>CM038111.1:20980060-21132555 GCA_001642375.2 Mentha longifolia
AACATTTTTTTTTCGTGCAATAAATGATCAGAAGTAATATATTGGCTAGAAGATTTAGATTTTTATCCCACTTTTTAAATAATTGGATTTATATAGTAAGACAAAGTTTTGCTACATTTTCTACTAATTGGTGACTAAAATCTCTCCCAATCCACCATGCAAGAGCATGCAACATTTTTGATAATTATATGTATTTTATTTTCTATTAATTATTGCTTGGTGGACATAAAGATATGAAAGTAAACAAGAATTGTGGGGAATAATCCAATAACTATGCTATAACGTATGCTTACGAGTATTATTGGAAAGAGTCCTAGTTTATGTAATAGTCATTAAATTATTTATTGTTGCATGAACAAGACAAATTGGTTTCATGTATTCTTTTTTCTTTCATCAATGGAAAGATTGATCACGGAACATAACAAAATTATAAGTATTAAAATATAGTTGGTGAGAATACTTCCTATCGTAGCATCGTAGTATCGTAGCAAAATATATGTATACAGTATAGTGGCGGAAAGACATGTAGAAGTTTGAAGGCTTAAACCTTTACAAACCACGATTTCCTTCTTATTTAATATAGTTAAATTTTAAATATTTTATACTAATTTATGTTTGTGGGAAATTTAGTTTTGACCAAATTAATAATAATTAATATTTAATTTATTTATTAAATTAAATATTAGATTATTGTTATACTCCCAGAGTAGATTAACGTGGTATATTATACGCTCAAACTGATTTCCGGTGAGTGAGATATAAATGTTCAAAGGTTGTAGTTGGCCGAAATTACTTCATTATTTAATTAAGTGAAAGTTATACCACTTAATTATTTATCACTGTATAGTCTTGTTTGAATATGTTTAAACAAGTGGGCTTGTGTACTATATTTTTGGACCTCCATAAATATGGTGAATTGGGCTAATGTGGAAGTCACTCGTCCAGCTCTGTGCGGGTTAATGTGGAAGACACTTTGTCCAGCTCTGAGCGGGCTAATGTGGTAGCCTTTTCGTTGCCCATCCGCCCATTTGGAAGCTTTTAGAATGGTTGTTACTCAGTCATTACTCCACCACCTGCAATAGTTAGAAACCGCCGAGTAAGCAGGTTAATGCTATTATGACATTTAAATCCCCTCAAGTGAGGCAGCCTATAAATAGGCTTGCATGCTTCACTAGAGAACATACCAACATTTGCATCTCTTCTTCTTTGCATTCCATTCACGTTTTAGAGCTTATTTCCTCGTCTCTTCTCCAGTTCGTCGGAGCTCTTAAGCATTGCGGTGCTGCTTCTTAAGAGACAAAGCCGTTTTATCTTTGGAGACGATACGCCGAAACCGAGAGCACTATCGGGGCGTATCTTGTCTTGCGAAAGAGGACTTTCCTCGACTTGGCTCTAGTTAGATTTTTATTTTTTCATGTCGCTTGTAATCTTCTTATTACGTTGTAATTTTTATTTCGCCCAAAGGCAAGTCCGTGTACTCCATTTTCCAACATTATTTAGAAGCCTCAATCGCTAGATCAAATCATAAGAAAATATTCTTTTTGAAATCTTAAATCAAATATAGTCCATACCCATCATTTTTTTCTTCATCCACACGCACATAGGGATGAGATCTTGTACAAAATAGATTTTCAGTAAAAGAAAATGATGCATATTTTGCACAATTATAATGTATTGTGCATCATAATGCTTGCATTGTCATTTGTATCATAATGCATCTGTCATCGTAATGCATTTCAGTAAAATTATAATGCAACAGTTAATCTGAATCGTAGATCACCCTAAGATCAACTGTTAGGGAGCGGCGGGAACGGGCTTTAGGCCTTTGGGCCAAATTTATTTTATCCTTGTTATTTATTTTATTATTGGTAGTTATTCGATTCTATCTAGATTAGATTATCTTACGGTTATTTAAGGTAGTAGGACTCTAATGGTAGTAGTATAAATATTGTTATCTAGGGTTTGGGATTAGGATTGAAATACGGATATTATTGAGCCTAAGGCTGACAGCGGTTCTGCCGTTGGTGTTTTTTTTTCTTTCTCTTGTTTTCTATTCCTATCATCAACGGTCCAAATCATTCCACATTTCTTACAAGGGAAGGCAAAAGTAATCTTTTTTGAAGGTGTTGGTGGTGGCGAGAAGCCGAGACAATTTGCGGTCGTTATGCACCGCAAAATCAAATGAGAAAGTAAGTAGGGGTTAGGCTAACCTTGACTTAAGTTTGATGATGAAAGTGGCTTTAATATGTGCTTATAGATTTAGATTGGCCATCGACGGCGGCGATGGATGAAGGGAGAAGAAGTTATGTGGGGAAGGAGTGAAGTGGCTTAGTGTCAGAGAGTGAAGAGATAAAGAGAAAGACAGTTGCATTGGATTTCATTTGTACTTAGATAGAGTTGGTGTGGCCATCGATCGGTGGCAAAGATGAATGAAGGGTAAAGAAGTTGCATGGGGAAAGCGATATGTGATGTGTGTGTGTGTGAGAGAGAGAGAGGGAGAGAGATGTTTGGGGAATCATTAATTAATTATGGTACACTCTAAATTGGGTTTATGCCTATTTAATTAATTTTAAATAGGTGCTAGTTTGCTCAAAATGGATTGAACTAAATGAGATGGGACACCAAATAAGAAAAGTAGGAATGAGCTAGGATAGAGGGAATATTAGCTATTACATTTCAAAACAAAAAATTTACTTATTTTGTGTTGTAAATGTTGATTTAAAATATAAGGTCATGATGTTATTGTTGGTCCCAAACGAGTAGCACATGTAGAAGAGGGAGAAGGGTGCACACGTGTATGTTGACTTAGGCCAACCTTTTTTTTTTTTCCCCTACCTAATGGTCATTAATGTCTAATGAATCATACAAGTCAAGACACTAGTGACTGACTGATGGGCCGATAGTAATCCTTCTGCTACCGAGAGGTTTGTCATATGGATTGATATCAGTTATCAGTTATCTGGTGCATTGCGGATAAGTGTAGGTCCTAACTCATTTTACTAAAAAATATTTTCTTAACTTAAATTTGTCATATTAGTATGCTTATCAGATTAATACAAATAAGTAGTTTGTGCTACCGATAGAAAGAGTTATGCTGGTTTTGTAAGTTGTTTGTTTATAATTAAAATCAAGAAAGACAAATAGTTTTAAAGTGTTTGGTCAACTGATCTACGCCTACCGATCTCGTACTTGAGGTGAATACCTTTCACTCAGATATCTCCTAGTTAAATTCTTCTTAGGGAAGTGACTTCTTTGCTACTCACAACTTTGAGAGCTAAAATCCTTGAGTTTACCATGTGCACTCAAGTGCCTAAAATCATTCGAATCCGATAGTTATTAGATACATAAATCTTTTTAACTATCAAACAACACTCGAATGCACCTCTAAACAAATCAGAAAGTGGATTTTGAATGCAATTTCCAACAAAAGTGATACTTTTCAATGTAGAGCAATATAAATGATATGATCACTTAACTAGGCTTGAGATAGAAAAAGTGTCTCATAAGGACAAGATCTTGAGGATTCGTGAATGCTTTGAGATATTTCTTGCTTGAAAGTTTCTCAAGGATTTCGAAATGGCGAGCATTCGTAAATTATGTTGTTTGAACTCTCCATGGATTAATAGTAGAGACTCATAAACTATCCGTTGAATGATAATTGTTTGAATCTGTACTATGTGCATGAGTAGTTAATGTTGTGGATTTGTCATTTTCCGTAAATCGTTGGGCAACATGCTCCTAGCATAAAGTGGTTTGTTCCGACTAAAAACACCTAAGGTAGCCCTCAATAGAACGAGGTCATCCTAATATGATAAGTCAACGCAAGTCATACTTTTATGGAAGACTTAGCAGAGAAATTATTTATGAAGCACATAGATATCAATAAACTTAAACACTCTAAACATAAATTTTGGGTTTTTGTTTGTTCTAATTAACATGATCTATATATTAAAGAAATTAAACTGTAATAGAAAATTAAATTAAATGCAATAACTAACTAGGCAAGAATTGTAATTAACTATACTATAGAATTGAAATTGAAAACTGCAGAAAAATGACTATCTAAATGAAAATCCTGGCATGGTTATATCGTACTCCCTCAGTTCATGAAAAATATGGACGGAGTCCTCCGGCACAATATTTTTTGTTTGTAATGATTGGATAAGGAAGTGATTTTTAGATTTGAAATAGAGAATAGTAAAGTAAAATGATTGATTAACTTTTGAGTGTGGAAATGATTTATGGATATGGGTCAACGGCTAAAAATAGAAATGCTCACATTTTTTGTGGATGGCCGTAAAATGATAAAATGTCCATGTTTTTCATGAACGGAGGGAGTATTAATCTAAATGAATCAATAGCAATTTGATTACTCCTAAAACAATATGTTAAGCTAAATTAATCTAGAAGAACATGAATTGAAATAACATAAACTAAGAAAAATTAAACTCATAAATTATTCATTTGGGAGAATGCAATAAATTCGTTCGTGGTAGAATTGTAGCTTTGACCCAAAAGTAATGAGCAATAACAAATAGTTTATAAGTAATAAAAACTAAGATATTTTTGTAGAGAGTTTTGTCTAACTAGAACCCTAAATTAAATAAAGAGAAGTTCAATTGTTAGCCTCAAATTCCGTGCCCTTATATAATTTTTACAACCTCAACGGTCTCTCCCAAGACGACTTTGAGTCGACCTTCTGATCTTCACCGCCTCACCAAGTCAGCAGTCTCTAAGAGTCAACAATCTCTGAGTCGACTTTCTGATCTTCACCGCTTTACCAAGTCAGCGGTCTTTGACTTGACCTTGCCATCCCCGATGCACACCTTTCTTATTTCATCCATAAATTCCTCGTTTGAAGTCAAATTTTTGATCCGTTTTGCTTACGAACTCGTATCAAGATGTACTTAAATCCTATCATGTCCAAAATCTTCAAATCTTTTGATCATTATTTCTCATTTTTGTTCATCTCTCGTCCATTCTCGTACAATTCCTACAAAATCATAATACATACGAGATTAGCTCGAAATAAAGAATTCAAATATAAAACCTAGATAAACAACAACAAACACGAGAGCACGAAATATAAATTAAGACAAAAAACTCGCACAAAACGATCATAAACGTGGTTTCTGCCTTTGCATAGAATATCATGTTGACTTGTTCTTTGTTGCACATAACCCAAAATAAACAATACTTATATCACTATTGTTGGCCAACTTTCGACTACCGACTTTTGCAGAGAATAGAATATTCGCATTGGTCGTTAACATCCGACAAGCACATGATCATTTGAATTTGAACTTAATCAGTTTGAGGAATCGTAATTGACAATTGATAAGTGTCTTTCCCTTCATCAGCTGGTCTTCATATCAGAATAGGTATAGTCATGTCTCCTTGACTAATAAGTTGAGCCTTTTGTCAGAGTGACTTTTATATAGTATGATCATGTGAGTCAGGAGAGTAGTCACATTACTGATTCTTGACCTATAAAAATTATTTAATAAATACAACTCTCTATCACATAAGTTGTTTTGACCTATAAACTACTCTGACGAACATCATGTTTTCATGGATGCTACTGAGAATTTTGGAATCCAATCAAAATAGATAAACTTTGATAATGCGAATGATTCTAAAGTTCTCCCTTGACAATATACACTACAAGAAAAGTGCTGTTCTACTACAACATCGGCGATGAAAACCGATTCTGAAGCAGAACTGCAAGGGGGTATAACATCCGTAGCCGACGGTCAGGGACAACATATTCCGTAGTAGAACAGCGACGGAGTTGACTTCCATAGCGGTAACGGCGATGGACAACATATTCCGTAGTAGCAATGGCGACAGACTCAACTTCCATAGTAGAAGCGGCTACGGACACGACATCCATAGTAGAAATGGCAATAGAGGATTTACTATTCATATTATTTCAAAGATCACATTCGAACTAAACAGCGGGCTGTTTCTCATAATGACATGGGACGAGATGATGACCAGAGTGTTGATGATCCACATAAGCCTTCTATTTTTAAGTATGTGGGTCGACCATATGGTAAGAAATCTCATCGAATTCTTGATTCTAGAGAGAGTACGATGCCGCACATTTGTATGTCCTAATTAATTGTGCTGAGGTTGTAGAGACTTATTTCCCGGTGTTCGCCGAACAGTTGAAGACAATACATCCACGGATCTTTGATCGTTAAATACAACATAAGCTTGAAAATGATTTCCCTAAGTGGTTCAGAAACTATGTAAGCGACATCATGTAAATTATATTTTTCAATAGTCTTAATTATAAAATTTAAAATTTCCCTAATTGATCTTCTTTAAAAATAACAGGCTGCAGATCTGAGGATCAACATCAATAACACATATGTAGAGAATTTAGCCAAATGAACTTTAAAGAAAGTGTTCACTTACAAAGGATTTTTTACAAATGGCTTCAACTTTAATACTCTTAGCCACGGGTCGATAAATGCCTCTAACAATAGTGGAGTTTGTGTTAAGGGTTCAGGAGAGACAAATTTTTATAGTTGATTGCTTGAAATTGAGTACCCTGGGCTACCCTTAAAAAGGGTTACTTTATTCAAGTGTGAGTGGTTTGACTCTTCACCGATGGGGACATCCGTTCAACCTAACTTTAAGCTGGTGTCTGTTAATCATACTTATCGTTTTAGCAAATACGGGTCCTTTATATTGGCAAAGCAAGCATCTCAGGTCTATTACTGTTCTTATCCTTATAAAAGACAGAATATGAGAGATTGGTGGGAAGTGTGTAAAATCAGAGCAAGATCAATTGTTGAAGTGCCCGGCCTGTCTGGAGCCTTTTCAAGAAGATGAACTAGATGTCATTCACACTCCACTTGTAGATGCAGATGACATAGTAATTCATCCCGATGGAGGTTTGATGGATCTCTCTGATGGAGAGTCAAATGAAGATGTAGATATAGAAGTTTTATCTGAATCTGAAGATGTCAATACACTTGAAGGTTAAAGGCTAGGTGCTGCTTGCTTGCTTTATTATGTTTTAATTCAGAGCATATGTGCTGCTTACTTATTTATGTTTTAATTCAGAGCATATGTGTTGCTTACTTTATAATATTTTATTTTGGAGCATGTGTGTTGCTTACTGTATCAAGTTTTATTTAATTGTAGTAATTTGATTTGAAATATGCATTCTTTGATGATTGAACAGATCCATAGAGATATGGCTTCTGATATTTGACTACTTCACGTGGCATCAGTGACCATGACATGACTGATGATGACGAGACACAGCCTCCATCGCCACTCCCAATACCCAGCCTTGACGAGGTCAAGTGGCATGATGGTCATACCGTTCTCAACATATCCCCAGCAGGGTAATTTATTTCTACGCATTTAGTTATACTATATAAATACAATTTAAATGTGGAATGTAAATAGTAGAATTCTAGTTTAAGTTGACAAAGCAATTGATATGTTAATTGATCTGAGTTGAATTTGTACAATTTGGTTTAACTATTTGATTTGTGTGGGGTAGTAGATAGAGTTAAATCCCTCAACATTCTTTAGCTTTCTCAATTCTTGATTTATTTAGAACTAATTTGTAAAAAAACAAAATAGATGCTCATTTCACTTGATTCATATGTTTGTAAGCAGATTATTTTTGCATCCGTCTTTTCAAGTGCAAGCTGCTGCCACAGATAAATTTCAGGCTTATCAATAGGAAGAAGGGTACAATTGGGCAAATGTGAGTGAACCTCAAAAGGATACTTACTTCGAGGAGTTGAAGTTATTAATTAGATAAAGTACAAACATAGCTTAGTTAGAACATATTATCTTTTGGAAATTCTAAAGCATGAATACTGATACATAGCTTGATTAGATTTATTAATTTTATAAATTTTTATAGAAATCATGTTATTGGGATGAGTCTACCTTGCCCACCGCGGTTGTAAGATAGAAGTGGGACAAGGTTGCTTCTCTAGCATATAGTGACTTCATTTCAAAAGTGAAGAGGCGGGTTGGGACACCCAAGGAATGCCAATATGTGAATGAGACAACATATTGGGCAACTGAAGATTTCAAGAATAAATTCGAAATCGCTAGTAGGAATCACATATCAGAGCCGAATGGTCTAGGCACCGGTGTTGTCTTTCACCATGGAGGATCCAAGTGTGTTGAGAGACACTCACATGAATTACTAAGTAACTTTAAATTTATGCGAGTTTATGTTGTTTATTAACTACAATATCTCTATTATGTAAAATGGTTCATTTATATGTAACTAAGCGAGAGTAAATGGGATAGGCCCCGAGTATGCCGGTATGCCTACAAGCCTTAGGCTTCACTGCAAGAACGACGTTTGGACTGATGCTCGGGCAAAAAAGATTTATGTAAGTTTTTCTATTTACTATGTAGTTTTTCAGAACTTTTATTAAATCCATAGCTATCTAGACTGAATTATGTTATGTTTATTCATAATAGCTATTTGATCCCTTGAATTAGGTTGAGTGCGAGAATGAGGTCTTGAATGTATTCAATTTTTTTGTTTAAATTATTAAATAATTTTTTCTGGAAATGAAGGTTTCTGTTCTGAATTCATTTTTTGAATAGGTGGCTTCGTATTCAGTTTCATCGACCGCCTCATAGAAAACAAAACACAACTCTTTTAACGGTTCTATGTTGAAAGATTTGCTCCATAACTTCGGATTTGAAGTAAATGTCCGGTTTTGGCATCTCCTTATTCTTTTTATATTACTGAAATGTTGATTTAGTGGGATTGTGTCATGGTGATTATCTACGTAGCATATGTATTAAGTTGTCTAATTCTTGGAAATTACGATCGCAAACCATTATTGTTTTCTGATAGCTAGAGTGTGGTTTGACTTGTCATTGTTTGGTGCTTTGTGTTACCATAGTTTCTGCAGGTCTTGTTTATTTTGTAGAATTTTTTCTGCAGAAACTGTTGGAATTGAAAGTAATAATGAAGTATCATTCACAATGAATGATTTGAGCATTCCTCTTCTACGGTTCTTTGCTAGTTCAAGTTAGGATTCTGGATACATCTTTAGATGGCTGATCACATGATCTTTTTGGACTTTTGACTATCGTTTATGCCTTCCTAAAATGGCAAAGAAAGATGTCTCTAGACTGGATCAAAGCTATATGTTGTGTAAATAGATTCTTTTATGATATCTTACCCTGTCTTACCTTGTCTTATTGTGAACATTTTTAGGAGGAAGTACCGAGGCGAGTGGCTGAGGAACGTGCTCCTCTTCCCAGCACTTTAGAGGAGAAAATTGTGACAGCGGAGAAGAAACAAGAAATATATAAGGATGCCTATCCCAGTTGTATATGCGTCGTGGATCACGAGGTGACAGCAACTCCTATTCATCTTCGGCGACATCTTGTATTCGGGATCTCGAGGCACGCTTGAAGGAAAAGGAAGAAAATAGACCCGATTTAAGGAGGAACATATCTGAAAGGATGCTGCAAGAAGTGAAGAAATGAAGGTGATGAGAGATCAAATAGTACATTTTGCTAATTTCTGAAGGAAATGTCTCCCGCATTCGCTGGCTTCAATTTATCATCTCAGGATAGATTCGAGAATCTTCTACGTACTCTACTATGTGTTATGACTTATGGTGACTTATGTTCTCTTTTAGTTTGTGAACTATCAGGTATGAAGTGAAATCTAGCATATGACTTATGGTGACTTAGGTTCTCTTTTGGTTTGTGAATTATTAAGTATGAAGTGAATTATGGCATAACTACTTTATATTATGAAATATGGATTGTAAGTGGGATTAGATGTAGCATTTTGGTTTGATATAAAATATTTCGTTTGATGAGTTCTGAATTGTACTATTGGTTTTATGTTATTTCAAGCAAGTATAGCATACAAACAACAAAGAAAGTAAAAAAAAAATCTGGTTGAACAGCGACGGGCTTGTTATCTATTGCCGGTCGGCAATGGCCAGTCTGTCGCCAACATCTTGTAGCCAATTGCTGGAAACAGCGACGGCAACATCTAATCCGCAGCCGTTCAGTGATGGATTTTCTTCCATAGCAGTATCTCGACGGACATAACTTCCATAGCTGTTCAGTGATGAACAATATTTCCATAGCGGTTTCACGACATATAGTATTTCCGTAGCCATTCAGCGACGGTCGCTGAATCCGTCGCCGATTATTCGGCTATGGATTTTCCATCGCTGGTTGAAACTACTACGAGACCTACCGCAACAGCAGCCTTCCATCACAATTCGGGAACAACTACAAAAATACTTAGTTCTACTATGGAATTTTCTGTCGTTGTTCGGCGATTTTCTTGTAGTGATATCCTAACAAGTACTATAAAATGTAAAAAGGAAAAAGACCTATTTTTATAAGATGTGAAAATTACAAAAAAGAAAAAGTACATTTTACTCCATCTCTTAATCAAAGTGTTCGCCTTTTCTTTTGAGCCATCTCATTCAAAGTATCTCTTTTCTCTCTTTGGAAAAACTTAATTCTTCAAAAAGTGTGTATCATGCTACTCACATTTTATACATTCTTCTTAACTACCGTGCCTAAAAGAAAGGGACGTTTCGAACAAGATGTATGGAGTTATATAAAGAGTTAAATGCAATTTTTTTTTATTCTTTTTTATTTTTTATATTTTTAATCAACTTTCACACTTTTGCAACTTAGACACTACTTTTAAATTTTGGTGGATTAAATCACGAACTTTTATATTTGGCGAATTAAATCATGAAATTATAGCTTTTATAATTAAAATATTTCCTAAAATAAATTCAAGGGTCACAATGCTAATATGGACACTTATAGGGACTTTGTGGTTATGATGTGGACATCAAAATTAAAAACGACATGGAGTTTGTGATTTAATTTGCCAAAATAAAAATTTGTGATTTAATTTGCCAAAGTTTTAAAGTGTGTTGAAAATAGAGAACTTCCATGAGGAATTGCATAGAAGAGGAATTGCAGAGAAAGAGAAGCGAGAGACGAGAATGTAAAATTGGGGAAAATTCTTTTATTGCTATATTGTTGAAGAGTTGCTACAGAAAATAGGAAAGGAAAACCTATTTATACTAGTTATGCCACGCAGGGCAACTATTAACTAGACTAGAAATGTAAATTCTGAGAAGTGCGACTTCACCAAGTGACCATTCCTTCTTCTTCTTTTCAACTTTTATTATGTATCTTCTTCACACCCCCCCCCCCCCCTCAAGATGAGAACGGAAGAAAAGGCGATCATCTTGAACAACACAATTGCAACTATAAAGAAAAGGCTTGGAATTTCATCCAAGTATCCAATGCAAATACTCCAAAAATAGCAAAAGAGGATAAACTCCTCCAAAATCAGCAAGGAGAGTTGAGAGCTGCAGAACTTCCCACCAAACTTGAACAAAGGATTACACAAAGCTTTTAAAAACTTTGAAAGTCTATCATGGTTGAGTCCTATACAAATGATCATTTCTCCATAAACTCAAGCACTTTGTCAGCAGCTTTTGCAAGAGTAGAACTCAAACAAGACAGGAGCAGAACATATCCAAAAGAGTGCATAAACTGAATCAATGTCTATGAATTAACATCGATTTCTTCAATTCTATGAACTACAATCCTCTCGGCAAACTGACCAAACAACCAAACTATCATATTACAATTTCTCATCCACCAAAAACAAGCTATATTATCACAAATGATTGTAGCTAGCAACTAACTAAACAGAATTACAAACTAAAATTCAGTCTCCCCTTCACTGTGAGAGCCAGAAAACTTAGAGAAAATTCAACCACTAGACACAAACCCAAACAACAAATGATCATAGTCATAAATCACAATATGATGATATTTAAACCTTCAAAGTAGATTAGCATAGCACTGCACCAACACAAGGTAAAGAACATGATCTAGATTTTGATGTTCATAGATCAAAAAACAGACAAAGACAAGAGATCATAGACTAAATCTTCAACATCAGACATTCTCCAGAAGAAGAAAGATAAAATCTCAACTTACGATTTCATACAAAGAGAAATGACTGAAAAGAAGAACCTAAGATTGAATCGATCGAAGGAGACAGAGTGAAAAACGCACTGTGGCGAAGCAAGAGAAACAGAGATAAACCTATCTCAAATAGAGATAGAAGACAAATTCAGAAAGAGAAGCTTAGATTCTCACATGAGATCTAGCTAAAGACTCCAATCAATCATAGATTGAGAAATAAACTTAAACCATAGAAATCACAACATACGATTTGAGAGAGAGAAGTTCGCAACTCGCGAAACAAACTAGAGATATAAGATCCACACGGATCTAAGAAAGACAACCAATCATAGGTTGAAACAAGCAAATGAGAGATATAATCGGTAAAAACCGAAGACAAACTAAAAATTAAACAATAGAATAAGTATTAAACTCTATACCAGAGAGACCAAACATCGCAACTTGCGATTTCAGAGGAAAGCTAGACAGAGATCAAATTAATTGGTAAGAAGTATGACAAAGGCATAGAAAACCTTACGAAGAAATTGATTGTTCCGAGAAATGCAGAGGCGCGGCGGCAACTCCTACTGAAAGCGAACGGTGCAGATCGAAAAACCTCAACAAAACTGAAAATTCGTAAAGAGATTAAGAGAGACACCGGAAAATGGAAAGAGAAACGCAACGACAACCTGACTCTTGATACCATGTTGAAAATAGATAACTTCCATGAGGAATTGCATAGAAGAGGAATTGCAGAGAAAGAGAAGCGAGAGACGAGAATGTAAAATTGGGGAAAATTCTTTTATTGCTACATTGTTGAAGAGTTGTTACAGATAATAGGAAAGGAAAACCTATTTATACTAGTTATGGTGCGTAGGGCAACTATTAACTAGACTAGAAATGTAAATTCTGAGAAGTGCGACTTCACCAAGTGACCATTCCTTCTTCTTCTTTTCAACTTCAATTTTGTATCTTCTTCACAGTTACTGTAATTTATACAAATTATAAAAATTGATTTTTTTTTGTTTTTGCAATCAACCGTACGTATAGAAAAGTAAAAATTAATAGGCCTATTTTTTTTTATTATTTTTTTTTATCAGGTGTTGACCGAAAAGTATAAAGAGCAAGGCTTAGCGTTAGTTATAAATATAATGCCAAAATCTTAGCATTGTATAAACAAAATTGGCCGTATTATTTAGTGTTGGTTAAAAAATACTGTATAAGGAACAATGTCCTTTTTTATCAGATGAAAAAATAATACTAGTATAGTGTAGATCGGATATAGCATAAATTAACGCTTACTAGAAATGCTCCCCTACCCACGGTGGGCACACTTAATGTGCCCATCGGTGATGTGGCAGTGTCACGTCTGCAATTTTTCATTTTAGGGTTTAGTTTTTTTATGTTAGGGTTTAGTTTTTTTTATAGTAGAGTTTAATTATTTTTTGTAGGATTTTTATTAACTTCCTTATATATTCCAATGCCACGTCATCCGTGGACACATTAAGCATACCCACACGGTGGGCATTGGAGCATTACTCTAACACTTACTAACATCGGTTGATCTATAAAACTAAACTCTCTCTTCTTCTTTTTTTCAAGAATAACACCTTTGAGAATTTTTTATTCTACCTAGTCATATATTCATGAATTAAATTTCTACTTGGACAATCTTTAGTCTTTATGTATGTGAAGCACCGCTTACACGTAGCCCTAGATTAAATAGAATTTTAAATATATAATTTCTCATATGTTGACACCTTATTAATGCGAGGAGAAATATTAGTTTATAAATACAAAAATTCACCATTTCATATTTGATAAAGATATAATAACATATATTATGCGTACCTTGATGTCAAAAGCCACGGTAATGACAATATGTGGCCTAAACTCTCACACTAATCTCATGATCAAAGCTTTTTTTTTTTTTTGCGAACCAATCTCATGATCAAAGTTTTAGTTACCTTAATATTAGGTCATACGACTTAAATGCCAAGAAAAATGCCACATTCTTTTATGCCAAACACATTATTTAATTGTAATTTATTCCAATACTAGCTCAAAATAGTGAACACACAAACCCCATATCACATTAAATGCGTCGAATATTGTAACGATATCTAAAAGACTAAAACATCACAAGAAATAAACACTATCACAACACGTAAATTAAAGTGCAACTCTTTAAATACAAGAAGGATCATATAACATAAATCTAATATCAACCATCACTATTCCCCTCTCATTCAAATACAATATGAAGGTCACCGTGACTCGTAGTTGCACGGTCCGACCGGCCGAACCAACATTCAATGGCTCCATGCCGCTGACCGAGTCGGACCAAACCGGAGTCATATCTCATGTCCCAACAATCTACTTCTATAGGCCTTCCCAAAATTGGCTCACACCAAAAGAAACCATTTTCACCACCCTCCAAACATCATTAGCCAAAGCCCTAGTCCACTTTTACCCTCTAGCCGGCCGTCTACGCTGGCTAAAGGGTGCTCGATTCGAGCTCAACTGCAATAGCAAGGGGGCTCAACTCATTGAAGCCGACTCTGATACCATATTGAATGACCTCGGAGACTTCGCACCATCTCCCGATTTCCATCATCTCATCCCTCAAATCGACTACTCGTCTCCCATCGAAGAAATCCCTCTCCTCACCATGCAAGTCACCAAATTCCGATGTGGAGGCGTCACTCTCGGATATTCTATATCCCATGCCGTCGTAGATGGCCAAAGTGCGCTCCACTTCATCTCTGAGTGGGCCAGACTAGCGCGTGGCTTGCCACTAGGCGCCGTACCTTTCCTCGACAGGAGGCTCCTCCGTGCGGGAGAGCCTCCTTCGGCCATGTCGCCGCGATTTGAGCACCCACAGTTCGACCCCCCTCAGCTTCTGTTGGGGCAGTCGAGCTGCAAAGAGGAGAAAGAGAAAGAAACGACGGTATCGATGCTCAAAATATCGAAAGCTCAAGTGCAACTACTGAAGAATGAAGCCAACAGAGAGCACAAAACGGCACGCGCCTACACCTCCTATGAGGCTGTAGCGGCCCACATATGGAGGTGTGCGTGCCGCGCTCGCAGACACGCGGCCGAGCAGCCGACCGCATTGGGGATCTGCGTGGACGTGCGCGGCCGCGTAAAGCCGCCATTGCCGGAGAAGTTCTTCGGCAATGCGATAATCGACGTGATTGCACGGGGGCGGTCGGGGGAGCTAGTGGCAAGGCCGCTCGGCTATGCTGCGGGAAGAATAAGGGAGGCGATCGAGGGTGTGACGAGCGAGTACGTGCATTCGGCCATTGATTTCTTGAAAAATCTCGATGATTTCTCGAGGTTTCAAGATATACACACGTTGAGGAGCAAGGAGGGGCCGTTCTACGGCAACCCCAACATCGGCGTGGTGAGCTGGATGGCGCTGCCGCTGCACGGCGTCGATTTCGGATGGGGAAAGGAGATTTACATGGCGCCGGGAACTCATGACTGCGACGGCGATTCTCTGATCCTGCCGGATTGCGGCGGCGGCGATGATGCACGTGGTTTGGTCGTTGCGCTGTGTCTGCAGTCTGCATGCATGGATGATTTCAAGAAATTCTTCTATCAGGATATTTAGTGGATTAATTTATTTTCTATATATTAATTGTTATGATGAAATTGTAGAATTTAGTAATTCTAATTATGTTAAACGTAAATAACTGCTCGACTAGCTTCATGATTTCCAGTTTCCATGTAAGAATTAATAAATCCGGGTCATCTGATCTTTTATGTATCTATGCAGTTTTAATATGGAAATGTGAAATCCAATAAACCTTTATTTCAAATCAGTATATCGTCGCCATTTTACAATAAATGTACGGTATATATATATATATATAGGGAGTGGATCCAATAGAAACTATTTTTAGGTAGTAACTAGGATCATTCTAATTCATAGATAAATAGTAAATTAATGGACAGATTTAATCCACAAAAATCAGATGTGAATTAGTGAATAAATTAAAAAAATCGAGTTTGGGGCATAAAGGGAATATATGTTTTAACTTCCCAACAAAAATCATGGTGACTATTTAGAGATTCTCTAAATAAAATCATTCCAAAAATAAGAACCATGCACAAAATTCAGCCCCACAAAATATTATTACTAATATAAAAACACATAACATGTACTGTAGCATAACGCGTGTATTAAATTTGCTTATTTCATTAGTTTTAGATGCTTATTACTTTGTTATTGATTTTGCTCGCTCTGTACTATACAAACTTGTAGGTCCCGATAAATAGTTATTGGTGTATGGGGGGGAATACATCAATTAGCCAACAGTTTTGACTTTTCAAAACGATTTGATCTTACTGAGTCGTCACTCAGTTTATCAGAGCAGTTTAGTTTTTCCAGCTCAGACAGTAAACTACTGAGCTTGCAAAACTAACCTGCGTGCGGAAGTTTGGTGGAAAGGTTGACTGTGTTTCAAAACAGTTTTCAAAGAAAACTTTAGTTCAGACAAGTGTTCATGCAAGCTGTGAAAATGGCTAACAGTTTTCAAAGACAGTTTTCAAAGACAGTTTTCAACGACAGTGCACATGCAAGACAGGTTACAATGATGCAGGTTGTGAGTATGCAAAATGTGTGAATAAAGATAAAATAAATAGAGAAACACGAGGAGTTTTTATCGTGGTTCGGAGTAAACAGCTCCTACGTCCACGCCAGATCCCGTCGAATCTGTAATCCCTTAACTTGAGATTTTTCGCTCCTTTTACCACTGGTGGAGGTCCAGTCCAGATTCAAGTCTTTCTTCTAGACTGAATCTAGCACGTTTCTAGAGTCGTGTCTCTTCTAACTTATATACAATCTTGCATACAGACTTACTAACACTAAATGACTAGTGCTTCTATCCAAACTTGAAAGCTGTAAATAGCTATCGTTGTAAGGAATACAACTCAATCAACTACACTAGCTTTTCAACTTTGATGGTAGTGAGAGTGTGTGTGATGTGTTCTAGTAAGACAGATTCCAGATAGATCGGAAATCTACAATGATCAACACTTGGGAAAACTCTAGTAATTTCGAGTGTTGATTTGAATAATTTTCAGCTTGAGATTTCTGCAGCGTTTTAGCTTGAGTGTTGATTTTCCCGTGCTTCAATCTGGAATGAGTTGAGGTATTTATAGAGAAGCATTTGAAATAAAGCAGTTGGAAGTGTGTCAGGATTTGCAGATTCCGTACACTGACACAATTCTTGTCGTTGAGTGAGAGCAGGTTTCATAACCATAGCTCAGGTTGGCCTTCACAGGTTGAGCTTCCTATACCTCGAACTGTCTTTGGTCTTCTGTAACCTTCGCGTGAAATCTTCGAGTATTGTAAGAGCAGGTTACATAGACAGGTTACCTAATGGAACAGTATGACAGGTTTGAGTAGACTAGGTACAAGGTTGCTCTACCAACCTTGACCTTTACATGGCAACCTGTCCGGTTAGGCTTGACTGATCCTGAACACGGAGATCAGCCTGTTCCAATTAAAAATTTATATCTAAGTGTGGTTTCTAATAACATTATCAAAACTAAGTTTCAAAGGGTTCCCAACAAAACTCCTTTGTTAATCTTCTAATTTTTTTAATTCGTCTCTCTAATTGATGATAAGAATCTTACCTACACATTAGTTATTGCTTAATTATATATTATTTAGACAAAAACTTGGGTGAGGTCGGCCACATAGTGTGGCCGGGTCAAAGTGTCAATCTTTATACAGAAAAGTGTTAATCTATACGAATAAAAGTGTCAATCTTTAACATAATTATTTTACGAATAAAATGTCAATTTTTAAAAGTGTCAATCTTTATACAAAAAAGTGTTAATCTACACGAATAAAAGTGTCAGTGTTTTAGCCGTCCGCACGGTGCCTCTGGCTGACCTAAGTGTGTCCCTATTATTTATTGCTTAAAACAATATAGCGCATTGCTTACAATAATCATTATTTATTATTTATTGTTTTATAGCTTATAAACCATACGATAATCATTATTTATTATTTATTGTTTTATAACTTATAAACCATACGTATTCATTGCTACATCCCCATGTGCACTGTTTGTAATAATATTAGTTATATAAAATATACATGATTTCGAATTGCTTATTTTACTTTTTAAATTGCTTATTTACACATATCAAATTGCTTATTGTGTACATATATATATTACACATTTTGAATTGATTATTTACTTATTTCGAATTGCTTATTTACAAATTTTGAATTGATTATTTATGATAACACATGCTTATTTTTACTTTCCAAATTGCTTATTTATAATTTTCAAACTGCTTATTTACACTTGTGGAATTTGCTTATTTACACTTGTGGAATTGCTTATTTACACATTTCAAATTGCTTATTTACATATTAGAATTGTTTATTTACACATTTCAAATTGCTTATTTACTTATTTTGAATTGCTTATTTACACATTTGAAATTCCTTATTTACTTTTTTGAATTACTTATTTACATAATGCTTATTTTGTATATATATTTCAGATTTAATTCGAATTGCTATCTATTTTATTTGTATCATTTTAGAGTTGTGTTTCAATAAATAGAACTACACAAATTGAATAATTTAGATCGTATTTTGTTTTGATTTCATTTACCGAAGAAACATAAACATATTTGTAATTAATGGAAAATTCAATAAATTCAATACATACAACTTTTTCATAATTTACGGAATAGACGGTTACAAATGTAATCACGTTTATTACTCCCTCCTTTTCATATAAAATGACATATTTCAATAATGACTTGATAGGATATGGCCTAGCTACTAGGCCCAAGCATCGAGCTCAATATAATTGGGCTCCGACTGTCAAGCTCGGCCTATGCAGCTCGGCCCACTTAAGAGCCTTACTTGGCTCGGCCCAAACAGCCCACCTAGGCCGAGTCCACTTCGGCCCACCTCAAAGGAACCTCTACACCAAGGCAACTCCTACATCGACTACAATTCAAGCTCCACAAGAGATATAGAAGCTCGGTGTTTATCCAATAAAGGAGGAGATCAAGCCAAAGAGTCCTAATAGGAAAAGACTTATAATCCTAGTCGAATTCCATATGCAAACACTTATAAATAGGGGTTTAGAATAGGTTGAAAGGGGGAGAACAATCTTTGTACAAGCTATACGCATATTAGCAATAATATTCATACTCTCTTTTGCTCCGTGGACGTAGATCTATTCCGGTAGATCGAACCACGTAAATCCTTTGTGTCCCTTTTCGTGTTCATTAAATCCTAGTTTTCGTGCATTAACTATCTTGTGAAAATAAGATCGATCACTGGCGCCGTCTGTGGGAACTGAAAATTTGTGAATCTTGATCAAATTTTACAAGTTTGCTACAATCACGATGGCCGGAAAATCAACACAATCTACTGCTGCCGCTAATAAGTCTGCCGCCGCCGCCGCCGCTGCTAAGGAGAAGGACGCCCAGCATAAAAACGCCCAGCAAACCACTCATGAATCAACCGAAGCCTCCAGCCATCCACCCAGCTCTAATCAAAGACGCCCCGGGAAGGAGCGTGCGCTGACTCCGGAAGGGCATATTGGAGATATCCCGGTGGATCAGTTCGGCGGACCGTTCCACCCCAGCCAAGAAGGTCACAGCAGTGGTCGTGACGGAGAGGAGGTCCCAAAGCTCCAGCCGCATGAACTTGAAGATGCAGTGAAGAGTTTCCTCGCATATAAAGGCCCAGAATTCCTCCAGTTCGTCAACCAACAAAGAGCTGGAAACTGGCATGGAGAACATGAAGCCACATCCCGTTCCCATCAGCAACACGACTCTCAAAGCATCGAAATCGTGAGCGACCGAGATGCGGCACCTCGTCAGAGGAGGTTCGATGACAAACGCCGAGGAAACTATAGACCTTCACCTCGGCGTAGCATTACCCTACCTCATCGTCACACTATTTCACCTCGGCGTGACGACGATCACCGAGGAGGGTGATTTACTGTCTACAGCAAGATCTCTACTCCCTTCACCAACAGGATACTCTACACTCCTCTCCCTGAGAAGTATTGAGTACCTCCGATTAAGCCTTACAGTGGCTCATGTGATCCGAGGAATTTTCTATCCCAATATTAATACAATATGATGAATCAAGGTCTCAGCGAGAATACCTACATGTGTAAGGTATTCCCAGAACTGCTTGTCGATAATGCTCGTAGTTGGTTCGATAGCCTGCCTCCATGCAGTATCGGATCATACGCAGATCTACTTGAAGCTTTTGAACGCAGATTTTTCCAGAAAGCTGAGGCGAAAACCACCCCGGCTAAACTTCTTTCCATAAGGCAGAAACGAGGAGAGTCGATAAACGACTTTATGACCAGGTTTAATGAGGAAAGCCTAAAGGTTGATCGCCTGACCGACGAAGTCCTCATCTCCGCCTTTCAGAATGTTATCCAGTCCGGTGCACTCTATAAAGAGATCATCAGGGAAGAGCCTCGGACCTCGAGGCAATTGTGGAGTATAGCAGACCGGTTTGCACGTGCGGACAAAGCGGATAGGAAAAAGTGCGAGGCTGATAAGCCCGAACAGGCTGATCGGAG
This sequence comes from Mentha longifolia, assembly GCA_001642375.2. NCBI lineage: Eukaryota > Viridiplantae > Streptophyta > Magnoliopsida > Lamiales > Lamiaceae > Mentha > Mentha longifolia. The sequence goes on from CM038111.1 coordinate 21,000,631, forward strand.
GAAAGAAGAGCGCAATGACCGAAGTCAAAGCCGCCGAAGTGCCCTAGATAGACTACAGAAAGGTCCCCTCGAATCCCGACTCGGACCTCGGCAGACCCCGGAGAAGCCCAAGTTTACACCACTGACGAAGCCGAGGACAGAGATTTATGAGCTTCACACCAACCTATTTCGGAGACCTCAGCCCATGTCACGTGGTAGATCGAAACACCGATCTAAGGACAAATACTGCCGATTCCACGAGGATTACGGCCATGACACGGAAGACTGCAGGGAGCTAGCTGTGGATATCGAGCACATGGTGCGCGACGGTACGTTTAGAAAGTACCAAAGTCGCGGCCAACATGATGCCCGACCTCAGGGTAGGGGAAAACGCAGAAACCGAGGAGGGAACAATTGCACCCCCTATAACGACAAAAAGCCCAGGCCTGATGATGAGGAGGGAGACGAAGATCAACCCCAGATCAACAGAATCATTACTGCTATTACCGGACTCCCGCAAGGAGCAACGAAGTCGTCACTCAAGGCCGAGGCCAGAAGTCCCCCTACTGATGAACCTTTACAAAAAAGGTTTAAAAAAGACGAGGTCATTACTTTCTCAGAGAAGGACCCAGTGCCATCAATGATACCTCACCAAGATGCCATTGTAATCGAGGCAGTGGTGGCTAATAAGCTCATCCAACGAATCTTCATTGACAGTGGAGCCTCGGTAAGCGTGCTCTTTAAGGATTGCTTCGAGAAGCTCGGAGTCAAATAGGCTCGTTTAGTACCAGCACCAATTCCCCTGAAAAGCTTCGTCCAACAAGAGACACAAACCGAAGGGATAGTCCAATTACCAGTGACAATGAGGAAGCACCCATTGTCATCCACTAAGATGGTCAGCTTTTTCGTCGTTAAAGCAAACTCTCCCTATAACATTATCCTAGGAAGAGATTAGTTGGTCGCAATGAAGGCAATATGCTCGGCGTACCACCTAACAATCAAAATTCCATCAAAAAATAGGGTGATTGTAGTTCGCGGCGACCAAAAAAGAGCAAAGGAGTGCATGCAGATCGCCCTACGAGGTGTTGGAACACCTCAGCATCCGCAGGCATAGCAATTATAGAAACCCGAAGTGTTGGAGGACAATTCTGCATTCTACGAGCCAATGGGAGCCGTTGCAGTATATGAAAATGACCCGACTAAAGTCGTCAAAGTTGGCTTCGCTGGAGGGGCCGAACATCGCAAGCAAATTGTCCAACTACTTCGGGAATATAAAGATGTCTTCGCTTGGTCACCGCTTGACATGACCGGAGTTTCACCAAATGTTATCACACACCGGCTGAACATTGACCCCAGAGTAAAGCCAGTCCGGCAAAAGCAGTGAGTATTCGCAGCAGACCGGAACTAGGTCATACATGACGAAGTGCACCAACTGTTAGAGGCACGAATACTCTTTAAGGTCAAGTATCCGATGTGGAATGCTAACCCGGTGATGGTGAAGAAACAAGGAGGAGGTTGGCGAATGTGTATTGACTACACCGATCTAAATAAACACTGCCCCAAAGACTGTTATCCCCTCCCTAACATCGACAAGAAAGTCGAGGCTCTGGTCGGCCACAAGGTTTTCAGCTTCTTAGATCTGTATAAAGGATATCACCAAGTCTTGATGAGTGACGAAGATGCACCAAAGACAGCTTTCATCACTGACTTCGGTGTTTTCGCATATAAGAAAATGTCGTTCGGACTAAAGAATGCTGGAGCCACTTATCAAAGAATAGTGGACAAGGTATTCGAGCCCCACATCGGCAAAAATGTGGAAGTATATATGGATGACATCGTCGTCAAAAGCAAGGAGCCAGCCACCTATGCCGATGATCTCGAGGTCGTCATCGGCCTCCTTCGGAAAGTCAACCTGAAGCTGAATCCTGAAAAGTGCACCTTTATGGTCCGATCCGGAAAATTTTTAGGATGCTGGGTTTCTCAAGAAGGATTAAAGGCTAACCCGTCCAAGGTCCGAGCTGTCCAAGAGATGAAGGTTCCGGAGAAGATTCACGACGTGCACAAATTGACGGGCTGCCTAGCTGCCCTAAGTCGGTTCCTTTCGAAAGCCGCAGAGAAGCAACTCCCGTTCTTCGAGATTCTTAAGAAGAACCCAGTTTTTAAATGGGAAGAGGAACACAAATCAACGTTCGCCGACCTAAAAAAGTACCTCTCCAAGCTTCCAACCTTGTCGGTCCTGCACGAAGGTGAAACTTTATCCCTATACCTCGCAGGCTTCAGATGAAACTATAAGTGCAGTTCTAGTACGTGAAGAAAAACGTCGGCAACTCCCGGTCTACTTCATCAGCCGAGCACTCAAAGGGCCAGAGACGAGGTATCAGCCATTGGAGAAGATCGCACTAGCATTAGTAAACGCTGTGAGGAGGCTACAACCTTATTTCCAGGCTCATCCGATACAGGTCCTCACCGACCTCCCACTTCGGCAAGTGCTATTGAAGCCTGAAGCTTCGGGCAGAATTGCGAAATGGGCAGTCGAGCTGGGGGAGCATGACGTCAGCTACTGTCCATGCAGTGTTATCAAAGGCCAAGCCTTAGCTGACTTCCTTGTGGAATCTAAGTTTACAGAAGCACCGAAGCCACCCGATACCGCTTCGGATATTGTTGGAGCCGAACCCACAAGTCAACCGCCCAAACATTGTTGGAAAGTATACGTTGACGGGGCCTCTGGAAAATCAGGAAGCGGTGCGGGCATCATACTTCTTAGTCCAGACGAGTAGGAGATAACCTATGCACTTCGCTTCGACTTCCCGACCACAAACAATGAAGTGGAGTACGAAGCCTTAATTGCAGGACTTCGCCTCGCTCAAAGTCTCCAAATACGAGCTGTACAAGTCTACTGTGACTCCCAAGTCATAGTCAGCCATATGCTCGGCACATACGAGGCAACGGGTGACAGAATGAAGAAGTATCTCCAAAAAGCTAAAAGTCTGCAAGAAAGCTTCACCTACTTCGAGCTAGTACGAATCCCAAGAGGAGCAAACACCCAAGCCGATGCCTTAAGCAAACTGGCATCCTCGTCAACAAGCTCTCCAGTGGAACAAGTCAAGCATCCAAGTATAGACGAAGCCGAGGTCGGCCTCGTAGTTGACGATGATGCACTGAATTGGATGACTCATCTTCGGAATTATTTGGAGAAGGGTGAGTTACCCAGTGACAAGCTTGAGGCAAGAAAGATCTTAAGCAAGTCACCAAAGTACGTTCTACAAGAAGAAATTATGTACATAAAGTCATACCTTCAACCTCTTTTAAGATGTGTCGGGTCGAACCAAGCAAACTACGCGTTACGCGAAGTTCATGAAGGGTCATGTGAAAGCCATATCGTTGCTCGAGCACTATCAAAGAAGGTCATGCGCTGGGGATACTATTGGCCTACAATGTTCCAAGACGCAGTTGAACTGGTCAAAAAGTGCCAAAAATGTCAAATCCATGGGACGGTGCCGAGATTACCTCAAACCGACCTCATAAGCATGCAAAGCCCGTGGCCGTTCATGCAATGGGGAATTGACATCGTTGGACCGTTTGATAAAGCTCCTGGATAGCTCCGGTTCCTCATCGTAGCCATCGATTACTTCACTAAGTGGGTCGAAGCCGAACCTTTGGCAAAGATCACAAGCAAGAACGCCCTCAACTTCGTATGGAAGAATGTGGTTTGCCGTTTCGGTGTACCTCGCATCCTTATTTCAGATAATGGAACGCAATTCACCGATCGAACATTCAGAGAATGGTGTGAAGGGCTTCACATTCATCAAAAGTTCACTTCGGTAGCTCATCCTCAAGCGAACGGCCAAACCGAAGTTACGAACAAAACAATAGTTAAGGGACTCAAAACCCGCCTCGACCAAGCCAAAGGAGATTGGGAAGCAAATTTACCCCAAGTCCTATGGTCGTACCGAACAACTCCCCGGACCTCGAACGGTGAAACACCTTATAGTTTGGTGTATGGAACCGAAGCAGTGATCCCGGTAGAGATCGGCCTGCCGAGCCCGCGCACTCTCCACTTCGAAGCCGAAGTCAACGAGGAAGACCTCCGAACCGAACTGGATCTGTTGGAAGAGAAACGAGAGCTCGCCTACATAAGAGAAGCCAAATACAAGCAACAAGTAGCTCGGTACTACAACCAAAGAGTGAAGTACCAACAATTTCAAGTAGGCGACCTCGTACTTCGGAATAACGAGGTCAGTAAAGCGGAAAGGCTCGGCAAGCTTGAAGCCACATGGGAAGGACCGTACCGAGTTGAAGAAGTCCTCGGCAAAGGGTCGTACAAGCTCGCCCATTTATCCGGTGAGCCCATACCCCGCACATGGCACATTACTCATTTAAATAAATACTTTGTATAAGTGGAGGAGAGTGATGGTCGAGATTAGTTCATATAAGGTCGTAGGTATCGTGTCAGGTCGTCTTGTCAGTTGTTTACTTTTTGTTTACTTTTCCAAACTTTAATTTTTTTAATAAAACTTTATTTTTCCTTTAATTTTTGTTCTAGTCCTTGCATATCATATCTTACATGTCTCTCTCTCCCGCTTATGCTTAGTATTCCGATTTTTTATAAACTTCGTCGAAATCCAATTTCCGAAGTGAGCTATTTATAGCCAAACTTCGTAGAAATCCAATTTCCGAAGTGAGCTATTTAAAGCCAAACTTAGTAGAAATCCAATTTCCAAAGTGAGCTATTTAAAGCCAAACTTCGTAGAAATCCAATTTCCGAAGTGAGCTATTTAAAGCCAAACTTCGTAGAAATCCAATTTCCGAAGTGAGCTATTTAAAACCAAACTTCGTAAAAATCTAATTTCCGAAGTGAGCTATTTAAAGCCAAACTTCGTAGAAATCCAATTTCCGAAGTGAGCTATTTAGCGCCAAACTTCGTCGAAATCTAATTTCCGAAGTGAGCTATTTAAAGCCAAACTTCGTAGAAATCCAATTTCCGAAGTGAGCTATTTAAAGCCAAACTTCGTAGAAATCCAATTTCCGAAGTGAGCTATTTAAAGCCAAACTTCGTAGAAATCCAATTTCCGAAGTGAGCTATTTAAAACCAAACTTCGTAGAAATCCAATTTCCGAAGCGAGCAATTTAAAGCCAAATTTCGTTGAAATCTAACTTCCGAAGTAAGCTATTTAAAGCCAAACTTTGTCAAAAGACGAAGTGAGCTAGTAAAACCCTGATGAGGGTACTTAATAAACTCCATAATAGGAGTAAAAATAAAACGCGCGTATTGCCTAACCTTGTTAAAAATAAAGGTACGAACTGCCTCTGCTAAAAATGAAGGCATCACCTTTGTTACAAGCGAGGAGAGCTACTTTAGTTTAAAACAAGGAGGCACACCTCGGTTAAAAACAAAGATACGACCTTTGTTTAAAACGGAGAAGAGCCTAAACCTCGTCCGAGACGAGGTAGTGCTATTCAAAGCCTAAACCTCGTCCGCAAACGAGGTAGTGCTATTCAAAGCCTAAACCCCGTCCGAAGACGAGGTAGTGTTATTCAAAGCCTAAACCTCGTCCGCAAACGAGGTAGTGCTATTCAAAGCTTAAACCTCGTCCGAAGAAGAGGTAGTGCTATTCAAAGCCTAAACCTCGTCCGCAAACGAGGTAGTGCTATTCAAAGCTTAAACCTCGTCTGAAGACGAGGTAGTGCTATTCATAGCCTAAACCTCGTCCGAATACGAGGTAGTGCTATTCAAAGCCTAAACCTCGTCCGAGGACGAGGTCGCAAGCCTACCTTTGTTTAAAACAAGGACCTTTTCCTATGTTAAAAATAAAGTAAAAGGCTCGAGCAAGGCTTATTAATCTGTTTTTTATTAAGAACGGAATGTACAATTACATGGTGATCAAGATGAGCCCGGCGGCTTAGGCTTGCTACAACTAAGCCATTTCGAGACAAAATCGCTATCAACATTGAAGTTTAAAACATCATCTATACTAAATCTTCCTCGTCCTCGTCCTTGAGCTGCGCCTCGACCTTTACCGCGTCCTTGTTGGAAACTCCGACCTCGGCCTCGGCCTCGTTAAACAGCCAATTCACGGTCATAGAACTCCTTCGAATGGGGAGCAAACCTCGAACTCGATGGACCGGCAGAGGTTGATGAACTTGGACCGCCAGCAGTAGACGAGCTCGTAGAGGCTGCTTCGTCTCGGGCAAGTCGAGCAGCCAACTTCGGGCACCGAGCTAAGATCACATCGTACATACCGTCCACTCGCTTCAGCTCGGCCACCTGATCTCGGAGCTGCCAAGAGTCCGCCCCGTATCTTTCTTGATAATCCTTACACCGGGCAGCGACCTCTGTTACCCTTGCATCGACTTCGGAAATGGTTTTCCCGCCGTTTCGGCAGACGATAGCCTCGTATTCAGCGTGCTCCTCGGCGATCTTATCATCTTCTTCTTTCAAGGCCTCATACTTATCTCCCAGCTCCAGGAGCCGAGCTTCGAGCTCGTCATTTCTGATTTGAGCGGCTTTAAGTCTAACGTCGGCCTCGTCCTGGATATGGTTAGCTTGGTCTTTCCAACGAAGAGCTTCGACATTTTTAGCTTCAAGAGCCCGCAATAAGTTATTGATTTATGCAATGTACGGGGAGGCATCGAAAATTGTGGGGGAAGACTACAACGCAAAGAAAAAAGTTTTAATTAAATGTTGAAATTTTATTAAGGCCACAAGGGCGAAAGTCAAGCGACATCCTACCGATGCCGCAGTACAAAAGCCCTACACAAAAAAAAGAGAGAGAGAATATACAGAGGTGATCAACTGACCACTTCAGCATTCTACTCATTATGACGAGGGGCCTCGTCGTCGTCGGCATCGCCTTCCTCCTCGGCCTCCTCTCCGCCTCGGCCAACATCCTCAGCTCCGGGCTCGGCAGTACGGCTGAGGTCGGCAATCAGCCCTTCCAACTCCTCATCCCTGTCAATTGGCCATCCCTCCACCACCTCGGCAGTCAACACAGTAGACGCCGAGGCTAAGCTATCCAGCACAGGAATGCTTTTGAGGCCTTCCACCAACGCCTCAGCATATGCGCGGTTGACAGCCACATCTGACATCTCCTGATATCCGTACTTGGCCTTGTCCAAGTTCGGAATATCAGAAGCGATGTTGTCGATAGCGTCGCTAACTGCACGCGTGTTTAGGATCGCGGCGACCTGTCCGGCTAGCTCTGAGAATCTTTCGGAGCGGAAGAGCCTCTCCGTATAAGACCGAAGCAGCGACCCCTGCCTGGCCACCGCCTCGGCCTCCTGTCGCTTCGCCGCTTCCGCCTCGGCCTTCCACATGGCCGCCTCTCTCTTCGCTGCCTCAGCAGCGTCCTTCGCCGACTCAACCGCAACCCGTTCTACCAACACCCTAGCTTCGGCCAATGCCATTCGGTTGACGAGGCCGCCCTTCTCGTTCTCCAAGTCGCGCTGAACTCGGACCACCTCGTTGAAGCGGTCGACCCCAGCGGTCAGGAAACCGCTCAACTCCGAAGTAAGGTCGCTCAGCCTCGCCACCATGTCCTCGGCACCCTATATAAACACACATTAACGTCAGCAAATATATAATAATGAAATGCCGAAGTACAGCTGTAAGTGCGATACTACCTCGGGAAATGGCCGAGGCTGATTCACCAGTTCTCCAAGACCCTGGCATCCAACACCGCCAGATAACCGGACTGCAGTGACTGTGCAATCCTCCTCTCCAGTCGGAGTAGCAACAGCCAACTTCTGCTGTTTTGTTTTTCGAACGACAGGTCGCTCCGGAGGGGACCCCATTGGTGAGGAGCCTAGTCCGCTCTCTGTTCGTTCTGAAGAAACCTCGGACACTGGCTTCTCGGTAGTGCTCGACCTTGCCCTCTTCTTACCGAGAAGTTTCACTGCAGAAAAACAGTAAGAGCCTCATCACAATGAAACGGAACACATAAAACAAATAAACGGACCAAGTGGAGCCTCACCCTTCACCGGCTCAACCATGGAGTCTGGATCATAAGGGCTCAGCCCCGCCCTAGCAAGATCGGCCTCAGTGAATTCTTCATCGACGAGGCTAGTCAACACTTCCTCAAGCACACCGAACTTCTCTTCGGTACCTTGGTTCCTCAGTTTACCCACATTCCAGACGAAATGTGGGACCTCACCGAACCGACAAAAAAAGAACTTCGACTGCCAGTTCGGGATTTTTGACTTCGTCTTCACTCGAAAGTCAAGACGGGGTGTCAAATAGTACTACCCATTGTAGGAATTAAATTGAAAATATTTCAGGATCAGCTCTACTGACAGGCTGACCCCGTGACGACTACTAAGTATGCCTAAAGCAGTGAACTGCCTAAAAGAGTTCGGCATTATTTGGGCTAAAGGAATGCCGAACCTCCGAAGGAGATCGGCAAACACAGGCGAAAGAGGAAGACGAAGACCATGGTTTAAATAGTCTTCGTAAATAGTTACAAATCCAATCGGAGGATTTGATGCCCTATCCTCCGGCCGAGGAACTACCATCTCTATCCAATCGGGAAATAAATAATTTTTTGCAATTTTCAAAATTGCAGATGAATCTAGGGTTGAAGAAAATTTTGACACTATTCCGACTGAATCATGGGGAGAAGCAAAAACTACCCTACAATTCGACGGAATGTCCGACTCTACAGTATATACATCTACATCTACATTTTCCGGCGAATGAGATACCGGCGGCGACATAGACCTTTCGCCCGAATCCTGATTACCACTACCGCTCGACTCGTGCATAAAAGAAGAGGAAGCCATGGACTTACTTTTTAAGCGATGGACGACTGTGATGACAACGAATGGTTCACTGGATTTTGGTGTAACACTGACGGCAGCACTGCAAGCGTGAAGGAAGAAGATGAATTACTGAAAAATTTTAGGGTTCCGAATTTCAAAAATGTTGATTGTGGCGTCTGAAAGAAGTTTTAGTAACTTTCCGCCTACTTTATCGGGACCCCAAACGGCGCATTAAATGTAACTGACACATCACGTGTTCGACCTCGTCCTAACGAGGCGCTACACATTCCGACTTTGTCGAAATTGTATTCCCGAAGGGGCATGATTTCAGTTCAACCTCGTCCTAACGAGGCGTTACACATTCCGACTTCGCCGAAATTTTATTTCCGAAGGGGCAATGTGAATTTCAGTTCGACCTCGTCCTAACGAGGCCGTACGCATTCCGACTTCGTTGAAATTTTATTTCCGAAGGGGCAATATGAATTTCCGTTCGACCTCGTCCTAACGAGGCGGTACACATTCCAACTTCGTCAAAATTTTATTTCCAAAGGGGCAATGTGAATTTCAGTTCGACCTCGTCCTAACGAGGCCGTACGCATTCTGACTTCGTCGAAATTGTATTTCCGAAGGGGCATGATTTCAGTTCAACCTCGTCCTAACGAGGCGTTACACATTCCAACTTCGTCAAAATTTTATTTCCGAAGGGGCAATGTGAATTTCAGTTCGACCTCCTCCTAACGAGGCGCTACACATTCCGACTTCGTCGAAATTTTATTTCCGAAGGGGCAATGTCACTTTAACTACTCATGCTTCGTCGAAATTGTATTTCCGAAGGGGCAATGTCACTTTAACTACTCATGCTTCGCCTTTCTACCCCAATCACACCTTCACTTCCATATCTTTTTGGGGGGGGGGGGGGGGATGTGATAGGATATGGCCTAGCTACTAGGCCCAAGCATCGAGCCCAATATAATTGGGCTCCGACTGTCAAGCTCGGCCTATGCAGCTCGGCCCACTTAAGAGCCTTACTTGGCTCAGCCCAAACAGCCCACCTAGGCCGAGTCCACTTCGGCCCACCTCAAAGGAACCTCTACACCAAGGCAACTCCTACATCGACTACAATTCAAGCTCCACAAGAGATATAGAAGCTCGGTGTTTATCCAATAAAGGAGGAGATCAAGCCAAAGAGTCCTAATAGGAAAAGACTTATAATCCTAGTCGAATTCCATATGTAAACACCTATAAATAGGGGTTTAGAATAGGTTGAAAGGGGGAGAACAATCTTTGTACAAGCTATACGCATATTAGCAATAATATTCATACTCTCTTTTGCTCCGTGGACGTAGATTTATTCCGGTAGATCAAACCACGTAAATCCTTTGTGTCCCTTTTCGTGTTCATTAAATCCTAGTTTTCGTGCATTAACTATCTTGCGAAAATAAGATCGATCATGACTTTTCTGGCACGCTTTTCTACGTTTCTCGTTGATGAGTTTTAAGATGGATTTTTGAAGAATTCTTTCTTTTACGGGATACTACGACAATCGTAGTATCCCGTAAAAGAAAGAATTCTTCAAAAATCCATCTTAAAACTCATCAACAAGAAGCGTAAAAAAGCGTGACAAAAAAGCCATTATTGAAATATGTCATTTTAAGTGAAATAGAGAGAGTATTATAATATTTCACCAATAAAAAAAGATGTATTATTTTAATGGAAACCACATAATAAATTAACACCATTGGTCTAAAAAATAAAAGGTTAAGATTGGATCATAATTTCTACCTAAGGATATAGATCTCATTTGATCCCTAACCTATATATATATATATAGAGAGAGAGAGAGTATCCAAATTAATATTTTTAAAAGGCGTATTATGATTTATTTATTTAGTAATAATTTGGATGCGTTTCCAAGGTGAGGTGTGAGGTGAGTAGAGCACAGCAGATGGAATTCACTATGCTAATTTTGGTATTTCAGTCGTACCTTAAAACTTAATTCTTATATAATTTTATATTTTTACTTATAAAAAAATACAAAAAATATAATAAATCATAATAAAAATTATGAAAAATTTAATTTTTAATAATAATATAACTTCATTTTCGGATTTTTTTTAATTTTTTTTTTTCTTTTTTCGGATTTATCAACCACGTCCATTTTTTCCTTTTAATATGTAAGGCCCAAACCATTGGCCACATTCTTTTCTTATTTTTATATTTAGCCCATATGTGAGGATGTACAACTTGGGGAAGAAAGAAGTGGAAATCTCACCTCCAAACAAAGCGACGTGTTCAAATCAAGACCTTACCCTCCTCCTCCAATCACAATATACACATTTTCAGAAAGAGAAAACCAGCAAGAAGAGGAAGAACTAGAAGAGAGAGAGAGTGCAGAACAAAGAGAAGAACTAGTTGTGTAATAATCGCAAGTCGTTAAATAAAATCTATAGTCGTGTAATAATTAATTAAAACCTTAGTCGTGGTAAATAAAATTAAGGTAAAAGTGATGATTTATTAAACATATTTTGTTAGTGATATATTATTTCCGTCTTTCACAGATAAAAAACCCTCAACGGAACACTCACTACACCCCAATGGCCAGCACCGCCATCTTCGTCGGATTGCACCCACCGCCGGCGACGCACTGCTCCCCATGGCCGCGGCCACTGCCTCATTTACATGGTAGTTCGTCGGTAGCTGCGAAATCCATTTCTTCCAAATTACACGAGGTCAGCTCTCCACTTATGGATTTTTTCCCCTCATTTTCGCAGCTGGTATAGCTCTTGCTTTCGGGTATCTGCTCTTCTCGTGGCTTAATTTTTTTAATTATATCGATCTTCTTTTGTTATTCAGAACTGTTCGATGTAGCTGAGTTTGAGATTTTTTTTAATTTTATTAATTTTGCAGAAAAATACGTTTGTTTAATTTAGCTATGACTATTTAACTGTGATGCTTCTCGTTGAGTTTAGAGTAATTTGCACTTGTTAACTACCAGAATTATCCTTTTTAGAACATTCAACAGCAGGAATTAAGGAGATAATGCAAGCAAGCAAGAAATAATTTTGTTGTGCACTTGTAAATTTCGACTGTTCTGTTTATTACGAAAATTCATCAATGCACAATTTATTCTGGTATTCATCGTCTTCCACCAGCAGAAGAAAGCAAACTTTCTTTTTGGATGGGGAATGACTTAAAACATACAAAGATGCACGCCAAGTTCATCGGCCCTTTTAATTTAAAGCGTTTAGTAGTAGTCGAACAACCCAAACCTATGTCTCTACCGAGCAATTAATCCCTAATTATGTAGTTATTCTTATTGAACTTGGAAATATAATTTTGCAAGTGAAGTGATATGTTGAATTGGTTTGTGTTTGTGATGTACATGTCTTTAACAATAATTGAAACTTGAAAGATAAGGAGATGGTTTTCTTAAGCCTTGAATTATATCACAAGAAGTTAGAGCTCTTTCTTTTTCTTATTGCCATGATTTTTCTGTTGTTTTTGTTGTTGTTGTTGTTGAGTATAATGCATTTATTTCCATGATAAAGTGATATCATTTTACTCTAGTCATGACATTATGTAGTGCCTGGCCTCTGAGAAGAGTAAAGATTTTGCAGTTCCAAGGAGGAAAGCGATGGCACTGATTCTGTCAGGTTTCATATATTCACAATCTGGCATGTGTGATAATGCTTCTGCACAAACTGTTGGATTCAAAGAATACATAGATCAATTCGATGGATACTCATTAAAGTATCCTCAGAATTGGATTCAAGTACGTGGTGCTGGTGCAGATATATTCTTCAGGGATCCTTTTGTTCTCGACGAGAATTTATCCGTGGATATTTCTTCACCTTCATCTTCAAACTACAAAAGTGTGGAAGATTTAGGTTCACCAGAAGAAGCAGGGAAGAAAATACTGAGACAATATCTGACTGAGTTTATGTCCACTAGACTCGGTGTGAGGCGTGAATCGCGTATTCTTTCCACCACCTCGAAAGTAGCTAGTGATGGAAAGCTATACTATGAAGTTGAAGTAAGATCTTTGCACAAATCTTAAATTTTTCTAACCATGTATATATATATTTCGTTTGACTCATATTGGGAGCATTGATGGTGTAATTAGGTGAACATAAAGTCATATGCTAACAACAATGAATTGGCTGTGATGCCTGAAGAACGAGTGGTGCGTTTGGAGTGGGATCGTCGTTACCTTTCAGTACTTGGGGTTGAGAATAATCGACTATATGAGCTAAGATTACAGACACCGGAAAAGTCATTTGTAGAAGAAGAAAATGATTTGCGCAAAGTTATGGATTCTTTCAGGGTTAATGCAGTTGCTGCTTGAGAGAGATCTCCTTTTTGAAGGCTAGTTCTAATACTATTATTTTCTATATATTCTATTCTCCTTCATCCTCTTTTGACAATTCATCGATTTCCTTGTTGTTACCAATCATAAAGACAATTTCTTTTGTGGATTATGATATGACGGTGTTTCCATGTAGTCGCTGTCTATGTAAAAACTTGATCTAGACTTGAACTAATTAGGATATTATAGTTGCCGACTGCAATGATTTTTGATATAGGACTCTTTAGATCCAACTTATCTAATTTTCTCTTTATATCCAACTCAACTAATTTTAAAACCCATACTCACAGGCCTCGTTTCATCAGTACCACCAACAATTGAAATGTGATAGGGTCCATAGGGATGCAGTAGATTAGTCTCATTAATTAGATAATTTCTTTAGTAGTTGTTGAGTCGTTTTTATTAGTTGAGTCCTTTCTTATTATGTTTATTTTCTGATATTTAGTTGTTGGGTTATTTGTTGAGTCCTTTCTTATTATGCTTATTAGCTTAACATTTGATGTAAATGAATACAAATACAAAACCAAATTAATATAGACAAATCTTAATAAACTTCAATTGTCAAATGAGAAATAAATATTGTCAAATTTCAATAATCCCAGAATTGCATAGTCTGAAGATAATATTTGCATGTATTAGGCGGGAAAGCGTGTTGCACAGCTTTATATTCTGGTGCCTTATGCTAAAGATGCTTATAATTGCTTAATATAGCTGTGGTATATTATTTAATACAGTGAGATGCATTCTTATTCATTTTGTATAGGGCAACGGAAAGTTTTGGTGATGTGATGTGTGCAGTTTTTTGTTTAAGTTTGTTGCATTGATTAGAATCATGCCACATTTTGAATGCTTTATTTCAATACTTACCATTTACCATACTGGGCCATCTTATTTGGGCTGATTAATTATACAAACCTCACTTAGCCCTAATCACCCTAAACCCTAATTAAGACAGAAATAAACTCAATCTCTCTCTCTATATCATTTTACCATCGTTATAAAAATAAAATAAATAAATAATCATTATCGCCTCTGTCACCCTCTTGAACTCTCTGGAACTGAAAACCCTAGATTTCCCATATTCCTCTTCTTCGAAAATGGAAGACCTCAATTCATATGACCCAGATTCTCCATACTCACAGACACACACACCGAAAGTCATCCTCCTCATCCTCCATATTTTGAGAGGGATTCCTCCATCTAATGTGGTCTCGATTTGCTGGTTGAAACTTATTTTGTGAAAACTTGGCCCCGCGATTTTCAATTTTCAGTCAATGGAGCGGAAGCCGCCGTCGGCGGCTCGGAGGCAGCCCCGATTGGTGGCGATCTATCTGAACCCATAGCCTCCGACGGTGTGCACGTCGCTGCCGCTGTTGTACCCAATTCGTCGGAAGATCTGCCTCCATATTCTGAGAGGAATTCCTCGATTCATTATGGTCTCGATCTGCTGGTTGAGCATCCCTTTTGTGAAAACTTCACCCCGCGAGCTTGAGTGGTCAGTATATGGAGCGGAAGCCGCCGTCGGCGGTTCGGATGCAGTAGCGATTGGTTTACAAATTTCAATTATGAATATTTCGGTAAATAATAAATAATAATAAATTTCGTACAGAATTATTGGCATAATTTGACAATAAAAAAAATGATTTATTAAAATAAAAAAATTTAAAACTTATTTAAATATATTTCCAGAATATTAAAAATATATTGTTTACATATTCAGTGAATTAATTCTTACATAACCACAAAGTCATTACTTTTCTTAATCTTAATGGTGTGGGATTTTTATTCCACTATCTTTATATTTTTTCACTTTACACCAATTTCGTTTTAATCTGTGTGTCGTTTCTCTTTGCACCCATATATGGGAAACTGAGGGAGTAACTTGTAACATTTGTTCAAATAGTGTAACAAGAATATTTTTAGCATGTTCAGCAATTAAGCAAACTTTATGTATTCGTTTTTAGTCACAAAACATAACACTCATTTATATAAAGATAAATGTATGGTTAATATATAATTAATTGCCAAAATTTCTTAAGCTAATACTATAGTGTATAGTTGTGACAACAAATTTGCTTAATTTTTTACAAAAAAACACCGTTTGCGGTGTAAAATTTTATATTGAAGTGTTATAGGACCGAATACTTGATTAATTAATCTGTTTATCTTGTGATGCATGAGAGCATTTGAAAATTTATACTACTCCCTCCGACTCACGATTCACGGACTTATTTCTTTATTGGGCAGTCTCATAATTCATTGACCATTTTTTATTTGGAAAATAATTAGCTAACTAATGGTATCATTAGCAAATCCCTAATTATACTTAACATTTTCTAATTAAATCTCATCATTCACTCACCTCCCAGTACGTATCACAATATATAATTTAAATTCTAAAAATTTAAATTATCATAACTTGCTCGTTTGTTTTCCGATTTTTATGATTTTTATATCAAATTAAATGTTTTGATACGATCTTTCATTCAAGATTAGACATCAATATATTTTTATGCATCTACGATGCACTAGTTTTAAAATATTTTTAAAATACATAAACCACATTATATAACTACACACAATACATCTTACACACTAAACACTTCCGTCTTAAATCTCGTGCCGAAGCGAAAATGTCCATGAATTGTAAACCAGAGGGAGTATTATTTTTCCAAACATTTATTATATCAAAGATCTTATTTTGGAAATAAATTGTTGTGTACTTCACCATACAAGGTTTAGAGGATATTTTCTTCGATGGATAATATGAAAAAGTAAATACTATTTCTTACAACTTTTTCTAATTTTCATTTGTTTTCATTCATATTCATAGATAATCTTCATCAATGAGGCTGTAATATGAAGTGGTGATATTATCTACCTTAAAAAACTTAGTATGATAAAAAAGTGAAAGCCACAAAATGTGATAAAGATTTTCACTTTTTTTGATATCCATCTGTTTTCTTTTTATTCAAAAAGAATACTCACACCTTTTATCAAATTCTGATTTTGCTTATTATTATAAAATCAGAACTGAAATGCATAACTCATAAATTAAAAGACGAAAAAAAATTGAAACTCATAGTTATATGCTAATTATTAAAAACCCTTGGAAAAAAAAAAGTGAAGAAACTCAAACTCACAATAATTTATAATTATAGTAAGAATTTGTTTGGAATGATAAATAAACCTTTTAGACAAAAGTAAAAAAAATGATAAATAAAGTTAACGGGCATTATGGTAATATCAGTTCCGCCCGCCGTTCTAAACCCTATGCGTTTACTTTTTATATCGCTTTGCAAAGAGATAAAGAGGGATATTATAATGTAGTATAAAGTGGGTGGTATAAAGTGGCGGGCCCATATTTTTTATATGGTGTTTATTTTATAGGAAATGAAGGGATAATAGGTGTGTATAATATGGTATATTATAAAACTATGTTTACTTTATTGATAATGATGTAAAAGGAAGTATAAGGAAGAATACAAGTTATTACCACTTTATAATGCGTTTACTTTGATGTATAAAAAATCTGTTTAGGCGGTATAAAAATCCGGGCAGCTCATTGTATTAATCCATGAGATAATATTATACCTAAGAAATACGTGTGATAATTTTATACCTCCTTTTACCAAAGCAATAATAATAATAATAATAATAATAATACAAACCAAAACAAAACAAAAAAAATAATTATTATAACCTAAAAAAATAAATAGTACTACGTAATAAAACAAAAACAAAAAATAAATGATAATAATAATAATAATAATAATAATAATAATAATAATAATAATAATCGTGATATAAAATTATATGAGATAATGCACCTTTTTGTCCACTTTCACATTGTAAAATTAATTTTTAGTTTGCAATATAGTTTAATCAAATTTCACCGATTTTTTGGTTTGGAGGACAAAAATGCCCCTCCCCCCTTAGGGTTGGTAGCCAGGGGCGGACCCAGGAATAAATTACCATGGGGGCTAATATATAATAAAGTTGTATAGTAGCAACAAAATATATACTCTTCCGTTTCAGTTCACTAGTCTATTATACCTTAATGAGTCGTTCCGCTCTAGTAATGACCCAATCAAAAAGCATTAAACTATAATAAACCCCTCCCCTTTAATTATATGTACTCTTCTAAAAACCGGTGCCGAAAAGAAACATGACTATTGAAAATGGACAGAGGAGTAAATTTTAACTTTAAATTTAAATTTTACTACATGATACTTAGGAAATTAAGTATAATGTATCAACACAATCTAAAAAATTAAGTATTCACACGATTGATTTAGGAAACTAAAAGGGCGAATAGTATTAATAATTATAACTAAATATTAAAATATTAAAAACAAGAAGGAGAAAATGAAGAATTAGATTTGGGAAAGTGGGGGTTTTGGTGAATTTTTAATTATGAAGAAAGAGAAGCAATAAAGAAAATCACAAAAGGACACACCACTTAATATAAAAGGGACCCACCACTTTCTACATTTGTTTTCCCAAAACAACAAAAAAAGAGAAAATAAAATAACACAGTCTTCTTCGGTACACAACTTACAATTTGCAGAGATTGGGGGCAAACAAGGGCTGCACCGGCTGATATCTAAACCTTAGCACCGGCGACCACCGTGGGGGCTTCAGCCCACACTAGCCCCCACGTAGGTCCGCCCCTGTTGGTAGCAGCTAAGCTCATCCTAGCCCAACCTACCCGACCCGGCCCGACCATACCAGCCCGCTCTGCCCCGCCCGTCGGCCCGACCTGCTTGGTAAACAGTACTAACAGAATATAAACGTACTGCGTAATCAATTACAATTTGATATTATCTATTTACCACTTACCACTTACCGGTAAACAATACTAATAGAACATAAACGTACTGCGTAATGCAGTTACAAATAGACATTATTCGTTAATCACTTACCAGGTAAACAGTACTAAATGCTCAAAAACGAACTGTGTACTTGCACATTTCGGGGGGGGGGGGAATGGGCCGGGTCGGGCTGACCGGGTTGGGTCGGCTGGCGGGGTCGGGGCGGGCTGAACTGGGCTTAGGCTTGGGCTGGGGCGGGGCGGGGCTGGGTTGGGTTGGGAGAGAGGGAAGGAAGAGAGTGGGCAAGGGTATTATTGTCCACCCTACCAAAATATGAGTAAAATTTGTATTTTTTATATTCTAAAGTAAAATTTGATTTTATAATGTATTTTTGGATATTTTATTTTTTGCCTCGAATTATATTATATCATCATATATAATATCGAGGGATTCATATCTTTCGAGATCCACCCTACAATATGGGGTAAAAAAGCCAAAATAAATGATTTTAGCCCTTATAAAAAGAAAACCAATTCTTAAACCCCTTTAACGCTCATGTCACGTCGAGGTACTGCAGAAGAAAAAACAGCAAAATCCGATCCAATTTATCGTAATCGATTAGTTAACATGTTGGTTAACCGTATTCTGAAACAAGGAAAAAAAATCATTGGCTTATCAATTTTTTATTACGTCAAAATAAATATGGATAAAGTGGTATAAATTTTTTTAGACCCCTTTATACTTTCTTTTCCTGCCCTAAGTAGCAATACTGAGAAAAATGCAGATAATAAAATGTGTGATAAGTTGAGATAAAAAAGTATGATAAGTTGGGATAAGAAATATATTGTGTGTTTGGTACAAATATAGATGGGACACACTTGGGTCAGCCGGAGGCACCGTGCGGCCGGGCTAAAACAATGACACTTTTATTCATATAGATTGACATTTTTCTGTATAAAGATTGACACTTTTAAAAATTATCATTTTATTCGTAAAATAATTATGTTAAAGATTGACACTTTTATTCATATAGATTGACACTTTTCTGTATAAAGATTGACACTTTGGGCCCGGCCGCACGGTGCCTCCGGCTGACACAAGTTTTTGTCAATATAGATATCTTAGATTGTGTGTTTGGTAGAATAGTTTTAAATCAAGACAAAATTACAAAAATATGAAATTACCCTTGAATGAAAAGCAAAATTGAAATTTATAAAAATATATTTTTTTTTTGTCTTTTGCTAAAAGAACAAAATTGAAAATGAAAATTTGATTTTTTTTTATATTTTGCAAAAAGAACAAAATTGAAAATGCAAAATTAAAATTTATAAAAACTATATATATATATATATATATATATATATATATATATTTTTGTATTTTGCAAAAGAACAAAATTAAAAATAAAAAATAAAAAACTTATCATAACTTATCCCAGGGTAGAAGCGGGATACCAAACGCTGGAGCCTGGAGGCGACATAAACTTTCTTATCCAGACTTTTGCTGGGTCTTCCTGGCTACTAAATATGGCCTAAATATAAAATCCAAACGCTTGCATGTCGCAATTTCTGCCTTCCATTAGGGTTTTTCCAGAGTTGTGGAGCAGCGAAGCTAATTTTCCCTCTCGCTAGCCGGTGCCATGGTATTTCTAACGGATTGTTAAAAATATGTTTTATCTTTGCAAATACATTCTTACATCTATATTTGAATTGTTGAAATTATTTGTCACGAGATGTAATAATGGCTATTTTGTTTTCTAAGTTGTTTTGATTTCTCAAAGTTATATTCGATTTATATTCTTCTTTTTTTCTGTTGTTTCTTGTTCAGATTTGTGTTGCATTCGACGCGATACTTTGATTTACCTGCTTTTTTGTTAAATCTAGATTCGTCGGAGTATTGCTTGTTTTATTGCTGTTTTGCCCCCAATTGTTTTGAATGTATGTTTCGATTGGGCAGAAATGCAGCCATGGGCTGTAAGCCTTTCTGTTTGATTACTTATTGGAACTATCTTTATTAATGGGAAACAGAACATTTTTAGATGATGATCAGTCTAAGAAAATTATGGAATGAAATTCTAAGTGTACATTTTTTGTACATAACCTTTGGATCTTTTTTGGCTTTCCATAATCCAGAGATTAATAATTGCTGATTAGAAAGGAGTCTCAGTGTCACTGTCTTGTCGATAAATCAATTCTAAATATCAGTGTTATCTGACTTAATTAATGCTCAGTTATTGTTGAAGGGAATTGTTATCATTTGTGGGTATTGGACTAATTGTGTACTTAATCATCTATTTTGAATTCTATAGTCGAAGAGAAAGACCAGGGAGCCAAAGGAAGAGAATGTCACTCTTGGGCCTGCCACTAGAGATGGAGAACTCGTTTTCGGTGTGGCGCACATCTTTGCCTCTTTCAACGATACTTTCATCGTGAGTGCACAAGTGTCTGACTTGGTTCCCAAATAATGTATTTACAATTAGTTGAATGTTATACCTAAGTACTTACATGATAATTTACTGATATTAATTGAATTCAATTCCTATTTGCAGCATGTGACTGATCTATCTGGCAGAGAAACCATGGTTCGTATAACAGGTATTGCTTTAATTGTTTCAGATTTAGTTTGCATAGTGTCTCTGGTCTAAGTCCTCTTGTCCTTACTATTTGTTACAGTCTACAAAATGTGTGCCTTGGTAGTCTTGTAGCTTTGTTTCTTTGACTTTCTTTTATAAGATGTGATCTGTAGCAATTGGCTGGATGCAATCGCTACAGGCAGCTATCTAATCTTCATAATCAATTTTCCCGTTATCTGCTGTGAGTGCTGCTATTGTTTTTAGCTAAAATTGTCCAGGAAGATTTAGTTTATCAGAAGGATTTTAGTTTAGAGGGGAGTGTTTGAACAGTTCTACGAGGGTATAGCTATAAGTTGCTATTAGCTTAAGAATCCTCAACTTTTGTATGGACTTCCTGCTTTGTTGCAAGCAAAGTTATGTATGGTGCTTAACTGCGAATATATGTCTTGTGTTGTGAATGAAACCTGTTTAAGCATACTTCTATTGAATGCCATGATTGAAGCCTGCACATTTTGAGTTCCCAGGAAGGTCCAATATTGTTGTAGGTCCTTCATTCAAGTGCTGTCTTGTTGCCTGAGCTATCTTGGGTCGGGAAGTTTAACTTTTAGGTCCTTGTTTGATTTATGATTGTCAACTTCAATTTAGGTGGAATGAAAGTGAAGGCTGACAGGGATGAATCATCCCCCTATGCTGCTATGCTTGCAGCCCAAGACGTTTCTCAGAGATGCAAGGTTTTAGAATATTCCATCATAGCTTGCTATTCCATCTGCACATGCATGACCTGTTCCGTTTCTTTCTAATTGACTGATACATGGGCGACATTTTAGGAACTTGGCATCAACGCTCTTCACATTAAGCTTCGAGCTACTGGTGGCAACAAAACTAAGACTCCTGGTCCTGGTGCTCAATCTGCGCTAAGAGCTCTTGTTCGTTCTGGCATGAAGATTGGCCGCATTGGTATGTTAAATTTCTTGATACATTTGAATTTTCTGGTGCATCTTTTAGCAGTGTATAAAGAATGCACCCATTTATGTTGCTGAACTTGAACTTTACTTTTAAACATTTAACATGCTGTTTACTTTGCAGAGGACGTGACTCCGATTCCTACTGACAGCACTCGCAGAAAGGGTGGTAGAAGGGGAAGGAGGCTGTAGTTTTGTTATTCTGGTCCTCGTATTTGCAGTTGTGGTTGGGTCCGGAAGTTGGTGGATTTTGTTATTCCTACTTAGTATTTGAAAATTTGTAGTTCAAACAAAAAATTGTTGATGCCTTACTTTGGGACATCGACCAATTATGAGATAGTAATTTGATGGAACTAGCATAAACCTTGCGTATCTTTTATAGTATGAATTATCTTGCTTACATATTTTTATATATGAGTCGAGGAACTTCGGGGCAACAACGATATTATACCTTTCCTTTTTTGAATAATGTTCTTCGTATTATGTGTCCATCAACTTACCGTTCAAGACAACAATATCAGATTCATTCTTCATGGTCAACATGAACACTCTTGGTCCTTGTAAGTGAAATAAAAATATATGGCATGTCGTTTTTCGAGGTCATCGGCACTTGGATTCTTTTCTTTATAGCTAACTACAAACTAGCTTTTCTCTTTCTTATTTTTCCATTCTTGTGTGAAATTGTATGTAAGAATGAACAGAGTTTACAATAAGCATGCAGCTAGAGTTCTAAAACAAGCTGTTTGCTTCCTATCCTTTATGTTTTTAAATCTCTACTCTACTCTACTCACTATAGATCTTCAATAATTTTTTATGTTTTCTGCCAATATAGCAACGATGATGTCTAGAGTTCTTTCCTGTTAATTTATCGTTTTCTATTTCTTATCTTCTCCACATGTATGTGGCTTGTGCAGCTTATGGTTTTTGAGGATTTAGAAGTTCGCCTTCACACAAGACAAAGAACACTGTGAACTTTGTCTGTTGATATGTGATATTTATATCACTTATTTATTATCCTTTTACTTAATATTTAATTATTTTGCAAGAGTTGTTAAATATATATTGATGTGTTTTTATATAATTTTATAGGTTTAGAATAAAGAAGAAGAAAATAGGAAAATAAATGAATTTTCGGATTATGGTGCCGCAACATCGAAAGAAAAGGCACGAAAAAGCACCGGGCCAGCACTAAAGTGAAAACATATATTGGGCCTATCTTTGCATAAGTATAAAAGGGCATGAAATTAAAAGAAAGAAGGACGGTTTTTGACGGAAGAAAGGGGAAGTTCTGGACGGTTGGAAACAAGAGAAAAAAGGAGATAAAACTAAATCTATTTTCTTCTTCCTTACGCCTTTTCTGGAAGTGAAACTCTGATATTTTTCTATGGTTTTATGCAAGATGTTCTGTAGCTAAATCTCTATCTAGGATTTATGATGTAGCTTGATTTTGAATACTTGGATGTTTGATTCGTATGGGTGTTTGATTTCTCTAGTCGAATTCTCTACGTGTTCTTAATGCTTTCGATTAACTGGCCATTAATTGATTGATGTATGAATTGTGTGGAACTGAAAGGAGAAACACATATTTAGATCGGGTGTAGAGAATCGTAAGTGTTTGTGAGATAGAAATATACTCGCAGGATTTATGTAGTCGCGTTTGGGATTCATAGTGTTTAATGATTTGTTCTTCACATAGACATAACATATAGTGAATTTGCGATTGATGAAATTTGCTTTACACCTTGAAAGAGGCTAGAGAATATTTTAGGAACTCCCGACTATGACTAGAGGATTAAGATAAAGTTTGGATTAATCTAGCATTCCAAGTAGGTAGAATTCAGGTGAAAAAGTCGTAAATCCTAGGCTTTTATTATATTGTTAGTTCATTGTTTGATTTCGTCTAGTTTAAATTATTATATTTGTTTTGCTTGCATTGTTGTTTAAATTCTGAAAATCACTTTTCTTTTGTTCAAATAAAATTAGGAATAGATATATTTTGGTATTCAATTCAACAGTCTTCATGGGATCGATACTCTACTTCTACTTTATTACTTATTTACGATAGCGTACACTTGCGTGTATAAAATCCGCAACAAGTTTTTGGCAATGGTGGCCCTATTAACGAGAAGCTAAAGTTGTCTACGCAAAATCTACACTATGTTAACGTACTCCCTTCGATCCATTGTAAGTCTCGACTATTACTCTCGTTGATTTGAAACTAGGGTAGAAACCAGCCTTACTTTGCTAATCCAGCTGTGCCTGTAATTGTAAATGATGTTACTATTTTGTTTTTCTTAACAATTTGCTAACGTTGTGTTTCACATGAAAAGTGGGATCATATCATAACTTAGTTTTGAATAATTTGTATCGAATTTAATTTTTGCTCAAGTGGCTTTGATTTGTTATAACGCAAAGCCATCTCTTTTTAAATTCTTTTTTATTTAATTTTTTTGATAATGGTAATGTACTTTAATCTTCCAATTTTGCCCATATACTGTTTCTGCACTATCAAACCTATTTATTTTAGTCAATAAAACTTACAAAAATTGAGTCATACTTGACTGCTTAGAATCTACGAACCCAAGACATTTTGAAATTTCTATGTCCATATTTGAATAGGACTCGAACTGGTATTAAAAATTGGATGCCATAGTTGCATAAAATATGCAGCTTTCTTGGAAATTATTCGTTTTCATTTTTGAGTCCTACTTATCAATAGGAAGATACTACAACAAACATGTGGTAGGGAATGGAATCCCATATTCTGATTTAATTGAGATGTTATTCACTAAAATACCAGTTCACAATTTGCATGTATTTTGTTGTGTTTCAGTCTCGTATTTTATTTAGTTGCTCATAAACGAAAGGTTTACTGTACCTATTCTACCCCTGAAGATCGGAAGTGTCTTGGAAGTAAAGATGATAGTTGCCTTATTTTCCTCCCTACATAATAAACTACAGATTGCTAAGGGCATCTAACATTTAAAAAAAAAAAAAAAGAAGATAAAAAGAAAAAGAAAAAAAAAAGGTTCCACCAAACAATTTGCCCAGGTCTAAAGTTTACCTGCGAAAAATAATGATATTTATTACTCTAGAACAGTCCTTTGATATTTGTAGTTAACTAGGGTATCCTTCTTATTAGATATTTAATTACAACGTAACTAGTTATATATCTAGTTAAGTATTTCATCCATCTTATTTAGAAAGGGATAAGTTCTATATTGAGTCGTCCCATTCATAATGAGATATGTCCGAAAATAGAAATACTCAACTCAATTAGTGATATTACTAATAAGGGATGATAATTGGGCCGATTAAGGTCCACTAATTTAGAAAACTTACTAATCTATTAGAAAAATAAGTTTGATTTTTTATTAAATTTAAAAATAAATTATAATTATAAATCATTAAATAATTCATATAATCTACTACTAATCAAGACTATCTTAATTCTTACACCAGATAAAGTTATTATCTATCTATACTTTCTATACTTATATAAAAAGAGCTTTGAGTACTTAATGCAGATTGCCTATTATATCCTTGTAGTATTTTAAATTTAAGGACAATTATGTATTATTATATTATACATTTAAATATAGTATATATGTGTCTAAATTTAAGTATGGTATTTACCTTATTTATTATTTTAGTTTGATTTAATTTTTTTTTATAGATGGTAAGTATATATATTAACGTATAGATATGAACTATGAATACTCCCTGTTGGATCAGGGTTAAAGATCCACAATTAAATATATATATAAAGGATATTGTACAGGTGAGGTGATGACACCTTCGAACCTTCAGCTTAAGTCACTGCTCGCCAACCGAGAGGGAATGACTTCCCTCCGTTGAATTTGAGCTCCAAATCTCTGCAAAAAAAGACCCAGGGGGAAGATCCCGGGGAAGGGACTCCGACGCTCAAGTCAGACTCGACGTATAAAGAATTCGAGGTTCCCTTGGGGAAGAGAACCTATATAGTTGAAATAGTATTGAGTGTGTGAGCTTGCAATTCCTCAGAGAAACTTACAGAGATTAGTGTGATGAAAGAGATAGATAGTTCTCAAGAATCACATACCTTACAAATGAAGTTAGAGTCTCTATTTATAGACTGAAAGGGAACGAGGGTGATACCGGGTTTCCTCACGAGGATGAAGGATAATTTGGTCTTTTACTCGGGGACAGCATCTCGAGTGCTCGTCGGAATAGTATACTTTTTTGCAAGGAAAATGTGGTCCTTCCCCTGCAAAGAACAAGCCACGTAGAGTGGTCCCGAAAGTTAGTTAAGGGATATTCCGGGCTTCTGTCAATTTGCCCAGAGACAGAATAGCTCTCTAGCATATTTGGCATAAGCAATGCCTTCTATACATGCTCTTGATAAGAGTCATGAGGCAAGTGTGATGCAAACATTTTATATCCCAAGGGTTGACTTTTGCTTCTGCCTGTGCTTCTGCTACTGCTTTCGACCGAGGAGAGAAGGAATAATAGATAATGAACAACTTATGGCACGTGGCCATAAATTGTGAAGGTATAAATTATTTAATCCGGACTAGGCAGTCATTAAATAATTTATATATTATGCTTATAGGGTAATGTTAATATTTTCCCTAACACTCCCAACTCTCCACAATATTAAATTTACTTTAACAACAAAAAGAAAATATAAATTATAGTTGCTCAAGTATATATATTTTTCTTCGGATTGCCTTATTTCAATTTAATTTATCTTTTTAGTTTAATTATTTATTATTAAGTTATTTTAGCTAACAACTTAAGTATATATTCCGTATATTTTATGGACTAGATGTTGGAATTCTGATTTTGAATGACCAATATTATGATTTTGATTTGTGATTATATAATGATTGAATAACCGAAACTAAAATTAAGTAAAGAATATTGGTGAGATACTTATTGGTGAGATACTTATTATCAAAATCTCTGTCTCCTAGGCAAAATCAAGATATTAAAGTTTATTTAAAAAAATTTAAATGCATCTTACAAGAAAGTGGTTAGATACTAGAATTGATAATAGATTGTATTTAGATATTTTGTGAGAAAATGAAATTAAATTGTGTAATTTAAGATATGATATAAATTAAGGAAATGTGGTTGCCAAAAGTAAAATAATAATTTAGCTTTGTCATGTTTTATATAAAAGTTGAGAAAATAAATAATCTATCTAATTATAACATATATTTCATGACTTGACTATCCATTCGAAGAGTTGTATGTTTAAACATCTCAATTTATACTTCATCATTGCTAGAATATATAGTTATTTTGGTTTATAAGGAATGAAGTAAGTAATTGCACATGTTTTTCTTATATGAATCAAAGTACTAACAAGAAGCCAAGAGTAGTTTTGATTTTTCACATTTTTCAGAATTAGTGAAAAAAATACAAAAAATAATCAAAAATATAATTTACACAATTTAAAATAGAGGTTGCACACATTATATTTGCTAGTCTGTATAAATGGGTGCTATTAATTCTTGGATTAATACGGCATTTACAGAATCAATATTTTAAAATTGATTCATTTTTGAACTATTGAATATGGCCATTTTACCTTTTACTGCATTCCAAGAGCGTGATGTATATTATACGTGCATTGCTATATACTATATAATTTTGCATGTATTGTTTTATTGTATTTATTTTATTTTCATTGGCGGGGAGTAGTGATAACGATGGTGTTAGATTTTAAGAGAGAGAAAGAGTACGCGATTTTCGGGATTAATTAATTATATGAGAGGGATGCTGCATGCGGCGGCGCAGAAACGTGAGCCGGTCGTCGGCGACAAACAGATGGAATGGAGAAGAAGGAGCAGTTGCAAAGGGGAATCGAAGTTGAAAGAGTTGGGCTCACTTCATTAAATTTTATGGCATAGAAGCCGAATACGATTCGTGATACGTGAACTTGAACAAATTCTTGATAGAAATTAAAAAAACATAGTATCAATTTCTAATTTAGCCTCAATAGATTTTCAAATGTTTTTTTGAAATTTGGATAAGTTATTTATGAATCCTTAGGACCAATAATTGAATTATAGGGAAATATATATGTGAGATTGAAGTTTTGGGAATCATTATTGAATTGAGAATTGTGAAAATATGTGAGGTTGGGATCTTCGTTAAATTAATTTTCATATGACGGATCTTTTACTATTTTGATAAGTGTCATAATTAGAATCGAGTTTTGGGATTAGTTGGAATGGAGAAATAATTTTTGTTGCGAGACATCAATTTTATTTCTAAATCAAAGACTCCTTAGATCGATTAACGGTGATGAGTGATTTATCTATAAAGGACTATACGAGTTAAGTTTTAGAATTTGAATATCTGAGACAATACCGTGATGGAAAGCTGTACTATGAAGTTGAAGTAAGATCTTTGTACAATCGTAATTTTTTTAACCATGTATATATATATATATATATATATATATATAGTTCGACTCATATTGGTAACATTGATGGTGCAATTAGGTGAACATAAAGTCATATGCAAACAACAATGCAATTGGCTGTGATGTCTCAAGAATGAGTGGTGCGTCTGGAGTGGGATCGTCATTATCTTTCAGTACTCGGGGTTGAGAATAATCGACTATATGAGCTGAGATTACAGACACCAGAAAAGTCATTTGTAGAAGAAGAAAATGATTTGCGCAAAGTTATGGATTCTTTCAGGTTAACGCAGTTGCTGCTTGAGAGAGATCTCCTTTTGAAGGCTAGTTCTAATACTATTCTTTTCTATATATTCTATTCTCCTTCCTCCTCGTTTGACAATTCATCGATTTCCTTGTTGTGTATTCTTTTGTGGATTAAGATATGACGGTGTTTCCATGTTAAATATTGTAGTCGATGTCTATGTAAAAACTTGATTTAGACTTGAACTAATTAGGATATTATAATTACTGGCTGCAATGATTTTTGCTATAGGACTCTTTAGATCCCTCATCTAATTTTTCTTTAGATCCAACTCAACTAATTTTAAAACCATATGCTCATAGGACTCGTTTCATCAGCATCACCAACAATTGAAACGTGATAGGGATGCAGTAGATTAGTCTTATTTATTAGATAATTTCTTTAGTAGTTGTTGATATATTTCATTTATCTTGGGATATTTTAGGTGCAAAGGGATCAACATCTGTCGCCTGGGGATTTCCCGAATGTGAAACATTTTAGAGAGAAATTGAGAGGATACAACATAGATACGTTTGAGAAGTTGAAACCTAAAATGATACAATTTGTTGATGAAATGTTTGCTTAAGATATCCCATAACTTCTTAAGGATTTCCGTAATCCTTATGGTTAGCTCGCTAGTATAAAACGAATCGTTGTACTTATCATGGAGTATCTTTTATTAATACTACCTTTATCATGTAGTATTTTTATTTGTATATGACTTGAACTTTAAAATTATGTAAAACTATGTAACGTCCCGTAAATTCGTAAGAATCTATCTCTTAGTAAGAAGGAAATTCCAACTTCTGAGTAATTAAATTCTATTGCTAGTCGATATTATATGTCGATTATAGAATTCGCAAGTAGAAATAAGTAGCAACTTAATCTCTAAATATTCGTTATCAATCGACATTAATTAATGAGAAGCTTGATCAAGTTATATGGAGTAGATCCGTAATTAATTATTCTTAGCTAAGAATAAAATAACTTAAGTAGTATGTTCTTTTAATAATGACGAGAACTTGCCGATTTTAGAAATGGGCCATGCCCATTTAGTTATTCAGGATTGGGCCAAGCCCATTTTCTTATTTGTTCAAGCCCTATTATAAAAACAGATTATTGGGCTTAGCCCAATTATATATGAAAGTTATATTAGCAAGGACCTATTAATAAAACAATTACAATAGAACTAAGTTTATTAAAATACAAGAATACACTATATACTACAAGCCTATATACTACACGTTTTTGGAAGGAAATTTCTCCAATCCTTCAAAATCCCTTGATTTGAGGAACCACCATGCTGAGAGCCTCAATGAACAGTTGCAGAGGCCTTATCACCCTCCTCTCTTATCACATCATCACTTCAAGCCTATAAGAATTGCTCCTTAACTCCTTGCCTGCACATTTCACATATTCAAACACTTAGAGAAAAGAGTAGACAGAAAGAAAGAGAAGAGAAAGCAGAGAGAAAAGAAACAGAGAACGAGAGGGGGAAAGAAAAGTTGCAGCAGCACTTAGGAAAAGGAAAAGAGGCAGAGCTCTACCCATCCTTTCCATTGCCACAGCCCTTGCACCCCAACTTTTAAGGTATATACTTAAACAACCAACTCAGTTGCTAGCTCCAATGGAAAAGCATGCTTATTCTTCAGTTCAATAAACCAAGTAGCTCATTTTAGTTAAATGACATAACAAGTTACTAGAAGCATAATCTCTTGAGAATGGAACACATAAAGACTAACAACACAACATGATCATTTCGAAGCATAAAATTTAGAGTACAAGAACAAATGCGTACAGTTATAAATTCCCCAGCTAATTCGAACAAAGATGCTGCTGAGCCTTTTTCTCCTAATTCATATTAGTTAGTTCATAAACCAAGTTGGTGAATAACTTAAAACAGTCCCTAATCCTTAATGATAATTAAACTAAGAAACATTTACAGTAAACAATAGAGAACAGAGAGTTTAGAATTTAACCTCCGTCGAGGTTGTAACCTCGACGGCGAAGCCGCAGCGGCGAGCAACTGGAGCTGGTCGTAACCTCGACGGCAAGTGAGCAACAGCGACCGAAGCCGAACGGAGGAGAACACCGGCGAGACAGCATCGTCATCGCACCAGACCTGCAAAGCGAGAAAGGAAAATCAATAACTAAAACACTAGTATTTCCGCCATTAAATCAAAGGTTTATGTTAGAGAGAGAGCGAGAGAGAGTCGAAGGGAGCCGAGCTCGGCTCTGCTCTCGCGGGGACGGTAGTGCCGCCATGGCACATCATCGAGAGGAAGTTCGGCGGTGACAGTGGCGACGCTGCTGGAACTCGCGGCGGCGGTGGACGGCGAAGGAATGGAGGCAGCCCGGCGGTGGCTACACGCGGAGGAAACCCTGCTGCTGACCAACAGTCGCAGCGACGTGGGGGTTGCAGCTACACCGGAGGCGCCGCGTTTCCGGAAAGGCGATGGTCACGGCTGGAATGCAGCGGTGATGGGAAATTCAGAGGGAGAAGGGGGCAAAATCTAGGGATTTCTCCAATATTTTTTTAATTTGGGGGAAAATAATTCCATAGAAAGATGAACGAGGAGAGAACGGAGGGATGGCGAGCGTCGACGAGAGCAGCGCCGGAGATGGTGATCGGAGAGAGTGGAGGAGAAGAAGAGGAGAGTTCGAGAGAGAGAGAGAGAGAGAGAGCGGAAGAAGAAGGTCGCGTGATTGAGAGAGAAAGAGGGGTTGGGGGTTTTAGTTCAGCCGGGTCCGGGTTCTGGGTTATGGGTTCGGGCTGAGAGATTGGGTTGAGAAGCGGGCCGGATCTCTGGGCCGAGGTTACAAATCTGCTGGGCCTGAGAATTTCTTTGTCAATGGGCCGATTTTAATTCCTTTTTCGGACCAAGCCCATTTAATTAATTATGAGCCCGAACTTAAATTAAAATACGAGTCGAGACTCGACTATTATCTCGTAATTATTCGTAATTAGATTTTATTAATTCATAAGGAATTAATCTACGAATTTTCTTAATTAACTTATGATAAGTTAATTAACCTAGAACTAATAATTTTATGTTAATTGATTTGGATAATCAATTACACAACTACGCTTAGTAAATTTATAATTCTTAAGTGGATTAATACCCTTAATTGACTTATAGCAATAAGTTAAATAAATTAAGAATTTTCTTAACCTTCGATTAATTATGTGGATTAAGATACCACTAATTAGCTAGCTTACACCTTTATAGAGAATAATAATAATATAGAGATTAATAATTCTTAATGAATTATTTAATTAAAGATTAACTTATAGAAATAACTTTATTAAGCTAAGTTATTAATCAAGAATAAATTGATTAAGGTAATCAATTAAGCGATTAAGATTGATTAATTGGGAAGTCCCCAATTAATTTAAGTACTAGTTAGCCGTAACCAATTAAGGTTTTATTCTCGCATAATCCGTTCCCTTAACGGAATAGAACTTAGATAACAGTAATTGTGTTACTGGAATTAAGATCAAATAAACATGAGATTAGAATTCATTTCGATAAGTTTATATCGATAAGCGAGAATCTTATTTCAATCTCCAATCGAAGGTCAAGCGAAGAAGGAGCAGTAACCAAGGTGACATAGAGTTCTTTAGCAGAAGAAGAGAAGACGAGGTGGGCTTTATTTTAAAACAAAGCATGTTTATTAGTTGATATAGCTCTTTTAAATTATTGTCATGCCATAAAAAGTTTTGTTTTTGTATGATGCCTATCTGTTATTGGCCATGCCAATTTTATAAAAATCAAATTTGGGTCCTTGTATGGCGAACTACTATACTTGGACTAGTGTACACAAGTGGTCGACTCGCTTAGTGTGGCGATCGATCAAGTGACGAGTGAGGTGGCCACCTCCTCAGGCACCACAGATCAGATTTGGTAGATTACTAAAGAAATTAGACTGCGCAGTCACTTTTGAGAACTAAGATATTTTAGTGAACATAGACTTTTAAGAAAAACCCTATGTTTCACTCAGTATGGATGATAATAAAATCAGTTTTGAGCAAAGTGTTCACTGAGTACAATTTGTACTTAGCCCTGTACATTGTTTTTAATGCAGGTTGAGCAGGTTGAAGCGGAGTGACCGGCGAAGCTTTTGTCAATTTAGTGAAGATTTAGTTGTTGATAACTCTTGGTAATACATGTCTTCATACATGTATTTATAGTCATATTTCGCTGTGTACACTCTGATATTATTAAGTCATTTCGATTTAGATGTAATCGGAGTCAGGATTGTGACAAACATTGTTCTTCTTTATCAGTTATAAATATCAGTTTATCCAGAAATAAGATTGCATTGAGAGCCGATTCAAGAGATGTTCTTCATTTATCCATTATTTCATATTCATATTTATAGTCGCGAATTTACCAAACTTAGCTAATTATTTAGCAAAGTACGGTCGTGACAAATTACCCTTCAAATGTTATCCCTATTTATCAATTTGGCATTCAAACCAAGTGTGATTGTGTGACAAATGTTAATCCTTCTTTATTTATTTTACTATTACAATGACTTGAATGACATGTGTTTAAAATACAAAATAAATACAATTTCTCGACTTTTTATAATATTATTCAATTACAATATTATTTTTTCTAATAAACTTATTGTAATACTTAATAATTTAAAGTAAATAACTATACAAATTTCTTACTCCCTCCGGTTTTTTCAAGTAGATACACTTTTTTTCGGCATTTGTGGCAAGCCTTTTCGAGCGTCTCGATGATGAATTTTAAAATATCTTTTTAAAGATTTTTTTCTTTTACATGATACTACAACACTTCTAGTATTCCGTAAAAGAAAAAAATCTTTAAAAAAATATTTTAAAACTCATCATCGAGAGGCTCGAAAACGCTTGCCACAAATGCTGAAAAAAAGTGTATCAACTTGAAAAGACCAGAGGGAGTATATTTTACCAAAAAAATTATACTTCCTCCGTTCATAATTTATTGAACTAAAAATTTAGGCACAAAGTTTAATGTGCTTTGATTATGTATTAATAAATTAAAATGTTAAAGTGGAATAATTATGAGTCCATCTAATAAATTTAATTGTATTAAAGTGTTAAAATATTAAAAAATAAAAAATAAAGTGATAAAATGTTAAAGTGTTAAAAGTGATTGTGGAGTGGAGCTTACGTCTCAAAATGAAAATATTCATTCGTAGACATTCCAATATAATAATAGCGTTAGTAAATGGTGGAAAGATTGAAGTATAACTTTTGGAAGTTTCTAAACCTCATTGTGATTTGTTATACCAGTACAGTAAAAGACGTGAGAGCCCCTCCTACTGCTCCACAAACAAATCGTAGCCTTTCCATGAGTCTGGGGGCAATATGGTCAATTACCTAAAGCAACTCCTCTTTACCTGTATTTCCTTCTCCACAAGCCAAAAATCCTTCTAAAACCCTCTGCCTCCATCGCCCCACCGTTTGCCCCTCCTTCATAATCACAGTGCTACCGCGGGCACGGCCATGTCCATGAGCAGAATAGCTACCCGGTTCTCAAGAACCGTCTTGACTCACTCTTTTAACTCGGTGTTCCTCTTTGGCCGTCATGGACGGAGACACTTTCAAACTTCTTCCAATTATTTGATTTCATCACGCAGGGTTAATGATATGGTACGATTATTCTTTTCCCAGATTAGGGTTTTATCAATTTCTGCTGCATCGGATGAAATTGTCATTGTCCGTGTGTATGTCCATGTTTCCCTGGATGTTATTTCAATTTTTGCATTTTTTTTTTGATTTCATACGAGTGCTCGGGTCCTCAGGTTGCTAGGTTTCTGCGGATTAACTCATTTATTGGTTTCATTTAATTTTTTTTTTCTCCCATCTTTCATGTTCTTTTCCTTTTTGATGTGTTAATTAATTCTAATTCGTACCCCAATCGGACTACTGATTTATTGACTTTATTTGGAAATCACCTGGAGAATAGAAGATGCGAACTTTTAGAACTTGAAGAAGCCCTTTTTTTATTATTATTATTATTATTATTTTTTTTTTTATAAGAGAACTTTCTCGAACTTCAGCATATAGTTATGCCTTCCATTTCCATGAATCCATGATAAGTTCATAGAGCTACCAATGAAGATTTTTGTCACTCTTCGGAACCCCTCGGACTTTGTTGAAGCTTTATTCGATTCAATTATTTGATATCTTCATTTATGCCTTCACTGCTATTATATTTCATTATCGTGATTTATGTTTTGTAATGATCTTTACTTTTAATATATTATGTGCTACTACGATGATGTATCTGTTGCATTCAATGTTAGGCTAATATGCCACCAGCATCTAGAAGTGCTATTGCAGTCTAAATGTGAGTCATGTGACATTTGTTTTGTGTTGTATTGCTAGATTCTAAATAAATAAAGTTTTACTTTGTGCAGAAGTTAGTAGAACTAATAGGTGCACTCTTTCTACTTTAGGTGACACCTGCTCAGGTTTCTTCACTACATCATTCTGCTTTGAGCTCATCAGGCTTTCAATGGTTTGGATTCTCATCGTCTGCATCCCCAGAGCCCAAGGATAAGGAGACGGTGGCTCAGTCTGGAGATGAAAAGGAAATTAAGGAGTCTAATGAAGCTCCTACTGACACAGAGGAACGTAACCCCGATGAAAAAAGTAGTCAGTTCCTGTTTGCGTATCTCAACCAATATATTTGGATTGTCCTAACAAGAATATGTTCTAAACGAGTTCTGTTTCTGATGCAGATTTGGAAACTGACTTTTCTAGAGAGGAACTGGTGAAACTTGTGTTGGAAAAGGAACAGCTACTGGCAGAAAAGCAGGAAGAGCTTGAACAAATGAAGGATAAGGTGCTGAGGTCTTTTGCAGAGATGGAAAATGTGAAAGGACGTACGAGGCGTGAATCAGAAAATACAAAGAAATTTGCTATTCAGGTTTGTGTATTTATTTCAGTGATGTACTTTAAGGGGGGCCTTAATATCTCTTAGCAACTTGAGGAGGCTGCTCAAATTTTTTACATAACTTATGATACAGAATTTTGCTAAAAGCCTTTTGGATGTGGCGGATAATTTGGGGAGAGCTTCGTCTGCTGCAAAAGACAGCTTTTCAAAAATTGATGACTCTGAAGATGCAGCTGGAGCTGTTAAACAACTTAAATTACTCCTTGAAGGTGTTGAAATGACTGAAAAACAGTTAGCCGAGGTACTTATTCTGGACTTGCTATCCTTTAAATGGATCTTGTGCGTCTGCTGTGCTGGTAAGCGCATTATATAAATTTAATTGTTTAATGTGACATGGTGTGTGATTGGTATAAACTATGAAGAAATGAAATTAGGTGTGAATGGAATGGAATGAATGAAATAAGATGAATGACATGTTGTTATGCCTACATAATGAATGATGAGTTCATTTTTATATCTTATGAAAATAATAGATTATAACATAAAATTTTCCTCATATGTTTGTTATTTTTCATTTTTGTTTAGGGAATTACACTGTTTTAACTTTTAACCCATAAATAGCAGTAATGTCAAGATTTGTACCTGTATACAAAACAATACCTATTAAATCATGATTTTTTTTTTTGGTTGTATATGTTGCCACTATTTTCCGCCTTAAAATCCTGCTGGCAACTGGATTTACTCATGGCATTCCTGCTCAAATAAAACTAATGTGTGGAAAACTCAGAATTGAATTGACAACGGTGCATGCTCCTACTCAATACAATAGCTGGAATATAAATCTTCAACTGCATATAGAGATTGTTAACAGTGTGTTAACTCTTCCCAATTTGCAGGTGTTTAAAAAATTTGGACTTGAGAAATATGACCCACAAGGTGAAGAGTTCGATCCAAACAGGCATAATGCAGTGTTCCAAATGCCAGATGCTTCGAAGCCAGCTGGTCGCGTTGCAGCTGTTCTAAAGGTAATCTGAAATGTTGTGATACAATTGCATGCACTCGATCTCTCAGAAGATATTTGTCAGAAAGTTGTAAAAGATATTGCTATTTTTTCCTTTCCTAATATATTTCTCGTTGGCGTGTTCTCAGGCTGGATACGTGCTGCATGACCGAGTTATCAGGCCTGCAGAAGTTGGTGTTACAGTGGCAGTGGAGAATGAGGAAACTGATAAATGATCTTATTTATGCCTGAGAGAATCTCCCAAAGGCTTAAAGAAAAAAAATCTACTGCTACACTTATTCGGGTGAGCTCCATGCGTTCTGAGATGGAATTATTTGCTGATTCCCCTTTCGCTTTATACTTTACTTTCTAATTGTACGGTGATTTTAATTTTGATTTTGAAGAGGTAGACCTAGATGAATTTTAGATTTCTTCTTCTCTTTTCCCTGTATAAATAAATTGCTGGTTTGGCTGGAGCCGGAGTATGGCGATGTTTTCTCGTGTATAGAATAGCATCTGCTCTCTATGCTTTAATATTTGATTTGATTAATCTCGAAATTTATGTATATATACGTATATACACATCCATCTCTTTCAAAGAGAAGGGACACTACTAAGTGCTCGTTTGGTTAAAATTAGGTAATGGAAAGAGAATGTAATCAAGTTAAGTAAGAAAATAATAATAATAATGATTACTTTTATTAATTGTTTGGTTCAATAGTAGAAAAAAGTAACTTGTATGAGATTCCCTTTTTCTTTGTTTTCCTTTCTTTTTGAGGAATAACAATTCGATAGATTGTGTGTTTCTTAAGCAAGAGAAATGAATAACTTATTATTTGAATCAAATAAAAAGTAATGAAATCAATTAATTGTTTTCCTTTCTATAAAATAAAATAAAATAAATAAATAAATAAACATGGGCTAATTTCAAACCAACACTGAGGTGCATTCGATGCCTAAATATATTTAATTCAGTAAACTAAACTAAACCTTTTCTGCTTAACGGTTAATAGAATTCTTCCTTTATATGTATGTAATACTACGACCACTTCAACTTCTAGTTACATGCTCAATAATTAGTTTTCATATAAATATACATATAATATTGTCGAAAAAGAGAAGAAATGAGAGCACATCTATGCTGTTTTGGCGATGGAGAAACGAGAGAGAGTAGTGCGCAGTTGTAAATGGAAACACATCCTCCTTGGCAGAAATAGAAATAGACATAGGAAGCTGACGAAGAAAGCCGAGATTTAGATATGTACTATGATTTATTAAAAAAATTGACAGTTTATGATTTTACGTAGCGGTTTAATCCATATTTACAGACTATGATAAGCTCTCCATTGTCGAAGAGAATTTGAACTGTATAGTTGATCCTTTGTAAGAGTTTAAAACCATATTACCAAAGTTGAAAAGCTTCAATGCATGTTTTACATTTAACCTCTGTGTCAAACAAATCATGTACTCAGTCTTGTTTACACCATGCTTTTCCACTCCTCTTCAGTCTTCAACATTTGATTTACCATTAGGGCTATTTTATTGAAGATAGAAACACATGCGATTCCTCGATTCACAAATATTTGATCATCATATATATGACAACAATCAAAATGACGATCCCTACAACAGATAAAAGCAGGCTCATGCAGGAGCAGCCACCCTTAGTTCGCTTGTTCAACATTGCAAGCCTTCTTTGCAGTCGCTTTTCCATTCACAATAATGACAAACAAAGAAAATAATGTCAATCTCATTGAGTGGCAAAAAAAGGGTAAAGGAAGACAAGATGAACAAAAAAACCACATTGATAAATCACGATTGTATTTACAAAAGAACATAGTTGGATTTGAGAAAAATGTGATCTAAAAATCTGGATGATGGCATATTCTTATTATTACTACGTATCTTTTACGGGTTTTCTGCCAATTTCCTTATATCAAAACTTAACTGACAAGCAATAGCAATTGAGCCCAGACTTATGACATGTTATGCAAAGAATTTACAATAGGAGGTAAATCTACACAGACCATAGATATTATTCCAAAAGGCTGTGAAAATACGAATACCTGTAGTTTGGAGTCTGTAACTTCAACATGTTCATCAAGATCATCCTACAAATTCAGACATCAACTTCATTATCAGAACCCTCTATGATTATAATATAGAAAACCTAACAAAAGATAACCCACAATTAATCTTTTATGCAGATCAAGTTCTTCATTCACTGCCAGTGCTATATGTTTGGTGCTTATAACTGTCACCTCCAGTTTTTCAAGATCCTCATCTTGCTCTGCAGGGTTCAAGGAGAAAAGAATAGAAATATATGAGTCAAAATTTGAAGGAAGTGTAAATGAATGAAATTGAAGATCATAGCTAGAGCCACTTGCCTCTGATGATTTGTCTTTGAAGACCAACAGCTCCTTGGTTATCGAGGCCAGTTATTCTACTCATTGCATCAGGAGGCTTTACTTCTGGACCAAGTAAGCTATCTCTATTAGCAAATTTTGACATGTTCAAAGTCGAACCCATTTGATCTACTTTTGATCTCAAACTAGACAAGTCATCTCGGAGACTCTTTATTTCTTTTTCTTTCCTGTGTACAAAAAGAAGCAAGACACATGATAATACACATTTAGAAATGAATTGAGTACTATAGGTCAGCACAATGAAAGTAAAAAATCATCATTAAAAAAAACAGCAAATTTTACCGTTTAAGAAAATTAACTTGGTGATTAAAAAAAAAAAAAAAAAAGTGTACATGTTACCGAAACATAAATGGAAGGTGAAAAAAAATATCATTGGTTTCAGACACTCAGGAAAAAGGATATCATGATTGAACTTATGGTCTCAACGCATTTTGGATGCAGGGGGGAACAATAGCACAACAAAGATTAGCTGCAGACAGTTATTTGAGGGCCGTGCAAACTATTACAAGTGATTAAAGCCAGAGTTCAGATAGCGAAGATAACAAAGCATGTTTAATGAATGGAAATGCAAAAGAAGACAGAAGGAAAGAATACACAATTTGTTTCCTACTTCAAGTCCAATAATAAAAGTTCCAAAATTTTCAAGAGACCAGTAAAAGAACTTACAAAGAAGGAAGACTTGAGAGATGAGACTGCAGAGTATCCAATCTGGTACCCAAAATAGAAATATTCCTTCGTATTGCAGAAGCATGGCGCTGTGCTTCTGGACCAGACACTGAACTTCTTTCAGACATCATGTTAGAGATTTCTTTATACATTTTTTCTGCTTTTTGATATTCCTTCTTCCATTGGTCAACCGGAGCTGCCATTGTCTGATAAAAAAAAAGGATAACAAGTCTTTACAACTGAGTTTCTGTTACTAAACCAACAGGATAGTCGAATTAACTAAACAAACTGATATCAATTCTATTGACTTAATGTTTATTTGGTTCAATCACATAGAACCTCGACTGTAGCTTGATTCTGAGGCTGTCATGCTCATATAAATCTTGAAAATCCAAGATATTGCAATGAAGATTCAAACTTCTTGCAATTCTACAATGGAACTCATATAATTTACAGCACGGAGACTTCGAAAAGAAAACAGCGAGACAGAAGCTAGAAATCTTTGAGAGCCTTACATCTATTAGATAGAATTAGGAATGCAATTATAGAATAGTAGTATAAACCATTAATTGAATGAATTAATAACCTGTTCTAATAGTAATAAATTCTCCGAACTAGTCTTGCATACGCTAAATTTCCAGGTAATAGGTGATAGGCCCTAAGTTACAACTTAAGCAATTAAAACATCATCCGTATTTCTGATGAAAACGAGCAATACCTAGCATCAGAATTTAAGATTTTTACAACAAAATACACATAAAACCGATCTCAAATTACAGTAAAAAACTGAATAAATATAACGAGCTAAAATACAGGAAATCGGACATTCAAACCCGTTCATACGGCCACAAAAAGAAAGATTTCACTTGATGTTAAAGCATAGAATCAAAACCGTCTAAGCAGCAAGAGAACAAAAGAGATGATTAATTTACCTTGTTAAAGTAGGATCGGCGCGTTGAATTATAGAACCTTACGCGGTAAATTGTGTGAGGAATTGAGCGATTCCAAGAATGATTTGATACCTCCTGCTGAAAATTTTGAGGGAGAAGGGGTAGGGCTAAACCTAAACGACGGCGCCACCGGCTATCGGCGAAGCTTGACCGCAATCACAAATGTATCGCTTTCTTCTATTCCTTTCCTCCGACTAATGCAGAATTCTTCTAATAATTAAAGAAATAAATAAATAAAAATAAAATAAAATAATGGCCCTGCTAAGTAGGCAAACAAGATAAAAGCCTTATGTAAATAATGTTTTATTATATGCTTCTTCTTTTACCAAAAAATGAAATAAGAATCAAAATATTGATCAAGTTGTTGGATATGTAGTTTATTTGGCATGGTAAAGTTATAATCAACAATACTCACTTTCGACTTCAATGGAATTTCTACTATACTTAAAATAATAATAATAATAAAAAAATACTCACTTTCATAATTATCAATAAAAAAAAATGTCTAATTGCATAAGAACATAGAATTGATTGCCCTTGAAGACCCCCTCATTTTTTTTGGTATGTCAAATTTATAGTCACCGGAACAGAATTTTACATTCGTTTTATAGTTTATTGCGGTTATATTTTTTAAAATTTTTAATGTGCTCACAGATGACGTGACAATGATATAAATAAAAAAGTTAATATAAATAAAGAAGTTCATTTCTTTTTTCTCTTATTTCCTTGTTCTCTCGTTAGTTTCACATTTCAATTTCCCTTCACTCTATCAAAATACCTGTTACCTTAATATTTGATGTAGATCTATACAAATACAAAACCAAATTATTATAAACAAATCTCAATAAACTTCAATTGTCAAATAAGAAATAAATATTGTGAAATTTGAATGCTATCCTTGATCCCAAAATTGCATACTCTGCACATACATTTTTTTGAAAGCATTTGTATGTTTGAGTTGTGAGGTTTTTGTGAGTGCAAGGATTACACTCATTATGAATTGACATATTTATGTAGTTGATTGATACTGAAACTCTGGAAGTGAAACTCGTGTTTATCCGTTGTGCAAGTCTGATGGCATGCTCATAGCCCAGCTGAAGAGAATTACCGGTACAGCTAGATGTTATCTTTGAAGATTTCTTTGAAGATTCCTTCCTATCAAGATATGAAGATCGAGATAGTATCTTTTGAGATATGGAAACAAATATCGGGTATATTCTATGGGGATATCCGTACGCTGCAAGGAATCGAAGAAGGAAGGATTCCTTATTCAATAAGGAAAGGATTTCAATTCAATAAGAAAAGTGTATCTGCAAGTTTCCTTGTTAAAAAATGACTCGGTTTACATAAGTGAAAATGGTATGAAATAGCCATTTACACTTAGCCAACAAAAAGCGCAGCCCATAAGATAGTTTACATAAAATATACCCAATTTTTTCTATTTTGGACGAAAATGCCCTTATTTTTTTCAACTTTCCTTCAGCTTTTCCCCTAGATTTTAGCTCCCACTTTCATTACATTTCTTGCTTCCTTCTCCACTTTCTTTGCTTTTTGGCGACAAGAAACTTTGAGCTCAACATTGGCTTAGGATTCTGGCAGCCTATCAACGATTTCACGGCCTTGGCTATTTCCGTTAATATCATTCTTCCCATCAACAAATTTTTAGCGCGTCGCTCGGCTGTGCAATTTAAGGTAGGAAATTTTCAAGCGGCAGGTCATCGTTCCGGCAGCAGAGGTTCCTCGAATCTGTTTGAAAGGCGGCATTCTAGATGGTGGAGGTTGAACCAAAGGTATTTTTTTGATTTAATAGTTTTCTGTTGTGAATGATTTATCTCATTTCATTTAATTATTAGGTAGGTTTGTTCAGCTGAATTTGAGTATGGAATGTGAGTTTATTTTTGTTAAATTGGCGTTTTGTATAGCTATTTTAAGATGGGGTAAGCTAAGGTTGTATTTGATTCGAGTTTGAGTTTAAATAGAATTGTAGCTGTTGGAAGAACTGGGTTGTAACAATTTGTACCACGTAGTTCCAACTGTTCCATGCGTGCATTGCATGGAACAACTGGAACTATTACACCTAGTTCTTCCAGTTGTTCCAACTACCCCTGTGCTGGAAATTTGCCTTATTTAATGTATTTATTGCGTTGCATGCAGATTCGGCCTACAAATATATTGATTGCCCATGGAGGGGAATGGTCCAAAAAGATAGCACTAACATTGGCTTTGAAAGAGAGTTGATGTCTATACCACCTGTTGGCCCTATAGGATACACACATTTGTTAAGTAGGATTTAGTCACGCATAATGAAGCCGAAAAGTAAGTATATGTATCAAGTAGTTGCATTGGTGAAGTCCACGATGGGTGATACCGTTAGAATGAAGATTCTAGATGATTTTGATCTAGTTTATGTTCTGGATGAGTTCGAAGCACCTATATTATACATTTCTACAACCCCAATAAATGACGAATTATTAGAGGCTGTAAATGACCATGCAGCAAGGCTGAATTATGGCACAAATTGCTTTGGGGCAAAAATTGAATATCAAACTGCTTTGAATGCCAGAAATCATGTACTTACAATGGTGTACGGCGACTCAAACGAGTCATTCCAAATGCTTCGAAGTACCTATGGATGATAGAGCACACAAATCCAAGATCTATTACTGAATTGAAAGTCGATGAGGTTGATGAGAGTTTCAAGTACTGTTTCATGGCTCTCGGTGCATGTGTTAGAAGATTCAATGCGTGTCGTCCTGTCATTTTAGTTGACGGTACACACCTAAAAGGGAAATACAAAGGCATATTGTTGGTGGCTGTACAAAGGATGCAAACGAGTAGGTTTTACCATTAGCATTCAGGTTGGGGGACAAAGAGACTGACGAGTCATGGACTTGGTTCTTTCAACAGCTCTGACATGCCTTCGGCTGTCTGGATAAGATGATGACCGTTTCAGACCAACACGCTAGCCATCAAGAATGCAATGGATGTTGTCTACCCCGGCGTAACTCATGGGCTTTGTGATTACCACCTACAAAAAAACATCAAGTTCTGGGGAGATCATGCCATTGCGCTCTTCCAAGCAGCTTTACATGCCTACCGAGAACGTGACTACGATCTTGCAATGATTAATCTTAAATCTCATGCTCCAGCTACATATAATAAGGTATTGTATGTTGATCCGAGATAATGGGCTCGTTCTAAATCCCATGTGCCCCGTTATCTATTTTCAACATCTGATGCTGCTGAGTGCTTCAATGGTTGTCTTCGATGGGCTAGAACTTTGCCAGTTTGTACTCTCTTCGAGTGTATTCGCTCTCTCATCGGGCAGTGGTTAGTAGAACGGCGTGCTCTGGCTACCAGTCGAACTCACGAGTTAACTGATTTCAGATAGTTGAAATTGGGTAGGGCAGTTGAGTTAGGTTCGACTATGAGCGTTGAAGCAATTTCTGTAATAAAGTTCAAGGTATCCGCAATGATGAAGCATCATGTAGTGGATCTTGAGAAGAAGCAATGCACTTGTCTTATATTCAATATCGACTTGATTCCGTGCTCTCATACTTCAGCAGCCTTACGGTAACCATGTCTTGTTTGAAATGTTGTCAATGTTTATTTCCCTCGACTTAGTTTAGTTGGATCTATTTCCATTTTTTGGTATAAATATTCCTATTTTTCACGCAAGTCTTTATCGGTTTGTGGTTGGAATTTATGGTACAGTTGGATCTATTTGCTCCAATATAGTTCCAACTGTTCCAATTGTTCCAGTACTAACATCTTAAGTGGTTTCTCTGTTGCAATCATACAAAACAGTTGCCAATCCCATATGTCTCTCGTTATTACTCTACTGACGCACTCCATAAAAACTATGCATGTGAGGTGATGCCAATTCCTATGCCTGAAGATTGGAACCTACCCACTGCGGTTGAATCGTGGGTCGTTGGAACACCAAAAAATCCTAAATAGACCGGTTGACCGCGTGTGAGTAGGATAAGGCCCGTGTCCGAATCATCATCTCGAAGCTGAGGCACCCCTCGATGTACTTGTTGTTTGCATTTCGGACATTATCAGAGTACTTGTGTTGTTCCAATATCCATTCCATCTGCCGGAGAGGCTTCGTCATCGGGTACCAAACACCGTAGGCCAAAGATATGCGGTATTTGTCATGCTACCGGCCATACCCGATTGACATGCATTCATAGGGTTCTGCCGCTGTAGACGAAACTTTCAAGCATTGTCGGCTTGTAATCTAATTTAAATACTTTCATATTCCCTAGACTTTTATTCTATAGTCGATCCCGTAATGCATGTTTCACATTTGGAACTATTTATTACTATAGATCCAACTGTACCAATTGTACCCGTAATGCACATTTCACAATTCAATTAATTAAATCTCAATTAATGTTCTCTGGTTGTGATTAATTACATGTT
The DNA here is from genome assembly GCA_001642375.2 of Mentha longifolia. Taxonomy (NCBI): domain Eukaryota; kingdom Viridiplantae; phylum Streptophyta; class Magnoliopsida; order Lamiales; family Lamiaceae; genus Mentha; species Mentha longifolia. Next base: position 21,045,139 of record CM038111.1, read on the forward strand.
CCAGGATAATACTCACTGTATGCCTTGTCAAATCAAGTATCTTCTCTCAATTCTTGTGTTTTTTTTTGTGAAGATTCCCTTGACCAAGCATGCTTGTTTTGAGAAGAATGACAGTCTTTGAATGGTCAAAAGATTCCCTCAAATAGTGAATAGGCATCCCCTTCAATATTTCTAAGTGCTATATAGATGATCTTAGTGGTTGCATATTTTTTCATTTATTTCTTAACTATATTTCGCTCACTTTGCAGATGGATTTTTCCAATCTTACACCTCAAAGACAATACTTCTACAATCGGCCATGGAACAAGACTCTTGATAAGGCGTTCATTAGGTGTCTCATCTCACTAATGGAGAAATACCCGGAGCTCAAATATGATCATGTGCCGGCAGATGCCTTATTAGCGGCGAAGGTCATTCTCTTGAACAACAATCCCAGTCTAAGACTCGATTGGGAGGATCTCTACTGCCGTTTCAGTCTCCCACGAGATCGGTATGAGACCTTCAAGTGGGTTCTTGCATATGAAGGGTCCAACTGGGATAGAGAGAGCAATCGTTGTATCCACTAGCGATGATAAATGGAATGCGATGTTCATGGTAAATACGAGATGGATTTGTTAACCTTTAGTACTTATTCATTTATTTGTTACACGTTTACGTTAATTTGTTTGCAGGAGAAACCAATGGCTAAAGCATACTACAGCCGCGGCGAGCCATTTTATGACGACATGATGATCCTTTTTGCACTCGACGACGTCAAGAATGAAGAACTTTCGCACCCCGTGATTAACTTGGACGAAAGTGAATCTTCGGATGATGTGTCCGTTGAAGTTACATCTCCACCCTTGAACTTCCGATGCCATAGAATTTTTGACGGCCCATCGAACCCACCTTTATTCCTTGCAATGAACTTCGGTCCAAGAAAGCCACGCTATATGGAAAGCAGGAAAAAGTCATCAAGCCAAGGTCAGAGCTCAACCGCATCTACATCGCCACTGATATGGTGGAAACCGTGATGGGGTTACTCTAGGGGTATGCTTCAGCCGTTGGTTGTTAGTTTTAAATTTCACGTTCTCATTGTGAAGTCGTCCTAGCTAGTTAATTGTTATTTAAGTCTATTTATTGAAGTCCTAGCAAGTCCATTTGTTTAGTCTACTTGTTTTATTGCCTACATTTAAGGTCTTCCCCTTTGTAGACATCAGGTACCGCAAACACGGAATAGTTGGAACAAGATTTCCTAATAGATCCAAGTGTTCCAGCACGCAAGCACACAAACATGGAACAGTTGGAACTAGATTTACTAATAGATCCAAGTGTTTCAACACGCAGGCACCACAAACACGGAACAGTTGGAACTAGATCTCCTAATAGATCCAAGTGTTCCAGCATGCAGGCACCGCAAGATCTACTAATAGATCCAAGTATTATGAGATATAATTCCAATTGTTCTGTGTTTGCGGTACCTACGTGCTGGAACACTTGGATCTAGTAGGAGATCTAGTTCCAATTGTTCTGTATTTATGGTGTGTTCGAGCACACACACATGGAACAGTTGGAACTATTACGAGAAATAGATCCAAATGTTCCAGCAACGCACACAAAACACAGAGCTTGAACAGTTCCCACTATTAAGAGAAATAGATCAAAATGAATCGATATAATATTATGAAGACATCCTAGAGAACCTACCGAACCCTAATTATTATGATTGTTTGTGATTTGTCATCCCACCTAGACATGCACAAATAAATACTACAGCAAAATATGCAGTTTTTTCTACACCAACCAATAGCTATAACATAACATGCTTCACAAAATAAAATAAAAACTATTTGTTTCTTTCACTAAACACCGGCCCATGATGCCCTGATCAAAGCCCCCTAATCAAATGACATAATAAACTATGCTCCCATCCGTGCTAAATTTGAAGATAGACTCTGCAATGTGATTGTGATAATTCTGAATATCGTCTTTCTTCATCTTCTGATCAGCCACACCCATAAGTCGATTTTCAACATATAATAATGCTAGTGGGCCGCAACTTGTGCTGTCATCCTGCTTGATCTTGTTGACTTTAGGAATACGATGCTCCCATTGCGAGTAAATGGGCACGACTTCTTCAAGCCTTCTTTCATAAAAGTTCATATACTTCAGCACTTCTGGGATAATACGCGCTACCGGCTCGAATGCTACTGATCTAATTTCAAGGTGGTGGGCATGGAATTTGTGCTGGTTGGAGTCCCAAATCTCCAACATGCATTGCATGAGGTGTAGGATACACGTAGCCAGACTTATTGAAACAGCACACCATTATAACATATGCGAATAGTATTTCAATGAATGTTAGAACACTTGGAACAATACTGGAAAACAGTTCCAACAGTACCAACTTCAGTGATACATATTTACCTGATTTGCATCATCCCAGCTTTCCAGGGCCCCCCACTTGGACAACCGTCCATCCACAATCTACAAACTTAGACAGCCTTTTAAGGTCTTCCTCCTTCACTTCCTCATCCTCATCAAACCTGACGGATCCCGCGCGATCTTTCTCTATGTCAGTTCAAACCTCCAGTATAACTTGATGAAATTGACAGTAGCTTGTGCATAAATAAAACAATCTCAGGTAGAAGTTAAATAAAGTGAAAATAAAATTAGTAAAATTTACATAGAAAGAGGATCCCGTGATCCTTATCCCCTTCTTGACTTTATGAATTCCAGCCATACTCGGGTCGTGGCTAGGATAGACAAGTATGGATCCACATGCTCATTCTCCAACTGAAATGTTATTTTTTTGATATCAAGAAATACTCTTTGCCAACTGGATACGGCAAGCCAACATTCCTCCTGAAATTGAAATGTCTAAAGAATTAGATTTACATAACAATGGACCTATTTCTACACATCATAAAATAAGGTGAACTTACTCCTCTCCACCAGTCCCCCTCAAGAAGCGTTATCGTTTGGTAAGAATGAGCTCCTTAATGATGCTGCAGGTTTTCTCTTTCTACCTGCTCAAGTGTAAGTCACTATAGGCACTTTGCCCTTTTTCTGTCTTGCCTCCTCTTCCAATTGTAATTGAAGTGTTCTCTGAACTTCTGATGGTGTCGGCCCGGCTCGGTTTACGGAGGCTTGGGGAGTTTAGAATGGAAGCTCATCATTCAGAAGCTCCTCATTAAATACTTCTTTTTGAAATAAACGTATCTTAGCCAGCTCATTTTTCATTTGGGAAGTGTTGTGGGTGTCTTCAATCGTTGGACCGGCATCCTATTTAGTTGGCACAATGAGAGACATCCAATGAATGAAAAAAAAAACAGTTGGAACACCTGGAACAACTGGAACATTCGAACAGTTTGCAAGAGTTGTTCCAACTATTCCGAACCCTAAAAAATTGCACAAAAAAACTAAAGAATTAATACCAATCCAGCAGTTTCAGCATCTCCTTCAGCTTCCTTTTCTCCCTTCCCATCTTCGGCATCTTCTTCAGTCTCCATTTGTCCCTCCCCTTCATGTACATAGGATGTACCATGGGCATCTCCTTCAGCCTCCTCATTTACCTCAACCTCATCAGCTACACCAGTAGCATCCTCATCATGTCCTTCATCCTCCTCAAAAACTACCTCATCATCTTCCTCATCATGGTTTTCTCTACCCTTTTGATGGTCATTTTCTTCTTCAATCTTATCTTCTCCTTCACCTTCATTTTCATCCTGCGACATGTCAGACATGTATGCTGCTCTACCAACATCATTGTTGTAATTTTGTTCACGGTCGAGAAAAATGAGAGCCGTCATCTTGCTCACAATCAGATCAACTACTTTCTCTGCAAAAACAGAGCTGCCCTCGAGCTCCTGCCTCTCTCTCTTTCCTGCCTTCTTCGCAATCTCAGCAACCAATTTTCTGTTCCTGCTAAGTGTCAATGTATAGACGGCTTCCTCTTCACCAGCAACACCGGTGCCTGCACATTCATCTCGCCTTTCACCAGCTGTACTCAACTCCGGGGGCTTATCAGCCCTCCTCGGTGGTATTGGTGGAAGTGCTCTTTGTGTTGCTCTTCTCCTTGCCGTCGATGCTCTCTCCAATTGAGAAGTGTAGATCAGAGAGAATGGCGTCCCTTTAGCCTCTACGGACGTCACATAACTGCGGCGTACCTCTTTGTGATCAGGCTCCAACCACGACAGAATCTTCAACAAAAATTATGAATGTATCAGTAATGATTATTAACATGAAAAGGGAAACAACCAATCCAAGAAATAAGTTATAAAATAGCCTGAAACAGTTATAACTATATACCAAAATAGATCCAACTGTTCCAAGTGTTCAGACAGACAAAGAATTAACAAATATATAACATTTGCCTGGAACAGTAGTAACTATATACAAAAATAGATCCAATGTTCCAAGCAAAGAACAGGCTAAGAGGTGAGGGTTCTCACATGTGTGATCTCGATATCCAGATAAGTTAAGCCTCTATTGTAGGTATAGCGCAGCCCACGGGGATGAAAATTCCTTCTCACCCTTGCACCAAAATCTTTTCCCAAATCTGGGAAGGCCTCATATATCCAGCCCTAATTCACAAAAAAAAAAAAAAAAAAAACAAACATTTAAGAATTTATTTATGCAACTAAAAAGTATGTATTGCAATGAAATGAGGAATACAAGCCACATACTAGGAAAGCTAGAGTGTTGCCAGTCAAGTGATAACTCTTGGCAGGAATATGTTTTTTCACAGATCGAATTGCATTCACCAAAAGCGGGTAAGAAATGCTGCCCCAAGGGAAATTAGCCCATCATTTCTTGTCCTCGACCAGGACCCATACCCAGTCGGGAATCTCGGAGGATGCTCCGTCCATTCCTATGATAATGTGTGCTACAATAAGAATCTCAGAGAGCTTCACACAGTCCCCAGCATCAAGACCTTCCCAATTCGTGCCAACCATGTACCGGTACCAAAGATTGTTTGGTGAGATAGGGTTGTTACCAAAACACCGGGTGTAGAGAGAGTTCTCCGATATCTCGTGCTGTGCAAATAGATCAAAATCAGTGGGCCCGAATTGGAGACTAGTGACGAACGCAAACTTCATTCGTCTGAATTTAACTACCTCACCATTCACCCTGAAGAATATCGCAGTAGGGTCAGGGTCTGGGGTCCCTATTGCTTCTCAGCTGATTAGATGATGAATGCACTTCCCAGACTTTGATATTATAGTTGGGTATCTCATAAAATGTTTGAACACACTTTTACCCATTACTACTTCAGCATCTTTTCCGAATTCCTCCAGCCTGCCTTGAATGACAGATATGATATCCTTCTTGCAGGTGAGTATCAATTTGTAATATTCTTCATCTTGCATATGCTTTTGGGGTTCATCCCAATTAACCTTCAAAAAATCAGCACCAGATGTTAGTAAAATAGAGTATACTATACTATATACATGTCTGATGGAACTATTTCTCTTAATAGATCCAACTGTTCCAACTGAATGCGCATGGACTACTTGGAACAGATGGAACGACTTTAATAAATAGTTCCCATTGTTCCTGACCATGACATGGAACATGTGGAACTGTTTATGAAATCGTTCCAAATGAACTGAGGAATTGGGGTTCCTCCAACCCTAAACTGCCAAAATAAACCACCGCCTCGTAGTAAAATCACCAAAAAAACTGCCAAAAATACCACCAAAAAACAAGAGAAGAAAGAACAAACAAAGGATTTGCAGCGTTGCAGATGTTATCCACAAAAAATTGGAATCGAAGCCAACAATTTCACATAGAGAGCAACAATGAAGAACCAAAATCTTGAACATATTCCTCCAAATACACCAAAAATTACAGTAGATTAACAAAACCCAGTTGAATGTTGAAATTTTTACTGAAAAATATAAGAAGAAATCCCAAAATCAAGTAATATACCACCAAGAATCTACAATATACTTAAAAATCCCTAATAACCAGACCAACAATAATATTCCTCAGAAAAATCCACAACATTCATCAAAACTCACAACTTTCATTGAAATCGAGCATAAAAAATAAGAACCAAACAGAAAATACATAAACCCACCAATATTCTTCAAAATCCACCGATTAAAATAATACCTCGACTTGGTTTTCAGGATTCGAAGTCGACGCAGAGGCCATTGCTGGTAGTGGATGTAAGGGTTGGACTTCTCGGTGGATCCTTGGCGTCGTCGCGGCGGAACGTCGGCGGCTAGGGCTTCAAAATCCGTAGAGAGTCGTCTGCAATTTGGATCTTCAAAGAATGGGGAGGCGGATAGAGAGAGAGCGGTTGAGGGTTTGAAATCGAAATGAGGAAGTTGGAGAGTCGCCTGCAAGTTTTGATTACACGGAAAGGCACGACGATTAGGCTAAATTCACTCAATTTTTGTATTTGAATTATTGAGGGCAATTTGGTCCGAAAATACAAAAATTTGGTATTACTTATGCAACTTAAGTTTCTGGGTATAATTTTTATTGGCCAAGTCAAAATGACTATTTCAAATAATGGTCCTTTTCATAATCTATAAATACACGCTGAAGTCTTCATTCAAGGCGCGCAAGCTGAGAGAGCTGAGGGCGTGGAGAGAGTCGAGAGTCGAGTGGTGATAATGTTATCCTCGCACAATGTAGTGCCGAGAGTCATATTGAGTCTGTTAGGAGTCCCTTCGTTTTCCCAACAATGTTGTAACGCCCGTAATTTCACTTAACTAAATTAGTAGTTAATCTCAATAGTTGAGAAATATTATCAATTCTAGTATCCGAAATTTTTAGAACAATTGCTTAGAGAGCAATAATTGAATCGAGCAGCGACTCAACTTCTATAGTTAATTCTTTCGAGAAATCGATTCAACAGTGATGATAGAATCAAGTAGCAACTTGATTTCTATATTATTTAGTTTTCAATAAGTAATTAGTATTCGAATAAACGAATCGTTATTATTCTCGATCACATTTGCTAAATGTTGATCGAATAAGCTCGAGTAAGAGATGGTCATCAACTTCTCGATCTTATTGTATTGGGCCAAGGCCAAATGATTTATTAGATCGGACCAAGGTCCAAGTAATTACGAGTTGGGCCAAGCCCATAATCAGTACACTAAGATAAAAGGATATATATATGTACATATATATATATATATATATATATTCTTCTTATTTTTTTTATAAACTAAGAAAAGAAATCAAAAGAAACAAGAAGGATTTAATAATTATTATACTCCAACAAATCAAATAAATCAATAATGATGCTATTTAGTCAGTAAATTACAATCTAGAATCGAATCACTTCCATACAGAGAATCTTCTATAATAAATAAAGTTGTATTATGTTAATATTACACTAGAGGCAGGCCTCGATTTTCTAGCTTCTAAATGGAGAAATAATTCAGTCTCTTGGGAGCTGGAATTCAACTGCTAGCATAGCCCCATCACCAAAGATTAAACCTGCAGATAAGACAAGGAAAGAAAGGATCAGCCCCAATAAAACAAAATAAAAGAGAGGTCAAGTCTGTAGCATAAAAACAAGTGATAAATCTGCAGATTACTAAGGAGCAAATAAACAGCTAATAGAACAAGAATCTTAAGCCTAAATGAGAGCTGGAGCAGTTCCTTGGGCATCAAACCCCAGCTGCAGAGACAAGCACCATCACCATCTCCCAACCTACAAGAAAACAGAAAGTAGTAGGATAAATAAATGGGAGGGTTCAAATCTGCAAACAAAGAGACAAAAAGGAAATCTGCAAAAATCTCACAAAGGAGACAAAACTAACTCAAAAGAGGGAACCTTGAAATGCTCCAACTAACAATTCCTTAGTCAACTTGCCTCCAAACAAACACCAAGGCCTAAACTCTCGCTATAAACACACCCTCTCCATACAATCAGATTCACACATTCAAAATGCAAAGCACAAACCATGAGAAAAACAATAGAGAGAGAAAAGAAAATGGAAAAGGGGTGAAGGGATAGTTGCAGCAGCTAGAAGGAGAGGAGACGAAGTAGCAAGCCACAACCGCCCTTCACCTTCAAGGTAATAACTTAAATCATCAACTAGCCTAGCATGTTTCCATTTCTCAAACTAGTAGACACAAAATACCTAACTTGTAGAAGAAAAGAACCATGCTATCATCTCCACTTTCCAGTCTCTCAACTAGGATGCAAACACAGCTTGTGTTCAAATCCTAACCCCAGAATAACCAGAGCTAAAATCAAACATGCTGCACTTTACGATTTCAAGCCAATAACTCTTAAATCAGAATCTAAGTGCAAAACTCCTAAGCAACATCAGAACATAGAAACGCAGAGCACACTCATTAAGACACGTCTTCATAACCCAAGGTTCAACTACAGCAAACAATGAAGAAAATACCCCAGATCCTAGCTTTACCCGATTCAATCAATAATAGAAAACATCAACAAACTCATAACATAACCAAGAACAAATCCCTTAGTACTAGCAAGAGCAGAAAATGAAACAAGAGAGGGATAGGAAGCTGAACGGAGACGGTGGGCTCAAGGTTGCTGGCTTCGCCATCGTTGAGTAGACGGAGATGGCAGATCCATGTCGGGATGAAGGCGGCGCCCCTGTTTCCATCATCTTCACCGGCTGGCAGCGGTCACCGCTACGGCGGCAGAAGCATCCTGAGCGACAAGCCTCGCCGAAAGTCAGCGAAGGAGGGAGGGGCGAATATCCTCTAACCTGCGATTGGGATTTGTGATTTGGGGGAAACAAAAAAAATAATAATAGAAGAAGAGGGAGGAAGATGCGACGCCGTCGATGTTGACAGCAATAGCAACCACCGGAGAATGGCCGGAGCAGAAGGAACTCACGAGAGTCGGGATAGCAGGAGTTGCAGCCGAGAAAAAGAGCCACCGGGCGCCTTCCGCGCCAGTGCTATCTCACCGCTGCGGCAGAGCATCATCCGGAGCCATAACACGGCGTATCTCGCCGGAAATCAACAAGGGGCGTTTTCCCCAGATTTTGAACTTAGGTTTTTTCAACGGGAAGCACTCCGCAAAGTCAGAGAGAGCGGAACTACGACGCTGCGAGAGCGACGATGGCGGGAGAGCAACGCCGGTCGCTAATCGCTGACCGGAAAATCGAACGAAGAAGAGAAGAATGACAGAGAAGCAGAATCACGATTGGGAGTCGAGAGAGAGAAATGGGTCGCGAATGAAGTAGAGAAGAAGGTTCGGGCTTCTTCTGTGTTGACCGGGTCGGGTCGGGTTTAAACCGCATGTCCGGGCTGAAAGGAAGCTGGGCCGGATCCTTGCGAAATTGGGCCAAGACCCAATTATCAATCCTCAACCCAATTTCTTGATTAATCCAAGGATTAAATCGTACTCTACTCGAAATTGAATTTTGATAAGTCATAAGAAACTGTTTCTCGATTAAAAATAATTAACTTCAGATAAGTTAATTAACTAAAAATTAATTACTTAAATCAATTAATTTAGCGAATCAATTACACAATTACAAGTAGTAATTAGTACAGTCTAACGATAAACCAGAGGATGAGTTATCAAGATATTAAGGCGTAGAAATTCTTAAGTGAATTATTAACTTAAATAAGTTAATAATTAATCGTAATTGATTAAGCTAATCAAATACACAGTTAAAATTTATCTAGATTAACAATAAATCAAAGATTGATTTATTGATAAAAATCTTATGAACCGTTCACATAATGGGATTCATAACTCGAGTTTAGATAACAGTAACCACGTTACTGGATTTAGAATGACCTCCGATCAGTTTAAAAACTAAAATCTTAAATAAGATTTTAATCGTTAGAATACGAATCTTACCTCAATTTTTAATCGAAGGGTACGTGAAGGAGGGACAGTAGCAGGAGCAGAGATCAAGTCTCGTTGCAGTAGAGAAAATAACGAGGTGGGCTTTCTATAAAACAAAGCATGTTTTATTAGATCAATAGCTCTTTTAAAAGTATTGTCATGCCATAAATGTTTTCAGTTTTTGTATGATGCCTATCTGTTAAATGGCGAAATGCCAATTCATGAATCGAATTCGGGTCCCTGAGTGATCAGCTATCATTCTTGGACTAGTGTACACATCGATCGTGTCATTCTAGATAGTGACCGATCACGTGACCGAGTGAGGTGGCCACCTCCTCGGACACTACAAACTCAGATATGGTAAAATACTACAGAACCTAGACTGCAGTCGCTTTTAAGATAACTCAGTTTTTCGTGAACATAGGCCTTTCAAGAAAAACCCTATGCTTCACTATGAATGGCTTGACAATAAAAATATTTTGGGTATGTGTCCACTGAGTACTCTGTACTCACGCCCTGTACATTATTTCCGATGTGCAGGTTGAGCAGGATGAAGGGAGAGTGACCGGCGATGCTTTTGTCAAAGTTAGCATGTAGTAATAGTTGAAGATTTCTCTTGGTAATACATGTCCTCATACATGTATTCTTATACACATTTCCGCTGTGTACACTTTGATAATTCTGAATCCTTTCGATATGGTTGTAAATCGAGTCAGAATCAAGACAAGTGGTGTCGTACCTTATCCGTCTATTACGTCCACCTATCGGCGTTTGTTCTATAACATGTTCGTGTCAAATTCTAGAATTCTCCATCTTTTGTAAATTATTCGTTAATTTCCACCATAGTCACGAATCACCGAGCTTAGCTATCGATTAGCAAGTGCGGTCGTGACAAATGTTTCGTAAATCTGGAACAAACTCTGAAACATATAACAGAGTTTGTCTCAGATAGTTTATTACATTCTTATTTATTTGAGGGTAGATCCTTAAGGTAAGTCTAAGTGCTTGCGGGTCTTAGTCTTGGTTGTGTTCAGGAGTAGCACAACTTCAAGTTCACTAGAGGAGAGCGTAGATGGGTGAGGAATGCACAAGTAGCGGTGGCTTTTGTATGATACTTGTATCCCTGAAATTCTATATAATGGATTGACTCTTTGGGTTGAGAATCTCCCAGATGTAGGTTACCAATTGCTTGTATTAGTTTATTACTTTCATGATTATATTATGTTGTGTATGTTTCTGGTATCAAAGTAGAACAGATCCCGAAACACGCTTCCATAACTGCTTTACACGGATTACAGAAATTTTAATTTTAAGATTCAAAATGTTTGCATGTTAACTATTCAGCACCAAGACTTTGCGTGTATTTGTATTTGGCTTCTTACATAGTGTTGTACAACGTATCTAATAAGGTTAAGGGTGCTTCCAACGGTGGAATTTTTTCATTTTCCAAAATATAAGCTAACATTGGGGAAAATGGAAATTGGTTTCATGAAAAAAATTCGAAAACAATCTCCAAACTTGCACCTGGGTGTATATAGGCCCCCTTGATTATAGAAATGTTCCCATACCCACGGTGGACACACTTAATGTGTCCACCGGTGATGTGGCAGTGCCACATTTGCAATTTTTCCTTTTAGGGTTTAATTTTTTATGTTAGGGTTTAGTTTTTTATAGTAGGGTTTAATTATTTTTGGTAGGGTTTTTATTAACTTACTTATATATTCAAATGTCATGTCATCCGTGGGCACATTAAGCATGCCCACAGTGGACATTGAAACATTACTGCCCTTGATTAATTTATTACTTTTACATTTTCTTTTTTCTTTTCTTTTATGTTATGTCACTTGTTGGTTTTTGTTTTCTTTTTTCGTTTTTTTACCTTTTCTTTGTTGCCGACAATTTTGTTCTTGTTTTTTTTCCTATTTATTTTCGTTTTCCATTTTCTTTCTTTTTTTCACTTTTCTTTTTGTTACCGATAATTATTATTTATGACTATATTTCTATTGCAACGACTATATTTTTCTCTATATATACTCACTTCAACTTATAATATTTGACACGCATTTCAACAATTATTTTCCATCTTCTTCCTTTCTTCTCTTTTTTATCTTCAAGATAAAAAAAATGACATATTCAAGCTCTCAAAATTATAATTCTAGCAATTCAAGCTCTCAAAATTCTAATTCTAGCAAATCAAGTTCTCAACATATTCAAAATTTACAACGTTATCAAATGTCTTAGCCTCAATACCCTCAACAATTTCCGTATAACTACCAAATGCTTTAATACAAAATTCTCTAAACAATTTCCACATAGTTCTCCAGGTGGTTCAAATTTTCTTCAACAATTTCCATACAACTCTTCCGGCGCGACGAATTTTCCTCAACAATTTTCACACAATCCCGGCGGTTCAAATTTTCCTTTACAATTTCAAGAAAACTCGCTTGGTGGGCTCATTTTTCCTCAACAATTTTCATTCGATCATCCTACTGGATCAAAATTTCCGCAGCATTCTTCACATATTCCAGTTGATGATGATGATGCTGCTGTCGAGGAAGTTTGTGAACCCACAACATTCTTCATCTTATTCGCTTATTAGGCGGGAAAGTGTGTTGCACAGCCTTATATGCTGGTGTCTTGTGCTAAAGATGCTTATAATTGCTAAATGTACGTGTGGTATATTATTTATTGCAGTGAGATGCATTCTTATTCATTGTGTACAGGGCTATGGAAAGTTTTGGTGATGTGATGTGTGCAGTTTTTTGTTTAAGTTTGTTACATTGATTAGAATCATGCCACATATTGATATTTCTTGGTAGACTTCACAGAATCTGCCTAACATTCTCTTATGTATATGCATATGTAACTCATTCTCTCGTGTAAATTGCATTGATTTTGATGAAGGATCCATCCGTGTTAAACCTGCAATTTCGTCTCTGTATTCTTTATATTTTATTCTATGGTCATGATATTATGACATTTTGTAATGGTTGATGCTGCAGCAAATGATTTGTGGATGACTGAAATGTAATTTATCCATTCCTGCAGAGTGTAAATGACACTAGATTGTGTTGTACCTTAATAGAATTCAAGAATTTTCAGCTTCAATTCTTGATTATTAATATTCAGTTTCATGGTTAACTAGTGCTTGTCATTATTATTTTTTAATATATGTTCTCATAAATTCATAAATTAGTAAGTAAGATTGAATGTATATTTTTAGTTTTGACGATTTTTAGTAAAATGATGTATTTTTATTTATTTAAGGTTTGAAGAAAATAATGGAAATCTTGATTCCTTAGTTGTATAATTTTAAAACTCATAGTATTTACACTTGAGACATAAATAGCCAAAAAAAAAAACCTAATATTAATATAAAATGACAAAATAAAAGAAGAAAAATATTAATAAGTTATGTTTGCAAGCAATAAGATCAAGTGTGATTTAAACTAGGATATTATAATAAATTTTGCAACACTTTTTGTATACGACCTTTGTTTGTCGTAGTTGTGTCATGATTGTTCTTTACAAATCAACACTTTCGGACCATTTCGACTTGTGAGTCGTGAAATTGCTACGCATAATTGACCATAGCTAAAAATGTTATTTTTAAAAAGTAAATCAAGACAGGGACAATTAATGATTGATCTTGTGATTTATTGATCGTATTTGCATAAGAGAATATGAGGGCAAATTATTTTCTCTAAAATCGAATGACAAAATCTTAAATCAGCCGGTGTCATTAACATTCTTGAAATGAGAACTTTATTGCCACATTTTCACATGCGATAACTTTGGCTTCCAATACATGGCTTTCAAGTCTTGAGATAACCAATCTTGTTCCATTATACAAACTATTTCCATGTGATCTATATTCCTCAAAAGCAGTTCCCCCGGTTTGGGGATTACCTTGCGCTTTGATTGGGACTACCTTCATCTTCTTTATAATTAGATTTCTAGCTACTTTCAAAGCTCGTGATTAGAGAACATTTGAGACTGTTTAAGAATTCAAGCATTTGTATATCTTGAAACAAAGAGGATTTTGAATATGTTGTGCATGCAGTATCTGAGCTTAGATATTGTACCTTCACTCATGTTTAATGAAACTATGTATTGGTTTATACTCTCAACCACATTCAAAGTGGGCACCAAAATAGCCAGTTCTTGTTAATAATTTGCATTGTCATTGCAGTTTTGCAATGAAAAATAAATATTATTAAAAATAGCTACTATGGAGTCTCCTAAATGTTGAATGAGGATGTCTTATGGCAGCTTAATTTTCACTTCACCATCATTGGGACCTCCGATTGTCAAGCATTAGAGCAAACATATTGATATAAGTCCATCTGACAAATTCACAAGTAGTCCGAAGTGTTCATTTAAATTCATCAGAAATAGTCAGTATCATCTTACCTCTCTGATTCTAATCAGAAGCGACTGACTATCGAGCAAAGACTCGAAAAATTGACATCAGTCAATACACACGTATTCACCCCCTCATTTGTGTGTGATGCTCATTTTGGGACCAACCATTGGGACAATCCAAATGGAATATGAGACAAGATCATTAGGACATTGGGAGTAATAATAGTATTAATTTCTATAATTTTTTGCATATTGTCCTCATATACCTATTATATATTGTATAGACATATTTTATTAATAATTTTATTACCTAATTCATGATAACATCACAAAATATGAAAATTAATAGTTTAATTTTATAAATTTTGTCGTTTTCCTCATGAACTTCATAGTCTATGATAAATTTTAAGAATATAATTATAACTTTAGACATTATATCCATAATTATTAAAGTATATATAATCCGGGAAAAGTTCGCATGCAAATAAATCTTAGTGTGAGAAATGCGAAAAATGCTTAAAGAAGCATAATTATGTATCATAAGCATGATTTTGTATAGCTTTAAGCATGATTTTGTATATCTTTAAACATTTTTCGCATTTCTCATACTAGGATTTATTTCTATATGAACCAAACTACATCATATATAGTCCAAATTAAATCCGCCCAACCCATTCAAATCCAGCCTAATTAATCCGCCTAGACTTTGATTAATTCATGCTTAAAAGTTATTGATTAAACTTTAATCGGATCGTTGAATCTCGCACAACGCCTATACAAATAAAACCTTAATTGGACGGCACAGTGCAGCCTAAGCAGACTTGGGGGAAATTTTTAGAACACTCCGAATCGTAATTAAACTTCGAAGTGTAAAATAAATCTAGAGATCTCATATACATTTGAACACAACAGTTCATCCAATTCTCCCATCAAATATCATTTATATATTACTAATATTTTAGTAACTAGATAAAATGGTTGCCATGTGTCTTACAAATTAAAAATAGAAACAAAACATATGTCACGATTTCAGTAGCCACCATTTTTTTCCTCCATGCAAATTAATGAAAATTCTCATAACAAGGTGGACAACTTTTTATAAGATTACGTCAAAATAATTAGATCAAACAATAGAAAAAGATAAATCCAATTAAAGGTAGAGAAATAGAAAGAAAGAAAGAAAGCTGTGTGGATTAAAGTGACCTTTTAAATTATAATGCACGAGGTGTGCAAAAAAGAGAACACTTTGTGTTGAAAGGGCTGTCCACTTTCCACATTTTATATGGTAATTTAATTTAATCACTCATGATGTCGAGTATCTACTCTTCCTCCTTTTGAGGGAGAATTAGATTCCATATGCTTTCGCATTTCGAATAATTTATGTATACTAGTTATATTCTTTGAATGTTTCATGTTTGATAGATTATTACCTAGCTAGGAAGAGAACCTGTCGGTGATTATACTATCCATAATGCCTCGTAATTTAAATATTTATCGATGTCGACTGATTAAAGAAAAAATAATATTAGGAATATTTCTAAAGTTAATTAATTAGACAACGAAGCGCAATCCAGTTGGTAAGACGATTCACTTCCAACCAAAAAGTCAGCGGTTTGAATCACCTCAAAGAGAAAATGGGGAACCATTATTAATCCTCCTAAATAAATAAATATAATAAAATAAACTAGCCTTATCATAATCTAGATGAGGAGCAAAATGCACCAATAAGAAAATATTTGTTAAGTTTAACGAGGAATGCTCCACTAATGTCTACATTAGGTATATATTTTAAATTATTTAACAGGGTATTTCATACACTCACAATATTTAATGTGTGCATAACTGACGTATAAATAATACTATATGGGGGTGTTTACTTTGAGGGATATGACTAATCCTAGGGATATGACTAAATAAGAGATGAGATATAATTATTCTAATCCCATGTGTTTGGGTGGGATTGATATAACATGATTAGTACCAAATTGAGGGATAAAGTGCAGGCTTATACTGGACCTTGAGATATCCTCTATTTCTAATCCTACAATATAAATATAGAATTATGTCGGATAAAACTAGTCAATCCAGCCTAGTCACCCCAAGTAAACGCCGCCTATATAAAGAAATTAAGCTAATTCAACACTACCAAAAAAAAAATCCTAATAAAAACTTTAAATCCTAATAAAAAAAATGTCAGTTCTAATAAAAACTATTATACTATCTTTTGGCACATTAAATGTGCTCTTGGCGGTTAAATTTAACTATGTCCACTGAATTGAAGTTTAGATAGGATGATGCTACAAACAAATTGAGTTTTGGTATTATTATTATTATACAATTTTCCTTTGTTTTCCTCATTGTAATTAATGTGCCTCATGATTTGTTTTTCTTCTTTTTAGAGTGCCTCTTGATTTGTTGATTTGAAAGTAGTACATCAATTAATAAAACATGTAGTATATCAATCTAATTGTATCGTTGCTTCTGTGTGTTCCTAATTTTTACCAATTCTAATTAGGATATATGGGTTGATATAATCAATGTTTTAAAAATCATTAGGCACTACTCCTTCCGTCCACCAATAAGTATCATCACCTTCTAATTTTATTGTCCCCCTAATAAGTGTCCCACAACAAATTTCTATGCAAAAATTCCTTTAAAATACCATATATACATTTTTTCAATCATTGATGTTGGTCCCATAAGCGAATATATGGGTGTAGAGGGGGAGGGGGGTGAATACACGCTTAAGAGAAGTTTAGACTTCTCTTTATTT
Source organism: Mentha longifolia (assembly GCA_001642375.2). Taxonomy (NCBI): domain Eukaryota; kingdom Viridiplantae; phylum Streptophyta; class Magnoliopsida; order Lamiales; family Lamiaceae; genus Mentha; species Mentha longifolia. The sequence goes on from CM038111.1 coordinate 21,062,070, forward strand.
TTCTTGAAAACAATGTGTTTTGAAAAGAGAAGCGTTTTGCTTTTAAAGAAGGGTGAGCCTTTCAGAAGAGAATCACTTTCAGAGAAAACGCTTGCGGAATTTGGTGAGCAATTATACTCGCTTTTAGAAAATCTTGCCTTAATGTAAAATTATGTTAGTTGCTTTAAGTGAGTGTGTGACTTATGCAATAATTACAGCTTGTAAATATAAGGAAATGAAAGCGATAAATACTTATCTAGAAAGCAGTAAATAAAGTAATAAGGACACAAGCAATTTATAGTGGTTCGGAGGTTATGCTCCTACATCCACTTGTTGCCTTCACTCAGCAACGCGGATTTCCTTCACTTGGAAAATCGAACGAACAAACACAAACACTAACAAACGTACTGGTTTTATCATTCCCAGTGAAGTGCTTCAAGTTCGACTTCAACTTGAAACCTAGAGATTCCAAACGGGCTCTCTAGAGACCTAACAACAAACACCTAAATACTACCTTCCACTTGTGTATGCAAACACAAGCTTAACAAACAAAACACAGACTTACAACACAAATGAGTTTTGGTTGAGGGTTTGGTTTATGATCGTTCTAACTTACGAGAGAATCCTTTTACAATGAAGATCACAGTAAAAGGTTTAAGGATTCTCCTCCTAGAAATCTAGGGATGAAGGGATATAGGGTCTGTGAACTTAGAAACTTATGAAGGTTTCTAAGGATTCAATTATACTCTAGAACTTAAGAACTTGAGTGATGAATGAATGTGTGCTCTGAAGTTCTTTGCAGTAATCTTGTGCGCGAGAGAATAGTTTCATAAGTCTTCACATTGAATATCCATCCCTATTTATAGTGAGAGACAGTCAGCTATCCGTTAGAGAGATAGAAGGCGCGTGCTCTTCACTTCCCTTCGATCGAGCGGCAATGCAGCCTTATGCCGGTGAACAGTGCTTTTCCGGCTTGTCTTCTTCTCGGAAGAGCAAAGCTTTGATATCTGCAGATTTCTGTCTTGGATTGTAGAGGAGACATCAACTGTGCACTATTCCGGCAATTTCCGTTGACTTATAATTGTCTTCCACGCGTTCTCTGACTACCTGCGCTGCATTTAAGAAGTGTACTATCGTTTTAGGACTTCAAATTTGAAGTTCAAAAACTCGTCACTTTGCCGCCTGAATTTGTGCTTTCTCACGACTGCTTCATCAGATTCAGTTTCTGTTAACTGTCCGTTTGTGCTGATGTCACTTTCTCAGAGTTTTGCTTAGTACTTGTACTATTCTTCAAGTTGCTTTAGCTGAAATCACTCCCACTTTGTGAACAGTGGTCGTTTGATACAATTCGCTTCTAGCACACTTGAGAAATTGAGATTTTCGCTTTTGCTAACTTGGGTTAAAAACTGCACTTACACTTACAAGTTGTGGCTCCCTAACAAATGAGCTTTTCTAGGTATGTAAGGCAATATTTTGACTTTATCAAAAATAATAAGGGAAATAATAGAAATAAAGGTAAACTTTAATGAGAGTTTTGGAATCTAATCAAAACAAATAAAATTTTATTAACGACTTAGAATTTGCTTCCCCCTTCATACAAATATCCCAACAATTGAAGATGAGAGATAAAAAGTAGAAGAGAGAGAATGAATTAATATTAAAAGCTGAGATTTTAAGGGCAAAACTGTAAAATTGATTATTTCCTTTGTTTTATCACTTTGGTGGGTTGAGACACTTATTGGGGGACGGAGGGAGTAGTTAGGTAGTAGATGGGGTGTAGCGCATAGGTGATTATGCGGGGCTTAGGCAGTTTAGAATTACAATGCTTATATTTTATTCCATACATCCCATCCAAAATGACATAATTTTTATTTCAGGGATGTCCCACACTACTGAAAATTGGCTTGTAAGGACACTTAAAAATATCGCAATGAAATAATTATTGCTACAGTTTATCTATAATGATATTTTTTGAAGTGTCGTATGTGCCAATATAGCCAGATATGAACTGTAACCTTAAATATTGTTATGGACTGCGAGACGGGCTACCGAACCACACTAGTATGATATTGTCCGCTTTGGGCCAAGCTCGCACGGATGGATGGTGGTCCCCTTTTATATATAAGGTCTATCTACCTTATATTTTAGATGTGGAACTTGCTGATTGTACTAACAAATCCTCCCCTCAAACAGCAAGGACCATTATTGTCCTTCCCTCCAACGATAATATGACTAGGTACTTGAATTACCCAGCGTATTCTGGCACAAGCATCCCCTGAACTCCTGAATCGTTGAGGTCAAACTGAGGGGCCCGTCCACACATTACAGACGCAATCCATTACCCGTGGGCTCCACACCTGGTCCAAGCCGAAACCTGGCTCTGATACCACTTGTTATGGACTGCTAGAGGGGCCACCGAACCACACTAGTTGATATTGTCCGCTTTAGGCCAAGCCCGCACAGTTTTGTTCTTGGGTTCCTTCCCAAAAGGCCTCGAACTAGTGTGGGTGGTGCTCCCCTTTATATACAAGGTATATGTACCTTATATTTTAGATGTGGGATTTGCTGATTGTACTAACAAATCTCCCCTCAAACAGCAAGGACCATAATTGTCCTCCCCTCCAACGATAATCTGACTTGGTACTTGAATTACCCGGCGTATCCCGGCACAAGCATCCCTTGAACTCCTAAATTGTTGAGGTCAAATTGAGGGGTCCGTCCACACATTACAAACGCAATCCATTACCCATGGGCTCCACACCTGGCCCAAGTAGAAACCTAGCTCTAATACCACTTGTTATGGACTGCCAGACGGGCTACCGAACCACACTAGTTGATATTATCCGCTTTGGGCCAAGCCCGCATGGTTTTGTTCTTGGGTTCCTTCTCAAAAGGCCTCGTACTAGTGTGGGTGGTAGTCCCCTTTATATATAAGGTCTATCTATCTTATATTTCAGATGTGAGACTTGCTGATTGTACTAATAAATATTTTATCGTGACACTTTTTACCATCAAAATATCTTATAAGTGCTTCAGCGAAATGCAATGTTAACTATTTGCATTTTTATATAGTTTATAATTACATTTTTTTTCAACTGTTATATGTGTCCATGTAGCAACATGTCATTTTTATAGTAGTGCCATTGATAATGACCATTTCCCAAAATAGCAAAGATTAAATACTTCTAAACTTAATTCTTATCTAAACACTCCTCTGTAGGCACCCTAATATATTTTGAATTACAAAATTTTAAGTCATCATAACTTGCTCATTTATTCTTCGACTTTTACAAAATTATAATCTCTAATTTAGAAAAAATAAAATTTACATTTAAATATTAAACATTACTCCCTCTGTCCCCTAATAAGTGTCCCTAGCCACTATTTTACGCAAACCAATGAAAGTGGTAAATTTACCGTATAGACCCTCAGTCATTACATAAATAATTGAAAAAGTAGAAAATTTGAAATAATAATAGGGGTAACTATGTAAGTTAAACATGATTTTTGCATTGAATTTTGTAACGTGACACATATTAGGGGACAAATATTTTGGCAACTTAGGACACTTATTGGGGGACATGATCCACCCTACTTTTGAGGGTAGGGAGAATGCAATGATAATCGATGTGTATAATCTAGTCGAATCCACAGGGAATGCAATGGCGTATGAATTTCAACTAGTAATCTAGCTACTAAACCTACTATCCAGGCTCACAAATGACATGTTTTTGTGTTTGCTTAATTCTATCAAGCAATGTAATTGAAAAGTAACAAACTAGATAACAACTAATAGCAAGAGTTAACAAACAGTAGTAGAAAGCTTGGTTCCAAATATAATCCGATAATCACAAGAGGCCTAGGTTTTAGGATTTGTTAAGATTAACCATTTTAATCTACTTCATATGGGAGTTCTATATTTTGTATACACTAATTCTAAGCTCAAAGCAATCAATGTAAGTAGATTAACCTATGACATCTATCTCCGACTAGGACTCAAGATGCATGGATTAACTCCTAATGGCACAATTAATATCTAGAATCTCCTATTAGCAAGAATTACTAATATGTTGTGATTTGATGCTAAGTGCTATGAACTAAAGTCTACTAAGCATTTAACCAAACACCTTGTATGCACTCAATGATGGCAAATCAATCATGCAATAAAATTAAGTCCCAAACCACAAGACATATGAATTAGAAGGTAAATCCAACAACAAAATCTAAAAACCTAGTGATCTAGATCATATCTTCATATATTGGAACCAAATAGAAATTTAGCTAGACATAATTGAAGGAATTAAACCATGAAAAAGAGATAAAGTCATGATGAAAATAAAGAGAATTTAATAAGGAAGAAGAAGATGGTCTTCAATCTTGAATCCACCAAGTGTAGCTTCAACAATCTTCAAAATACTACAAAGAAAGAGGAAAATATTTCTAGGGTTCTTGGAAGATTAAAATATGCAAAAGATACACAAAATAGGAAGATTTTAGGGTTAAATACATAATAGGTGAGTTTTGGGTTGAGTTGGACCGAGTTGGACGAACCAACTCGGTCAAAACACAAAGGAGAAGGGACAGGCGGCGCCCTGGCCGGCCGTCTGCCTGGGTCGCCGTAGAATCTGTAGCTCAGCCGGCCAGCCGGTCGCCGTCTGGGTCGCCGTCAGTTCGGCCATTTTGCGCAGCTTCACCATTTTCAGCTCATTCTCCCTCGTCCGAACTCCGATTCTCGATCCGCTTTTTGCTATGGCTTCCTAACAAACTCCTCTTCGAAATGAATAGTTCAATTGGCCAAATGAGTTCTTTATCAACCTGCAAAAAGATACAAAGAGACTCGAGAGAACAAGAAAAACATGAACTAACTTGAACTAGTGAAACCATAACTCTATAGATTCAAATTCCACACTTTCTACCCTAGGTTTCACCCCTAATTAAGCTCGATTCTTCCTCATTTCTAGCCTTTGATCCTTAGCCACATGAATATTCTTTCCAATTCTTATAAAAATGGATCGAAAACCGAAAGGAAACGAGAAAAGTAAAAAGTATGCTACAAGTTAAGAAACCCTAGCATTTCTAACATTTAAGCACATAAATCGATACTCAAACACACTCAACATGCACATAAAATACGTGTTAATCACTTCCCCAAACTTAAGCCATTGTTCGTCCCGAACAATGAAACGAACAAACAAAACACTTAACACGTATGGAGTGTGATTTTGAGTTCCTCGATGCCTCATATCACCTCAAACACCATTTTTATTCAAGAAATTCTCAAGTCAAACCAAACATTCATAAGATCAACCACTATCCTCACTTAGAATTCAATCACTCAAGCATCTTAAACTCTAGACCTCTCAAGGAACATGTGTATCACTCGATCCCTTAATATATGGAAATGGTAAACACTTATCGAAATCATGCAATACACATCTTTAACCATAAGTTTGCCTATCAACTCAAGTTCCCAATACTACAATACATGCACAAATTAAGATCAAAAAGATCTTTATCAAGCTTGTAATGGGGACATTGGTTAAGGTAGGGAATTTTAGGTTAAGTGACTTCAATTTTCATTCAAGTACCCTTACCCCCTTTCTTCACCTTTCTAAGTATGAATTTCTCCATCTTCCACCTTGTCCAACCCTTTTTATCAAATGAACCCAAGCTTCTACCAAATATCTAAAGAAACACTCTTTTATGCTCTTATTCTTCTCTTTTTCTTGTAAGAACTTTGTTTTTACGTTTTTTTTTTTTCAACAAGAACTTTGTTCTAATTCTTTTCTATTTTAACTTTGAGCTTATAGGAGTGTCCTTTCATTTCAAAATCAATCTCTAGACCCTTCACCATCACCCACCATTTTTTCATGCATTTTCAACTTTCACCAAGGTTCCCTTAACCATCCTTCACCCCCTATCATCTGTTTCAAGAAGAAAAGGCTCTATTCAAGGCTCAAAATGGGACGACAATGGTAATGAAAGATAAGTTAGTGTTTAGGGAAATTGGGCTATGCAATGATGGCCTAAGATCATCTCCTAATCATGCAAACATGTAATACTTCTAACAAGAGTATCAAGGTAAGTTCTAGTAAAGAGAATGAAATGCAAGATCAAGCTCTCAAGAAATGATATTCACTATGTAAAATGCATAGTTTAAGGCTCAAAATCCTCTCAAGCTTTTTGTCTAGAGCCTAAGTGCCTAAGATCAATCCTTCCAAGCTATTCAAGTGAAATAACCCTAATCGTGCTTGACTCAAACTTGAGAAATTTCAAAAATGTCACCATTTTAGCATCAATCATTGGCATCTCACCCAAATACACTTGAGCAATTAAACACATTCTTTCACATTCGAGCATGCAAGCATTCATTCAACATTTTTCCAATTCAAAAACTCTTCAATTTCAAATTTCACATTCAAGCTCACATTCAAAAGCCATCCAACTAAAGAAGTACTTTTCACAATTTATGCTCATTTACCTAAACTCATCAAAATTAAACATCAAGCATTCAACATTCTTTCCTTAACCCCAATCTTCCTTTCAATTAACAAAACACACAAACACAACATGAAAACATACTAAACAAATCAAAGCAAACCAAACTTTCACATTTATTCTCCAAGCAACACATTTCACTCCAAAACCAACCATATTTCCAAATTCCAAATCAAAAACTTCTCCATCAATCCACCAAGCATACAAGATTAACCCAAGGATACACAAAGTCATGAAACTATTTACCAAATAAAGCATGCAAGAAAGGAACAAGTAAAGGAATGGAAAGGACATAAAAATGTAAGTAATTTAAATTTCTTATCCTACTCCCATCTCCCAAACTTATTTTAGAAAATAAATTCTAAAATGAGTTTGGAGGGAAAAATATATAAGAAATTTAAATTACACTCACAAAGGTCCAAACTATGGTGGAGGAAGTAGGGGCCATGTCACCCCTTGATTGCCTTGGTGCATCCGGAAACTCTCCAACAATTCCATGATCGAATTTGCTTGTTTTTCTATCCTTTCACTTATTTGTGCTTCCTCAAGTTGAGTGATTCGCATTGAAGTTACTTCTTGCCTCATCACCATGACTTGTGCATCAGGGACTTAAATCCTCGTTCCATGCTTTCCATCCTCCCCTCAAGGGCTTCAAACCTCTCTTCATACCCTCTTCCACTTGGAACTTGGTCTCTTCTTGAACTTGGATCTCCTCTTGACATTGGCTCACCCCTTGTAGAATCCTCAATTTCCTCATCTTCTTGAGCAAAAGGCATTCCCTCACCCCCCCCATTGTATACTCATCTTCTTCTCCATAATTGAAAATATGATTCTCCTTGATGAATTTATGAGTGGGGGTATTCAAGTGCCAATTTTCACGATCATGGAGATCGGTTACCAACACACTCATGGCATTTGGAAGAGGGAATGTCTCCTCATCCTCTTGAATGAAATAAAATGGAAGCCTAGATGATACAAGAAACCTTATGTTTCTTAACTTCTCAACATCAATCAAATATGAACATCTCATTGGAGAATAACCACCAAGATCATGCTTGATTCTTCTAGCTAAAGGGGTGAGCATTCCTCCTATATTAACCTTCCCACTTGTCGCCTTCGCTTGCTTCATGACTTGAGCAAGGAACATGTGAGAAAAGCTTATGTGCCTCTTTGTTAGCATGACTTGGATAATGAAAAGATCATCAACTCGAACCGAAGTGTTCTCCGTTCGTGCCACCATAGTGTGAGCGAGGATCTTCAACACCATTCTAAGGACCGGATTTCTCACCTCATTTGACTTTGAGTAACCCGCTCTAAAGCCTTCCATTGTGATTGGAGCAAGTTTATTCCACTTGAAACTATGCTCATAAGCTCTTTCCACCAACACATCACCTCCATGTGGCACTCCAAAAATGTCATCTATATCTTCCACACTCAACTCATGACGCTCTCCAAATAACTGAAATTTGAGGCTTTACATAGTATGGATGCTCTCATCTTCCAGTGTGCTCATGACTTCAAGAACCACGTTTTCATAAGTTCTCAGATCCTCAAGAGTGTCGTCTAAGAGACTTCCCCATCCTATATTATCAAATAGGGCTTTGATATTGTCATAAAACCCTAACTTCACCAATGCCTCCTTAGATGGGAATTGAGTTGGTATAATGGTTCTTGACAAGAGAAGGGCAAATCTTGCTCTTTCTTCATAAGATTCCAAGTGAATATCATGAGCTTCCGGTGTCTTCAGGATCTCTTCTTGGTATTTGTGAAGATGAAGAAGCATCATTTCTCCTCTTTTTGGAGAGAGAGGCAATTAATTCCTTAGAAGTGATGGTGTCATTTCCTTTCCCTTTAGAATCCTTTTTCCTACAAACCACAAGCAATTCCAAGTAAGATTTGAGAGAATAATCAAAACTTTGTCAAGGTGTAAGCAATACTTCACATAGTCATCACCCCCCATTTAGCATTCATATTTCCAAGAAGTGAAATTTCCTCAAAACCAAGCAAGATTTTCACATTTTCTTAACAAATGCACTACTCTCTTCCAAACTCATTCATGAGTATTCACATGAAAATGGATGCATATTCACATGAAACTTCAAGTGAACAAGAATAATACCATGAATTTCACTTTGCAAATCAAGAATTCATGAATTCATGCCTTCTTCAAGCCTTAAAGTACTCAAGAAATGACTTTTCCACTAAAAAGCAAGCATATCCCTCAAAATTCATGAATCATGCACATCTTCATTCAAACTCATTTCAAGTATGCCCAAGTGCATAAAGAAAATAATTCAAAAGAGAATGCCCTTTCAAGGATTTATCTAGCATGATTCCTTAAAGAAAGACTAAATACAAGCCAATGCATGCTCATTTCTTCATGGTTCATCCATAAATTTCTTCAAAAATCAAGAAGAACCCTAAGTAAGAATTTCTACTTAATTCCATGAGAATGATAAAGTAAATACTCATACCACTTCATATCTTGCAAGTAGAAGAAACTCATGGGAGCAAGGGTATAGAGCACATTACCTCATCTTTTTGAAGAAACTTGAAAAAACTCAACTCTTTAACCAAAAGAACCAAATTTTCGTTTTTTGAGTTATAGTGGGTGAAAAAGTGAATTATTCGGTTCAAAATGTAGATTTTGGGATGGGTAATGAACATATGGAAGGAATTAGCTTAATTCAAAGTGATTTGAGAGCAATTAGAGGAAGAAAATCTAGGTTTTTAGAGTGAGAAAGTGGGTATGTTCTAAGAAATAGAAATGAAAAATATTAAATGAGAGAAAATAGGGTAAAAACATAATAAAATGAAAATAAAAGGGGGAAGGAGGGGTGGCAGTGCCCTGGCCGGCCGCCGCCTGGACCGCCGCCGACTCTGTACCTCAGCCACCCAACCGGCGGCCTGGCCGGCGGTCCAGCCGGTCGCCGTCGGTCGCCGACAGCTCGCCCATCGCCTTGTTTCGGCCATTTCCGACGCGTTTCTCGACCTTTTTCGACCCTTTTCAAAGCACCGGGTCCTTCTCAACCTCCTCTTGATTCTCCCTAAGCATTTTTCAACCTTCTTTTTCAATATTTTCTATTTTTTTATGGTTTTTCTCAAAAATTAAATAAAAATTGAAACAAACACAAAAATCGAAAAATGAAATAAAAACTCACAAAAACGAAAAAGAAAAGGATACGTGTTGAGGTGCCTCTCAACAAGCGCTTTGTTTAACGTCGTTAGCTCGACATAACCTCCAAGATCAAGCATCATTAAGAAGAATGGTCGACTCCTCCTTAAACTTCTTCGAATTGAAATATAGCTTGAGTCGATGTCCATTAACAACGAAGTAGAGCCATCATCCTTGAGAAGTTCGAATGTGCCATTCTTGAAACTCTTACTCACAATGTAAGGACCGGTCCACCTTGATTTGAGTTTTCCGGGGAAAAGACGAAGACGAGAGTTAAAGAGAAGAACCTCGTCTCCCGGAATGATCACTTTGCTTCGACTCTCCAAATCATGAAACTTCTTGGCTCTTTCCTTGTAAATCCGAGAATTTTCATAGGCCTCATTTCTCCATTCCTCTAACTCCACAACATGGTTCTTCCTATTCAATTCGGCCTCCTTAAACTCAAGATGAATCCTCTTTATAGCCTAAAAAGCCTTATGCTCAATCTCCAAAGGTAAGTGACATGACTTTCCGAACATAAGTTGATACGGAGACATACCAATGGGGGTTTTATAGGCGGTTCGATAGGCCCATAAAGTATCATCAAGTTTCTTTGCCCAATCCTTCCGAGTAGTGATTGTTTTCTCCAAGATTTGCTTGATCTCCCGGTTTGCAAGCTCGGGTTGACCATTCGCTTGAGGATGGTATGGAGAGGTAATCTTGTGCTTCACTCCATATTTAGCAAGAACACTTCTCAACCACTTATTATTGAAGTGAGACCCCCCATCACTAAGCAAAGAGCCCTTGGAGTTCCAAACCGCGTCAAGATATTCTTCTTCAAAAACTTGATCACAACCTTGGAATCACTAGTCGAAGTTGGAATGGCTTCGACCCATCTTGAAACATACTCAATGGCAAGAAGGATATAAGAAAAACCACAAGAATTAGGGAATGGTCCCATGAAGTCTATCCCCCAAACATTAAACAACTCAACCTCAACCATGATGTTTTGAGGCATCTCATCCCTTTTTGTGATATTTCTCATCCTTTGACATCTATCACAATTCTTCACAAAGGTTTGGCAATCCTTAAAAATTGAAAGGCCAATAGAATCCACTTTGAAAAACCTTCCAAGCCGTACGATTTGCCCCAAAATGACCCCCATTTGGTCCCTTATGACAATCTTCAATAATCTTGAGTCATTCACCGTCAATAACACATCTTCTAATAAGACCATCGGCACATCTCCTCCATAAGTACGGATCTTGCCAATAATAGAACTTCACATCTCGAAGGAACTTGGCCTTTTGATAATCCGAAAGATTTGGTGACAATTCTCAAAGCACAAGATAATTAGCAAAGTCGGCAAAGAATCTTTGCACCTCAACACCATAATCTTCTCATCCGGAAAACACTCATTGATACTCAATCTCAAGTCTTCACCTTCAACCGGCTTTTCAAGCCTTGACATGTGATCGGCTAGCATATTATCAACTCCTCTTCTATGTCGAATTCTTATAGAAGGAGAATCCAACGAATCAAATGAGGCTTTGCATCCTTCTTGGCCATGAGATGTCGTATAGCCATATGATCCGAATAGACAAGTGGTGTAATTCCCAACAAGATATGACCGATTTGTCAAAGGCAAAAACGATGGCCAAGAATTCCCTCTCCGTTGTTGTGTAGTTCTTTTGAGCATCATCCAAAGTTCTACTAGCATAATGAATGACCCGAAACACTTTATCTCTCATTTGCCCCAAGACCACTCCTAAATTATAATCACTTGCATCACACTTTAATATGAAAGATTTACTCCAATTGGGCTTGATTAGAATAGGAGTAGAGATGAGGGCTTTCTTCAATGCCTCAAATGCTTCCAAGCACTTATCATCAAAGACAAACTTCACATCTTTTTGCAAGAGATCACAAAGTGGCTTTGTGATCTTTGAAAAATCCTTAATGAATCTTCTATGGAACCCCGCGTGACTAAGGAAGCTTCGGATTGATTTCACATTTGTAGGGGGTGGAAGCTTCTCTATAGCAACAATCTTGGCTCTATCAACTTCCAAACCATCTCTAGAAACCTTGTGCCCAAGCACAATTCCATCTCTAACCATGAAGTGACACTTCTCCCAATTCAAGACAAGAGAAGTGTCCTTACACCTTTGCAATACCTTTGTAAGATTATCCAAACAAGAATCAAAGCTCTTCCCAAAAACCGAGAAGTCATCCATGAATACCTCCATAATATTTTCAATCAAACCTCCAAAGATAGACATCATGCACCTTTGGAAAGTGGCCGGAGCATTACATAACCCAAAAGGCATCCTCCTATAGGCAAATACTCCATAGGGGCATGTAAAGGCCGTCTTGTGTTGATCCTCCGGGGCTATGGCAATTTGGTTGTATCCCGAATACTCATCAAGAAAGCAATAGTATTCATAGCCCACCAACCGATCCAACATTTGATCTATAAAGGGCAAAGGGAAGTGATATTTCCTTGTATCCGAATTTAAAGCCCTATAATCGATACAAACTCGATATCCGGTAGCAACTCTTGTAGCAATAACCTCATCATTCTCATTCTTGACCACAGTCACCCCCCCTTTCTTTAGAACAACTTGGGTAGGACTCACCCATTCACTATCCGAGATGGCGTAAATCATTCCCGCATCTAGTAACTTCAACACTCTTTTCTCACCACTTCTTGCAAGATCAGATTCAACCTCCTTTGAGGTTGAACCTTAGGACGACAATCATCTTCCAATAGAATACAATGCATGCATATAGATGGACAAATACCCTTGATATCATCAATAGACCAACTATAACATCCTTAAACTCCCTAAGGACACGCAACAACTTGTCCAATTCGGACTCTGACAAGTGTTGTGACACAATTACGGGTAAAGAGTCATTATCACCAAGGAAGGCGTACCTTAGGTGATCGGGAAGAGGTTTCAACTCTTGAGAAGTGCTTGAAGAAGATTCCACCTTGGTTGAACTCCTCACTCTCCCCCGGTTGGTTGATATCAAGGTAATGAACCCCATCCTTCAATGATCCTTGATTTACTTCCAAATAAGCAATCGACTCCAATAAATCATCATAAGCATCATCCAAATCAGAATAAGAATAGAAAGAATTAGAGATGATTTCTTCCGTGAGATCTTTTGCCATCGATGTAAGCAAAGTGCTAATTGCATTGCATTCCTCATAAGTTGGTTCATCTCCTCGCTTCACAGCATCAAAGATTGAAATAGTGAGGATTTCTTCATTCACTCTAAATGTGAGATTCCCGTCTTTGCACATCAATAAGAGTTCTTCCGGTTGCTAGAAAAGGACTGCCCAAGAATGAGTGGCATATCCTTGTCCTCCGGCATATCCAAGATAATAAAGTCCGCGGGGAAGATAAACTCCTCAACTTTTACTAACACATCTTCAACCACTCCTTGAGCATAGGATATGGAACGATCGGCCATTTGGAGACAAATAGAAGTAGGTTTGATTTCTCCAATATCCAATCTCCTAAAAATAGACAATGGCATCAAATTGATGCTAGCTCCAAGATCGCATAAGACATTCCCAAACTTTTTCCCTCCAATAACACATGCTATTGTGAAGCTTCCGGGATCTTTCTTCTTCAAAGGTATTTTCTTTTGAATCACCACACTAACCTCCTCCGTTAGGCTAATTGTTTCAAATGAACCAAAATTTCTCTTGTTAGCAATGACATCCTTCAATAACTTCACATAGTCGGGCATATCTTGAAGTGCATCAAGCAAGGGAATGTTGATTTGTACCGTGTTGAATATGTCCAAGAATCTTTTCATCTTCTCATCAATCTGAGGCTTGGCTAGACGATGAGGGAATTGAGCCTTCGTGATCACATCCTTGATAGGAACAGGGGCTTCTATCAACTCTTCCTTAGGAGCCTCTTCTTGCACTTCTTTGCTTGAATTCTCCTTATTGGTAGGAGACTCCTCATAAGGTATATATTCAACAAGGACCTCCTCTTTTCCACTTCCGGATGTAGCATGATTCTCATATAAGCCCTTCCACTCCTCAATGTGATAGTATTGCATTGGTTCTTTGGAATTACCTCCGTATTACTTGGAAACTTTCTCGGGGTATGTTGAGTAGTGGCTTGGTTAACCATTTGACTTATTTGGCCCTCCATCATTTTCACTTGCTTTGTCAAAGAAGTGAGAGAATTCTCCAATGCACTCACCTTTTGCCCGGTTTGAGTGATGAAATTGCCTTGTTGAGAAGACATTTGAGCTTGATTTGCCAACATTTGTTGCATCATTTGCTCCATTGATGGAGAATTCTTCTTTGGCTCTTCAATAACTCCTTGAGACACGGAAAATCCGGGAGGTGGCAACTGAGCGTTGTTAGGATTTCCATAAGAGAGATTAGGATGAGTTCGATTGTTGGGATTGTATGATTGATAACCTCCTTGATAGCCATAAGAATTGCCTCCTTGTGGCTTTCCTTGGAATTCTCCTTGTTGTCCTTGGAACCCTCCTTTATTGAAATTTTCATATTGCCTTTGGTTCACATAGCTCAAATCTTCACTTCCATTAGGCTCCAAGTTCTCTTGATATTGACGAACACTTTGAACTTGAGCTTTCCTTTCTTCTTCATATTGCTTCTTTATATTAGCAACTTCCATTGCTAATGCATCAAACTTATCATCATCAATAGAAGCAACCTTCCTAGAAGGGGCCCTCTCCATTGGCCATTGATAGCTATTGGCGGCCATCTCTTCAATAATCCTCAAGGCTTCCTTGGCATTTCGATTCACTAGACACCCTCCGGAAGTAGCATCCATGATGCTCCTTGTATGAGGTGTGAGACCAGTATAAAAGTGGTGATTTGTTGACCCTCCGTGAAGCCATGTTGAGGACATTTCCTTAAAAGCTCTCTAGACCTCTCTCATGCTTCAAACAAGGTCTCATCACCTTGTTGAGAAAAATGTGAAATATCGGAAATAAGCCTTTGGGCTTTAGATGGTGGAAAGTATTTAGAGAGGAAGGCCTTACATAAATCATCTCATGTGTGAATGTTGGCTTTGTTTAATCCTTTATACCAATCCTTGGCCCGGTCCCGTAGAGAAAACCCAAACATCCTCATGCGAATAACATCATTTGAAACTCCATTAAGCTTAATCGTATCGCAAATATCAAGGAACATACCAAGATGGGCATTCGGATCCTTTATAGGACTTCCACCAAATTGCTCACTCTTCACCATTTGGATGAGTCCGGATTTGAGCTCAAAATTATTGGCATTGATCGTCCCCCATTCTCCTCCTTGAAATTGTTTCGTTGGAGATTGGAACATATGGTTGAGAGGAGGTGGTTGAGCTTCATTTGCCCTTCTTTCTTGCTCATCCTTCCATGCTCTAAACTCTTTCATTTCTTTCATAAGAGCTTCCATTGCTTGATGATTAGCTCCCATTACTTGATCTTCACTAGAACTAGAATTCCTTCTTCTATGTCTTCTTTCAAAATTCAAGATCAAAGGTTGAACGAGTCTTCCTTTGGACCTTGTGTGCATATACCTACAAAACAAAAATCAAAAAACAAATGCTTGAATTAGTAACTCAATAACCAAATCAACTATTGAAACTCAAACTAAGCATTCCCCGGCAACGGCGTCAAAAATTGATCCGCCCTACTTTTGAGGGTAGGGAGAATGCAATGATAATCGATGTGTATAATCGAGTCGAATCCACAGGGAATGCAATGGCGTATGAATTTCAACTAGTAATCTAGCTACTAAACCTACAATCCAAGCTCACAAATGACATGTTTTTGTGTTTTCTTAATTCTATCAAGCAATGTAATTGAAAAGTAACAAACTAGATAACAACTAATAGCAAGAGTTAACAAACAGTAGTAGAAAGCTTGGTTCCAAATATAATCCGATAATCACAAGAGGCCTAGGTTTTAGGATTTGTTAAGATTAACCATTTTAATCTACTTCATATGGGAGTTCTATATTTTGTATACACTAATTCTTTCCTCAAAGCAATCAATGTAAGTAGATTAACCTATGACATCTATCTCCGACTAGGACTCAAGATGCATGGATTAACTCCTAATGGCATAATTAATATCTAGAATCTCCTATTAGTAAGAATTACTAATATGTTGTGATTTGATGCTAAGTGCTATGAATTAAAGCCTACTAAGCATTTAACCAAACACCTTGTATGCACTCAATGATGGCCAATCAATCATGCAATAAAATTAAGTCTCAAGCCACAAGACATATGAATTAGAAGGTAAATCCAACAACAAAATCCAAAAACCTAGTGATCTAGATCATATCTTCATATATTGGAACCAAATAGAAATTTAGCTAGACATAATTGAAGGAATTAAACCATGAAAAAGAGATAAAATCATGATGAAAATAAAGAGAATTTAATAAGGAAGAAGAAGATGGTCTTCAATCTTGAATCCACCAAGTGTAGCTTCAACAATCTTCAAAATACTACAAAGGAAAGAGGGAAATATTTCTAGGGTTCTTGGAAGATTAAAATATGCAAAAGATACACAAAATAGGAAGATTTTAGGGTTAAATACATAATAGGTGAGTTTTGGGTCGAGTTGGACCGAGTTGGTCGAACCAACTCGGTCAAAACACAAAGGAGAAGGGACGGCGGCGCCCTAGCCAGCGGCCTGGCCGGCCGCCGCCTGGGTCGCCGCAGAATCTGTAGGTCAGCCGGCCAGCCGGCGGTCCAGCCGGTCGCCGTCCGGGTCGCCGTCGGTTCGGCCATTTTGCGCAGCTTCACCGTTTTCGCTCGTTCTCCCTCGTCCGAACTCCGATTCTCGATCCGCTTTTTGCTATGGCTTCCTAACAAACTCCTCTTCGACATGGAATAGTTCAATTGGCCAAATGAGTTCTTCATCAACCTGCAAAAAGATACAAAGAGACTCGAGAGAACGAGGAAAACATGAACTAACTTGAACTAGTGAAATCATAACTCTATAGATTCAAATTCCACACTTTCAACCCTAGGTTTCACCCTAATTAAGCTCAATTCTTCCTCGTTTCTAGCCTTCGATCCTTAGCCACATGAATATTCTTTCCAATTCTTACAAAAATGGATCGAAAGCCGAAAGGAAACGAGAAAAGTAAAAAGTATGCTATAAGTTAAGAAACCCTAGCATTTCTAACATTTAAGCACATAAATCGAGACTCAAACACATTCAAACACGCTCAACATGCACATAAAATACGTGTTAATCAGGACAGAGGGAGTATACTTTATCAACTAAATAGGTTTTCCTAAAATACTGTGCCAAAAAAGGGGGTCATTATAAATAGGACAATTAGAGTACTGCTTTAAACATGAATTACATAACTTTCAACATAATACCAATAGTTGTACATATAATTATATTTAGCCTTAAATTAGTTCAGCCACATCCAAATTCCTCTTAGAGTCTGCCTAGAGTCCGCTCAGCCAGCCTATTTTGCCTAGGTACTATTAATTAATGCACAAAGATATAATTAAGTCTTAATTCAAAACCATATGATATCGCTTAATGTCTATACGGAGGAAGAATTAATCAGACTAACAGGATGCCGCTTAGCGCTTAATCGCCTTGTGAAAAACATTGGAAGACATTCTGATACCAAGAGGAATGATACGTTACTCACCTCCCGTGGGCACCATTCGTGGGCACTTATCGCCATTAATTTGCTCACTTTAATATTATTTTGTTCGATTTTTTTGATTGTTTAATTTATATTCTAATACCTTAGAAATTAATATTGAAATCATTAAACCTACAAAATATATAAACATCGACACTCAATTTGTCATATTATTCATTTTTGAAGTTTGATGGAAAAAATAACAAATCGAGTATCGATTTTTATACATTTTGTAGGTTTAATGATTCAATATTAATTTCTAAGTTATTAGAATCTAAAACGATCGAGAAATCGAACAAAATAGTGCTAAAGTGAGCAAACGACGATAGATGCCCACGAATGGTGCTTACATGAGGTGAGTAACATATCATTCCTCTAGATACCAATGATTTATTAAAAGTGCATATAAAATTTTTCAACTTTTTAACTTTTTTTTTTTGGGAAAACTTTTTAACTTCTTTAAGTACGAATACTTTCAATTTTTCTTTACACCCAACTATGTGGCTATATACCTTTAACTAAGAAGTATTTGGAAAACTAATTTATAATAATAATAATAATATAATAATAAGAATAATAATAATAATAATAATAATAATAATAATAATAATAATAATAATAATAATAATAATAATAATAATAATAATAATAATAATAATAATAAGAATATAATAATAATAATAATAATAATAATAAATAATATAATATAATAATAATAATAATAATAATATAATAATAATAATAATAATAATAATAATAATAATAAGTAAAGATGCACCTTTTTCCTCCTTTAATTTACAACCTGCACTAATTCCCGGGTACGCCTACGCACTTTTCCGAAAGCAGCCACAACAAATTAATTCTCTACTTAATTATGCTTTTTTTATTATTATTATTAATCTAAAGCCCTCCAATTTCAATATCTTTTGACGATTCTAATTCAATAACATTAATTTTTTATTACAGTTTTGAAGATAACTTCTTAACTCCACTTAAAAATAATGAGTACATCGTTAGTAGATATCGAATAACAATAGCCATTTTTAATCCATCAAGATTAACTCAGACGAAATTCAAACCCTTGGTTTATAAATAAAAATACACTGTTTTCATAATTAATTATTGATACTTAAACTATTTATGATGAACCTTATTCTTCATCTTTACGGTGCATTTTAGGGATAAGAATGTTAGGGTTAAGGAAAAAGTGTTATCTTTCGTAAAACGCGTCACGAAACATGAAAAGTAGTGTTTTCTTTTGAGTTTTTGTTGGGAAAGATTTTGCTTTACTCATTTAAACCTTCTAAAGCATAAAAGTTACTCCTACTTTGCCCAAATCTTTTATTAACAATACTACGGTATTTGTTTAATTAGAATAATGCAGCAGTTACTACATCAATTCATTTTCCTACTCACGATGATGTGTTAATCATCAAAAAGATAAGATAAATGAAAAAAACACGGAAAGGTTATTTAATGGAAATGGAACTTGACTTTTAATATTAGATGCACTCATACACTGTTTGTTTTAGTTGTATATTTTTATTTCATTAACCGACACTACAAATAAAATTATATATATATATATATATATATATATATATATATAGTGGAGAGATCACGTACAAAAGACATGTTCCGTAAGAAATGAAAAGTGATCTGAACTATTGATCTTTTTGATCTATGGTCAATATTGACTGGTGCATTATGATTATACTAAAACTGCATTATGATGACCGATGCATTATGATTGTATAGACAATGCATTATGATGCAAGATGCATTATAGTTGTACATATCATGCATTATACTTGTGCATAAGATGCATCATTTTTTATTTTTTACGGAAAATCTCTTTTGTATGGGATCTCATCCCTATATATATATATATATATGAATTGTAGATCATGTAAAAATTATTTATAGCGTGGGAACTAAAAACTTATTAGAATTATTGATCTTTCGACTATCTACGGTTATCATTGAAAGATGCATCACTAATTATATTTTGTGCATATAATGCATTATTATAAGAATGCAAGATCATATGATTGCATGCCTTAGATGCACAGTTATTGCAGAGCTGATTTTAGAAAGTCGATCTTTGTAATTTAAACTTAAGTTCCTCCAACGATTGATGTAGCCGATGACTGGTTGTTCTTTGAATTGATTTGACTTTGTAAGCTCGACCAAGCTCACTGTACGTTCTTCGAGTACTATAGAAGCGATTAAGAAATTCTTTCTCTAATCCCCAATCATCAATTGAATTTGGCTCCAAATTAGCATACCAGTCAAATGCATTATCTTTTAAGGACATACAAACGGTTTCACCATGTGACCTCCATATGTCTCTGCATAATTGCAATTCTCGATAAAGTGAGCACATGTTGCTTCGGATTGCCTGACCATCAAATTGTATAAATTTTGATGGTTGGTTGCTAATTGACATCTTCAAATGATCAATCATTGGAGTATATGGCATGCTATATGTCCATGATGATTTGGAGCTCCCTTCAAATTTATCTTTGATAGAAACATCAGAATTGACTTCAAGTTTTATGGCAAGAGGTTTTTCACATTCCTCCGTTTGTGGCTTTTCGACTTCATGATCTTCCTCAAGTTGTTCGTTATTTGCATATACGATCCTATCTTTCTCCAACTTCGCAATTTTGATGTCTCGCTCGTGAACTTGTTTGGCAAGCCCGTCAACAAGCTTTGTCAAATTTGCGATTTGCTCTTCCAATATTGTAGACATATTGATTCTTGATCGATTTATTGAAGAGTAGAGACGAGAGGCAAAGTGTTGGTCCCGAGACGAGTCACACACGTATAAGGGGGTGAACACATGTTTAAGAAGTGTTTAACTTCTTTTTCGTTTTCAGCTTTTTGACAAAGTAGGTGCTTTGAAAGTTTCTGACGCTTTCAAAAGCTTTTCTCTTTTTGTGAGAGGCGGTGCGAAATTTGGTGAGCGTTTGACTCGTGCATGTTATCTTGCAATTTTAAAAGCATTTTAACAATTAAGCGTGAGGTGTACTTTATGTATAATCAAAGCGTATAAAAATATAAAGCGCAACGAGTAAAAACACTTAGGCTTATAGTGGTTCAGAACAACTCTCTTACGTTCACTCTTTCTTTGACGAGACGAATACTTTTACTTAATATTTTTTTATTTTATACTTCTAAGGAGAAGTGTCCCGAAGTCAATAAAAAAACATTACAATTTACAAAAATAATCATGTTCATGGTTACGTAAGTAATTATTAATGTCAACTTTATGAAAATAGGCTCTAAAAAGGTAGTACTTTTCATAAGATAAACTGACTAAATAACATAAAGGGTTAATGTTTGAAATAAAAGGCGTTTTGAATTATTCGTGATGCGATTTTGAATTTCATGTTAATCATTTCAAAAAAAATAAAATAATACGAGTTAGAATTATGAGATTTCAGTTACATGCACGCTTCAAATTTTAATTCCCTATCCGTTTATTGCATTTTTATCATAAAAATAAATTGATTAAGCTAGTTCTCAACTATTTTTTCTCACAAAGCGCGGGCACTCGATCCTTAATTATCTGCTGTACTCGAATATATTATATGAGCTGAAAATGAATTTAATTTAAACTTTGATGGAGAATAATTAATTTGTAGCTAGTGTGTTCCAACATTCCAGTACTATTTATCCACATGTATAAGACGTGTTCTTGATATATATTGATATTATTAATTGTTATATTCTTTAATTAA
The DNA here is from genome assembly GCA_001642375.2 of Mentha longifolia. Lineage (NCBI taxonomy): Eukaryota > Viridiplantae > Streptophyta > Magnoliopsida > Lamiales > Lamiaceae > Mentha > Mentha longifolia. The sequence goes on from CM038111.1 coordinate 21,083,119, forward strand.
ATAAAAAACCCTTTAAAAATTAAAAGACTTTAAGGAATAATCAAATTAAGGAGTATACTAGTACTTCAATATCCCATTAATCCTCTCAATTTATCTTTACGCGTGTTTCGGGAATGTTTAAAAATATAATAATGAATATAAGATTACTTTGATTTTCCAAACGACTTTTTCCGTTTTATTTGTCCATGACGACCTCGTAAAAACTAAAAGAGAGCAAGTAATTAATTTTCACCTTTATTTCGTTTTCACGTCTTTGTTTTTGTTCTATACTAGTAATTTACCCGTGCGACGCACGGGGTTACCTACATATATCTATTATAATCTCTTATCATAATAAAAAAAATGATATTAAAATATATGTATATATTTCAACAGCTTCACCCCAAAGAGTACAAATAACTGATGTGCCTCTGATTGATAAGAAAAGGTTAACAAATATTAATATGAAACTTATATATTTAATATAATATATATACGAATTTAATTAGTGAAAAAATGATTTAGAGACATACTCAATGTTTTTAAGCTCTACATCCACCCTCAAAGACTCACGACCATTGGAGCTATTTGTTGTCGGATTGCCAACATTATTCACCTTCCCTATAATATCTGCAAAAAAATTTAAATACATGAGTATATATTTGGGGGTTATATACTAACAAAACAAAATATAATGTAAATATATATATATATATATATATATATATATATATATATATTACCGAACAATATGTTTTCATCCAATTGTGCAGTAGTTTGAAGTGTGGAAAAATCACGAAAAACAAACATGAATGACGGGAAAGTACTATCGACGATCTCAGCAACTTGTATATCAGACCCCGACACAAATTTAAACTGGTTTGTAGTGGTCTTGTACCGTATGCTATTTAGTTGCACTTTGAAAAACCTATAACCATATATGCCCCCAACTTCAATTTTAACTTTGAAACGTGAAAAATCAACTAATCTAATGGTACCATGAATACGATTGCCAGTACGATCGTGACACACCAACTCATATGATGAAATTTTATTGCTAGTGCCATAAACATAAGATTTGTACAATCGTACAATTTGAACTTTTAGCACTAAAGTATTTTCAGAATCACCCGTCTCTGAAATATGGCTTATCAAACTATAAAAATGTGTCATGAGTGTGTATTGAAAAAGTAATAGAAAATATAAATAAGATGCAAGTGTAATGATGAATATAGATGTGAAAATTAATGATGAAGTTAATATTCATTAAAGTAATTTCTAAATTAATCAAACACTATATGTTAAGAACACAGTCAATGCACAAATCAATCATACCATCGAGTCAAGTTGGGTTAGGAGAATAGACTTCGTATATCCCTTATTAATTTGCGGCACACCCATACATGCATGTTGTCCTCTATATACATGATCAACCATATTAAAGATTTGTTTGTTAGACATCAACACTGTCATATTATGTGCCATTAATTGTGTAGATGGCATTGACTTTCCAAAATGGCTTTCAACTGTTTTTTTTTTTAGGTATTATTAATTAAATCCCAATGATTAATCCCTTATTTTGATTTTTTTTTAATATTACTCTTTAATTTGTACACTAATCATGGGCCACCAACAAAAAGTAACGTATATTAATTTTACTTTAATTATTAATTTTCTTATAATCATGCCTTTATATTTATAGTGATACATATATAAATCACTCAAATTGAAGATAATTTTTTACTAATTAAATTTTAACTTATTTATACTATTTAATATATAAGGGCAAAATAAATATAATTGGATAAAGCATTACTGAACATATATTGTAAATTTTGATGATAGTTATAAAATTAAGTAAATATTTTTTAGAATAAAAATTAATTAAACATACCTTTTGTTGTTTCTTGAATAATATTATATAAATCAAAATCCAAATCTCATTCCCATTAATTGTGTATATGGCATTGACTTTCCAAAATGGCATACAACCATTTTTTTTTTAATTTAATTTATTAAAATCCAATGATTAATCCATTCTTTCAATTTTTCAATATTATAGATTCATTCCTCTCTAATTTATACACTAATCACGGTCCACAAACAAAGTAAGATACATTTTTTTCTTTAATTATTAATTTTCTTATAATCATGCCTTTATATTTATAGTGATATATATTGAAGATAATTTTTGACAAATTAAATTATCATTTATTTATACTATTTAATATATAAGGGCAAAATAAATACAATTGGATAAGGCATTGCTGAACATATATTATAAATTTCGATGATAAGTAGTACTCCAATTATTCAAATAATATAATATGTAAATAAAATAAAGGAATACAAAATTAAGTAAATATTTTTTAGACTAAAAATTATTTAAACGTACTTGTTTCTTGAATGAAATTATAGTAATCAAAATCGAATTATATCGATAAGTATCGTAAACATACGAAATGACTAATTATTCAAATAATATAATATGTAATGTGAACATACTTTGAATTAATTATTCAAATAATAGTAGTAAGAATTTTGGTATAAATAAAATAATTAAATAGAATGATTTTTGTATTAGTAATAACTAAAATTAATGTTAACAATTAATGAATTGACTTACCATAAATTGACTTCCGTAGCTACTATTAGTTAGTACTAGTATCGCACCCGTGCGACGCACGGGATAGATTGTCTTGTTTTCTTTTCCAATTTTTAAATATTTATAATGGTTATGATGTTATAATTTATAGGAAGTATCTTGGGGGAAAAATGTTGTTTATATATGTGAGTATAGGATTAATTTTTGTCATGAATGAATAGACAATATTTCATACTAATATTTTTCTTCAAAATCTCAACACACCTTTTGAGATTTGTAACACCTTAATTAAGTTAATACAAATAATATATACTATAGTTGTTCAAATATTGATATATTTTAAAGAATAATAATTATTACATGAAATATCATAAAATAAAATAAATAATTCAAAAAAAACTAATTTACGTATACAAATCTCTATGTGCCTCTATCACTAAATTAATGTTGAATATGTACGATAAAAACTATAGAAAAATCTACTGTGTTTACCTGTGATAATTGATCCTGTAACATTTCGGATCATGGCCCAACTATAATTAGTTTCTAGCTTGCCGAACGTAGCAATGTAGCTTGCCGAACGTAGCAATGAAGTGAAATATTTTTGTTGGTTTATTAATAGTATTCATAATAAATATTATTCTATAAAATAGATTCATAAGTTTTGTTTAGTACTATCATGTATGCAGCATGGACTTCTCTAAATTTTTAATAGTATTTCCATTGAGATGTAAATCTATATATCTATATATATCATCTAAAAGTGCAATTTTATAAATCACATACAATACTGATATTGTTTCACTAAGAAAGCTTAATAATTTTTAATGAATCCAAAATTTCTCTCAATAGTACTATTGTATACATAGTACAGAAACATATAAATCTATTGATAAATAATCTATATCGTGTATGTCTTTATATATATATAAAGTATCATTGGTCACTAATCAATAATTTAATTGCTAATTGCATCATCAATGTCAAATTAACTTACTAATTAAATCCTAACAATATTCGTAGTCATTATTATTTATAATATGGTTACACGTATAGATTTTGCATTCTACAACTTGTATTAAATTGTATACATTTTTGAATTTAAGTCTACAATATCACTTTTCCATTCATGAATAATGTGATCTAGAAATTACTTTCACTTATTTAGACAGTGCTACTTTATTACATAATATAAATATATAGTTCTACACAAACATAAATACATTTGCCACGTTTTTTTGGATCGTCATAAATAGAAGCACACATGGCACACATGAACATTGACGATACAGGAATTAAGTGGAATGAGATAACATATACATTATTATTACCTCTCAAACCCTTATAAAGTCGAATAAAACAACAATTGGTAGATAAATTACAGAAAAAGACAAAAAAATCGTTCTATATGATTTTAAATATTGATTTTCTCCATGAGTACCAGCAGTACTCCGCCTTCTAAACAATGGAAAATAAAAAGTGAAAGTGATACATATATAATAAAATTACATCGATTGAGTGATTATAAATAAAATAGTATGAAAAAAGTCTTTGCTCACTCGTCAAAAATTAATTTCTTTCACCTTAATAGCCATTGTTGCAACCAATATCACATTCCATGTTGGAGTTTATGAGAGTTTCTTCTTGATTCAATATTTTTCCTCCTCCACTTTGAAGTAGAAAATGTAAAATTTATAGGTACAACACAATACAAATTAGGGAAGAAAATTAATACAATACCATGATTATTGCTTTTGCAACGTCTCATTTATTATTGGCGATTACAAATTATGAGTATAGTGTTATAATATTGTATTTTTAGTTATGATTTCCAAAATCAGCATATTGATAAAATTGAAAAATTAAAGTTACAAAATTCAACCGTAGTTGTTATTACTAACCATGCTCACTCGATCAGTGTTGTTCATAGAGATGAAACTGATCATGCTTCAAATTGGACATGAAAGCAAACCGATGGATCACATAGCAGTTGAATTAGTTTGGTTGAAAAAAATCCCAAAATATATAGGCATTGTACATTTAACAAATAGGAAAGAAATTAATTGTATACCAATAATTATGTATTTGTAACACCGAATATTAATTATGTAATTGAAAGCCATTAATATATAATTGAAAGCTACCATGTATACATATAATCTCCAAAAACGGCAAATTAATAAAATAAAAAACAAAAGTTACTAAAAATAACAATTCATAGTCATTATTATTATCATATTGATATAGATCTCAAATGCATTAACAATAATGGCGGAATCATGGTAAAATTGTATAAACTACCCAAATTTAATAAGAAAAAATAAAAAATACCCACTTTCATAACTCTCTATGAAAAATACCCAAATTTATGAAAATCTTTCAAAATGCCCCTAAGTAAGATCAACAATTTTTGGGGAGAATGGAAAATAATTATTTCCATTTTTCAATTGCATATTTTCTGCATTATCGCAAATGAAATTTCAACTATTAATTATATATTTACATCATTATTGACATTTATATTAGTATTCTTACTGTTTTAATTTCCCTGTCGTTGGAATAAGTTTTCCGCTCATTAACAATTATTTTCCTATCGTACACCTCAGTTTTTCGATCGTTTGTTTTATTTTTTATTGTTAATTTTCCAATTGCTGATATAAATTGTTCGGTCATTGACAATTATTTTCCTATCATGCCCCTTAAATTTTCAATCGTTAATTGCATTTTTAATTGTTGTATGCCACTTTCCCTCCGAAAGGCTTTGATTTTTGTTTTTATTCAAGGATATTTTAGGAAATTCTCATAAATTTGGATGGTTTTTATAAATAGTTATGGAAGTGGATATTTTCATTTTTTCTTATGAGATATGTGTATTTTTGCATAAGCCTCTATTTTTTTTAATTTTTTTTATCTTATTTAGATTACAAATCAATGGAATTTTGAGAAATTTATTATTGTTGTTTAAAGCTAAATAAAATAGGACAATTTAAATAAAATTTTCTAAAAATAGTAAACCAAATATTGGATAAATTATTCGTAAAACTCTCAATTACGCATCCAATAATTATTAACTCAATTCTTAATTATATGTCTACATAGTCGTGTTATTTCTTAAAATTAAAAAATCTATAAAAATCATGTTTTATACTATTGATATTCAAAATAAAGAAAAGACGAAAACAAAATATCAAACATTTGATCTCATATACGACTCTGGAAATTGCACGGATTAGAAAATAATTAATAATTATTGTAAAATATAATTTTGCATATATACATATATATATATATAGTACTTAATTACATATTAATTACAAATTAAAGTTTGTAACCATAAATGCAAATGAATGCTATTAATGAACTAAACTTTATATAAATAGGCTTCCGTAGCTACTATTATATAGTATATAGATATAGATTTGCTTCTTTAATTCTTTTTTCTTTTCCTTTACGTTTTTGGATACTCATCTCTTTCTTTAAAGGCTACAAGCACTGGTCAGTTTAGACATATTTATTCTTCCAACCTGTTTATATATATCTGGAACGACTTACATCTTCTTTAACAACCTACTTTTCATTACCAACATCGAATAATAGTTATTTTGATTTACAGTAAAACCTTTTTAATTTAATACTCAATAAATTAATAAACTCTCACAAATAATAAATTGATTCAGTCTCAATTAATTAGGCCAGTTAAAAAAATAGTCAATTTAATAAAATAATAAGTTTCAAGGAAGCTCGTATATAAATATGTAGGTCCCATCGTTTTTTTTATAAATTGATATATATCATCTAAAATTTGGCTTCTAATGATCAAGTCAAGTCAATTTAAATGATATCCCTTTTTTTAGACAATATAAATTATAATACTATGTATTTTTTTTATAAATGTAAGGCTGAATTATAGTTTATGATATGACTTTTTGAACTTACTCCCGATGTTTATAGTTGTTTTTTAAGAAACAAAAAAAAAATCTCTAACCTTTTCAAAAATTAAAAATATAAATAAAAAAATGGCCAGCCTCCATATATATTTCCAATCTTAAAAAAAATGAATTGATGGTTTATTTGTTTAATGTAAAGAAAATTATAGATTATGACATCAACTTTGAACTCAATTGCAAATATAACCTGAACTTTATAATAATAATAATAATAATAATAATAATAATAATAATAATAAATTTAAAAAAAAACCTTTAACTTTGAAAGAAGCTGGTTGCAAATATATCCCGAACCTAAATTTCTAGTTATATTCTAGGGAAACACTTGCATCAGTCAGAACTCATATTGTGGTCCATTGAATGTTTTTATAAGGCTTTCTTATTTTAGGTTGTGGGCCAAGTAAATTAACTGAGCCAGATAATTTATTTTGCTTTTAAGACTTGGCCACACTATACGGTCGGGCTGATACAAGTTTTTGTCTATATTATTCTATGATGTAGACGGCCCGAAATGCATGTAACATTTTTGTTTTATTATTAAAGCAACCTTGTTATTTCTCTATTCTCAATTCAGTCAAAATAAATACAGGCATGTGCATGCCAATTGGGATCTTTGTTCCATTCTTGTCTTTAACCGTGCACTAAATTTTAATTTTTATTAATTTTATGATTTTTTTAATAATTTTAATTTATAATGATTTAGTTTGATATTATAATTGTTTTTTAGGGTTCACCCATCCAATTAGGGTTTAAAATTATTTTTTAGCATTTAATTTCACTTATATTAGTTATATTAGGGTTGATAAATTCAAATTAGGGAATATAATTATTAAAAATTTCAATTTTCATTTTTTAAATGTTTATTATGATTATTGATTTTTCTTTTTATAAAAATAATATAAAACTAAATAAAAATTAAGATTGAAGACATAATTATTGATTGGTATATCGAATTTGGGACAGACACATTCGTGCTTAGCGGCAGATTTGAAGGGTTTGATTGAAGGCTTTTGCCATGTTTTTTGGAATTAGATGGGTCATCCCCATGTAGAAAAAGGATTACGTTAATAATAGTAGAAAACATAATCCACATAGGGCATTCAGCCGGTCCGGTTTCGGGTAAGGGTATCCGGAACCGGTAAAACATGTTTTGGTTTCGGAATTTTCAAATCATGCTGGTACCGGTTACTGGACCGGAACCAGATTATTCGGTATTCGGGAACCGGTTCCCGGTCCGGTACCGGTTCGGTACTGGAAATCACGGATTACCGGATTCTCGTTTGACAACCCTATACATTTCGGACTGTCCGTGTCATAGGCTATAACTCAAAATTTAGGCTCAGAAGTACTACCTCTATTCTATTACATTAGACCCCTTTAGATTGGGTACAAAAATCAAGAAACGGAAGGATATGTGACTATAATTTATTATAAGGAGAAATAGTTAATTGTAGCCAAATATTTTTTGTTATTTCAGGAAAATGGTCTAATATAATGGGACGGACCAAAATGGAAAAGGGATCTAATATAAGGGGATGAAGCTAGTATTTTATTTTCTTTTTTCTTTTTTTGCATTATAAAATCCGGGCCCTATCAGAATCTACAACATTTCCTTAATTAATGTACTATGCGACACTAATTTTTGTTCATACTCTTTTGCTTAATATTTTTTTTTTTTTTTTTAGTTAACGTGAGGGAATTGAATAGATTTTAATTAACTAATTTATTTATACCCAATTAGATTCTCACTACAATTCTACCAAACTAGGACCAATTAAGAGTCTAGGACCCAACTTACCTAGAAAATTTAATTCATTTTCCTTTTCTACTAGAAAAAGAAAAATTTAAAAAAAAAAAAAAGAAAAACTATTGTCGCAAATCTGGAATGTTGAACACTATTTTCCTATCAACATTTTCAAGAACCCCCAATTCATCAACCGACCGATCTTCCGCAGCGCCGCCGCCGCCGCCGTCGTCGAGCGAAACATTCAAATCCAAGCAAATACCGCCGCCGTTTTCCGCAGGAGAAGACGCCCTCGACCTCGAGCTGAAACTCTCACAGCTCAATATAACAATGGCATCGCAAAAGCCAACTTCATCGCCATCTCCACCGACAACCGTTCCCTTTTCAATCGCTCTCTTGATTCCCATCTGCGAGCAGTAATCCGCCTGCTCCAAATCCTCGACCAAGAACACACGGCGAGGATCCGCCGCGACCGCCGCCGCGAGCCTATCAACGTAGCTCTGGCACTGATCATCTCTCCCTCTCTTGCTCCGGCATTCCTCCGAATCAACGAAGCTGCTCAGTCCGAAGCAATGAAAGCGCGAGTAAGAGCCGAACACGACTTTAGCCAGCTCCCTCGCTATTTTCTCCTTGGCTTGGTTATCGTCGCGGCCGAGGAAGAGGAGCCACGTGTCTTCCTTAACGTCGCCGGCGTGGATCTTCCGCCGCATCATTCCCGATCTGCACTGCAGAATGGTTCCGGCGATCTCGGGGATGATCTGTTTCTGCCATGGGACCTTCTCCTCCAAAGCGTTGCAGAGTAGGTTTAGGTTTTTCTGCGTTGAAGTTTTTGAATTTCTGTGGGTTAATGTCGGCGTCCTCCTCCGACGAAGCTGAATTTGGGTGATTAATGGAGGCTGATGATGAAGATAACAACTGTAGAGTTGTTAGTGAGGAAGGTATAGGCTTTTTATGGACTGAGTTGCAGTATGAGTTCCATTTCTTGCATAGCTCCTTCATCGCTTCACTGTTCTGAAATCAGAAATGCAGTTGTTAATTAGTTTTTTGTTTGTCATTTTTTTTTTTTTTTTTTCTTTTGATAAACACACGAACCACATGTAATATAATGATGAACAAGGGTTTTTTTTGTTTTTGGACTCAGAATGGTTTAAATTACACACACACACACTTGTACTCCCCATGTGGAAACTTGTCCCCTATTAACACATTTTGTAAAAAATTTAGATTTCAAACACATACAGCAGAAATATGAATGAATTATGAATACACACAGTATCAAATTGTTACAATCATCTATTTCACTTTACACTTAATACCATATCCAAACATGATAGGTAAAAAAAAAAATACTGTAGATGAGATAGGCACCTGGTCTTTGTCATCTAGTCTTCTACTCTCATCCTTAAGCCAAGAAGGCAATCTCGAGAATGCCCTTTCATTACCACTTGTTTCCAAATCTCTTGCTTCGCTTTCGAATTTCTCCCAACACTCTGCGCAGCAACGAGGCTTCGCCATCCCTCCATTTTCTTCATCACTAAATCATCAATCAACACAAAACAAGATACTACTTTTTTAATTAATTAATTTCACTCATAGATCATAAATCTTAATTTAAACAACGTATTTATATTCATATATACCTCTCAGTGTCAGTCTGAGAAACAAGGGCGAAGGGCAAGGTATTAAGAGGAATGGTGAGGGGGTGGAGGCCCCACAGAGTTTGAAGAGAATGGTAGCCACTTCTGCACCTCATGTATGTTTGGAAGGTGGCGATTCCGATCATCCAAAACCTCTCACTCTCTCCTATTCCCCAAACTAACCTCCCAATCTCCATCATCATGTGCTCCACCGAGCAGTAGTACCTCCCTTCCCTCTCTAGGTTTACCCTATAATCGCTTATCCACTTCAGATCTCCCAAGTAAAGAACCACCCCTTTGCCTACGAGGAGGCTCTGCACCAGACACGTCAGCTCTCTCACCTTCACCTCCACCTCGTCGCGGCGGAGGTTGGAGAAGGTGGAGAGGGGTGGGATGTTTATGAACTTCACTTCTTTTAGAGCCTCCGGCACTTCTTCTCTCTCCACCCTATCCATTAATGCTCTTACTGTGGATTCTAGGGTCGGGGTGCTCTCCCCTACTAGGGCGATGCTTCTTCTTTTGCTTCTCCTTTTTCCGTTGTTGTTTGGGATTAGTAGGGTTTCGATCACGGCCTTCAGATCTTCTTCGTTTCTTGTTGCTGATGATTCTGGGTGGTTTTCTTTGATTATGGGGGAAGAACTAGAAGGGGAGCGGAGCTCTAACGACGTCGTTTTCTCGACGTTGATCTTGACCTGTGTGCTTGAGAAACCGGCCTCTCTCATCACCCTGCTGACGCTGGGGTCGTCCAAGATGGAGATGATGAGCTGCTCGAGCTCGATCTTCACGGCGAGGAGCGGCTGCTGCTGGCTCTCCGTGGAGCCGCGCCGCTGGTGGGCCTGGGCGCGCTTGAAGGCGGCCACGAGGGCGTTCGAGATGGAAGGGCTCGGGGGGGCGGCGGCGGGGGAGGCGGGGAGGCGGTTGAGGGCGACGTTGAAGCAGAGCTCGAGGGCCTTGCACTGGAGGGGGTGGGAGTGCGACTCGAGGCAGGCGAGGCGGAAGGCGCCCACCGCCGCCGCCAGCATCGTGTTCGCCACGTGGAGTGGCGTCACCTGCGAGTGGCCGCGCCGCCGGGCCAGCACCACCGCCTGCTTCACCACCGCCGCCGCATCCGCCGTCAGGGACTGCTGCACCGCGCAGTTTCCGCCCGCTCTCATATTCGCGCCGCCGTAGATTGTTTAATTTTGTGGTGACAAAAAAAATTAAGAATTTAAGGATCGAAATCCCTACGGGAAACTGAGATTTTGTTGCATGACTATGGAAAACAAAAGACTAGAGATTGAAAAGCATTTAGTGGGAAAGAATGGTTAAATATAGAATGAAAAAGGGAATTCTTTTCTTGTAGTTGAGGTAAAAAAAAATATGTGAATGAACGTAAAAGTATGTTAATGTTATCCATTTTGTGACACTTATGTTCGGTATGTATGAATAGATATATATAGAGTGGATTATTTTATACTTATATCATATTTTACGATAAAATGTTCCGCTGCGTATTTTGAGTACACTTTGTATGTCAATGGCTGAAAAAACTATCATAAATATACACTCCAAAAATTACTTAAAAGTTGTCAACGTGACACTATTAGATCATCAATTGTGTATATTTAACAGTGCCATGGTTAGTTGTCTCAACTTTTTTTGTATGTACTCCCTCCGTTCATAACCTATGTGTCTTTATTATCTCATTTGATTGTCCATGACATGTGTTTCATCAATTTTTAGACATGGTCGACATCATGTCCATTATTCCCTTTCCAACTCTAAAATCAATCAAAATACATATTTTATATTTATTTTACTTTAATATTCACCACATTCAATGAAACCTATACATCATATTAACACTACTCAATATAAAAGTTAAAAATATAAGTACAATAGTTGGGACGGAAGGAGTATTATATACTACTCCTTAGTAAAAGTAGATAAATATGCTAGTTATATATGCTAGCTTGTACAGTACATTTCTTTATAGTAGAAATTAGCTTTTGATGGAGATTAAAAAGAAAATGAAAGAAAATAGTAAAATATTTACTGAGTCCAACTAAAGTGGATGTTGCAGTGGGAAAGTGGAATGCATGTGCTGACAAGGAGGACGAATTAATGCACCAGTACCAAAGGCAAATCAGCTTTACTCTCTAGCTGTGTCATTCTTTCTCGATACATTATACTCTAAATTAATATTTTGATAAAGATATTATATGGAATGTGGTGTTAGTGGGACTCTGCCTTTCATGCAGCTTACACTTAGTTAAACTTAATTATTCTGTGAGCAATAAGATATCATAATTGATTTTCTTTAGCATCAATTTGTATCAATAGACAATCTCATGTCTGCAATGCATCCATCCCTAACCTTTACTTTTAAATATTAATTAAGTGGTAACTTAAAACCTTGGTTTGATTAGTTCTAGCTTCCTTCTTAATAAAGTGTATGATCGAATTTGAATGCATGAATAATTTATTTAATTAACACGAATATTTTGATCTTTCATGGAGTAAAAATGAACTACGTATGTACTCTTTAGAAGTGAAGAGTATATGTAGTCATCAAAATTCTCTAATTATTGGAGGAAATCGATGTTTTTTATCATTACCTTATAAGAGTAACTTTTATTTTCCCAATCACTCAAAGTGGTCGTCGCAATTTCATTCAAGAACGACTAAAGTTATCTGAATCGGGCAAAAAGTATCGAAAATAAAAATACAAAATTATGAATAACGTACACTTTAAATTTTTTGTGCATACGTCACAGTTATCGCTCACTTTATAGTACCCCTAATTTTAGTGTTATCCTATTTTTTTTTTTTTTCTCGTAATTAAGTTTGTGGGCACAACAAAAAGGAAGGATTAATGAACGCAGAAAACGAGGAGCAGAAAAGTGAGGCAAGAGGTGGGGGCTGTCTGTTTGAAGGAATCGAGAACTGTGTTTCCTTCCAAATCAAAACCATAACCATAACCATAACCAAGCGATCGAATAAAGATTAAAGTTGATAAAGCTTTGCATGCAACCTCCTTTTTTTACATTTTGCATGGGGATTATGAACTTCGCAACCATCTCCCTTTCTTTCTATCTCTCTCTCTCTCTCTAAAATGATCTAATGACAAAGTAAATACATTTACAGCAGTTAATGAATCTGAGTTGCAGTATGCAGCATTTATATGTGAGTGGAATGGGAAGCTGTGTACGAAATTCATTAGTTTTATTTTACGTAAACTTTGAGGTGTACGAGCTACTCCCTCCGTCCCCGAATAAGTGTCCCGAGCTGCCAAATCGTAAATACCAAGAAAGTAGGTAATTTACCATCTTACCCATAATCATTGCATAGTAAAATGAAAAAGTAAAGAATATGTAATGATTATAGGGGTAAATATGGTAGTTTGATATAATTTTTGCATGAAATTTTGAAATATAACACTTATTTGGGGACAAAAAAATTGGCTAGTCGGGACACTTATTCGGGGACGGAGGTTACTTTATTTTGGGGCAATACCTAGATTAAGTTGCGTACTCAAAGTATATATTTTCTCAGCGTGGCAGTGGCATGTATAGAAAAAGATGAATTGCCCATGCATTGGTCACCATCCATTTCATTTCAGTCTCTATATATCTTCAAAGAGAAATCAAGGAAAAACGAAAAGAAAATTTGGATGGGATGCTCTATCCTATCCTCTATATATATATATATATATTCCATATTATGTTTGGGATCGTCTTTTTCAATTTTAACGTCTCAACTGTGTTTTAAAACTCAAATTCTATTAGTTTTATACATATTCCTTCACCAATTTTAATTTAAGGGTTCGTTAATTTAATTGGGGTTTTCAATTATTTTTTAGCATTTAATTTTGTTTTATTAATTATATTAGGGTTGATATATCCAAAACTAGGTTATACTTTACACATTTCCTTTTTCGGACGTTGTCCATATCTATATATATATACAAGGATCTAGTAATGAAGGTTGGAGGGCTTAAGCCCCCACCAAGTAAAAAAATAAAAATAAATAAATAGCTTAATTTTTTTTAAATTATTTGTTAATTTGAGGAAAATATAGTGTAAGAAGCCCCCACTCAAAATCAAATTAACAAGAAAATTTACATCAAACTCGAAATTATAATATACAGCCCCCACTCGAAAAAAATTCTACATCCGCCCCTGTATATATATGTGTTATTTTCTAAAATAAAAAATACTCTCACTCACATAAGTGAGACTCATCCCCCATTTACAACATATTTATCAATTTTTTTCTTGAAACTTGTGCCGATCCAAATTTAACATGTATATCAGAGGCGGAAGGAGTATTTTTTTTTTATTTTTTTTATTAAAAAATTATATCTGATTGAAATTAAGATTTGAAACACAGTTGACACAATGAAATTGAGACGTGTTAGTTATTTGATTCACTATTTTTGTACTAATATTTATTATAAAATGAAAAATATTATAATATGATATCTCTCTCTCGATTTTGATTTTCTTATTAGAGATCGATTTTGATATTCTTATTATAATGCCTTCTTGAACCAAAAGAATGTCAAAGGGGAAAGCCAATACTCACATAATCATGCAATTGCAGATTGTAAGATTAAATAAAGCAATATTACTAAATATCTAATCGGGAAAAAGAATAAAAAACTGATTTTATGTGCCCGTTCAGTGTGTGTGTGTGTTCAAGCAAACCCAGTAAAGGGTACTTTAGCTGTAGAAGTGAAGATAAACTGAGAAAACTCTGCAATTCTGCAGGCAATTAGAATATTTCCAAATTCTATAAACAACAAAACTCATGTCTTCTTCAACATACATTCCTACAGTGTTTTCACTGTGCATAACACCATACTCTGTTTTTTTTTTTTCTCTCAGTTCTCTGCATGGGAATTTGAGCATGAACTAAAGTAGTAACGTAGTATCAAATCAGTCTTCGGAAATTTATGCCAATTTTTCACCATGTATATCTATATATGTTTGTGGGCACTTCGACATTTTTTCATCGTGACATTACTTTTTTTTTTGAATTTTTGTTATTGTTTTATATTCTTGTAGTATTCTAGAAATTAATATATAAATAATTAAATCTAAAAAAATAAATATCAAAACTCGATTGAATGAGTGCATTCTTTTTTCCTTCTAACTTTAATGAATGAGTAATAAGACAAATTAGGTTTTGATTTTTATTTATTTTATAGATTTAATAATTTTTATATTATACTAGAATAATTGTTGAGACAAACATTTAATCTCACATCTGAAATATAAGGTAGATATACTCAGATATAAAGGGGAGCAACCACCACATAGTAGTATGAGACCTTTTGGGAAGGAGCTCAAAAACAAAATCGTGTGGGCTTGACCCAAAGCGGATAATATCATACTAGTGTGGTTCGGTAGTCCGTCTAGCAATCCCTAACACAAATCAACAACAAAAATTGAAAAAACAAATGTCAAAGCAAAAAAATGACAAATGCGCTCACGGAGGTGCCCACAAATAGAGAAATAACATGTCATTTCTCTATACCTATACGTGTGTGTATAAAAAAGCATCTTAATTCTTCACCTTTATATAGATAGATAAAATAAAAAAAATCGGTGAGTATGATCTTGATTCAAAGGAAGTCTCAGTCAAAAAGGTGTCTTCTTCCTATCTTTGATGGCCTAAAAAGAGCACCCAAATAAACTGTATGAAAAGTTCTCTACTACCACTAAAGCATTCCTTTACCAAAATTTAACCACTCTGTGTGTGTGTGTGTGTTTCTTTTGATACTAGTTAACCCATGCTTTCTCGTCAGTCACAAATAAACCCAGCTTGTTCTAATAGCTAGCTAGGTTAACCTATATATAAAAATAATAATTTATCTATAATTGAATTCATCTTCTTTCCCTAGCTATCAGTAATCTATATATATCAATCAATTGTTAAAAAAGAAGAAAAAAAAAATGGTGCTGTGTGTGTGTATGTGTGTCAGGAGATAATAGAGGATTAGCCCACTAAATATCTTTCTCTCTCTTGCTTAAATTAAAGTAAAGCAGTATAGCACTATTAAAAGTAATGTATATATGGCACTATCTACTCAAAAGAATTGCTCTTTTCGAGCTTCAAATACGCGTTACACCCATTTTGGTGTTCCAATTGTGTACCAAATTTTAATTTTTAATAGTTTTATATATTTTTATTCAATAATTTTAATTTATAATGATTTAGTTTAATTTTATAATTATTTTCTAGGGTTCACCCATCCAAATTAGGGTTTATAATTATTTTTTAGCATTTAATTTTAATCTTATTAGCTAAAATATGGTTGATAAATCCAAAATTATGGTATATTATTTTTAAAAATTATATGTTTTAGTTATAAATATTTATTATGATTTATTATAATAGAATAATTTTTATTTTTATAAAAAAATATTATAAAACTAATAAATTTTAATATTTAGTACACAATTGGTACATTCAAATGGGACTAGAGGATACTACTCCGTCCTTACTCGCTACGCGGCCATGTGAGCTAAAGCAATTAATTTTATTTTTTTTAATTAGAATCTAAAGCAATTTCATTTTTAAACCCACTATTTGGGAAATTCGGATTTTAGTACAATTTTACAAATACTCCTTATTAGTTAGAGTTTATTAGTCCGATCCGAGTTTATCTTTAATTTGTATAGATTTTAATTTTTGATTCATCACTAAGGCTAATTATTTCAAAATTATGATATATAATATTCTCAAGATTCGATAATTTATAATAAATATTAAGTAGAGTTCATTATAAAGTACTAGTAAATATTATTTTTTAACTAAAACTATTATCAAATTAGAGTTAATGGCGGGTCGCGACGAATGAGTCACGTATAGATGATCGATCAGATTTGTTTTCAACTATTGATATTTAGAAAGAATGCATAAATGCAGTTCATAAGTTAATGAGTCGAGATTAATTAAGTTCAACTATATAATCAATTTGGATATAAAAAAAATAAAAAATTAACACCGTCATGATAAAATAAAATAAAATAATATAAAAAAACTGTTAGCCATTTTCATAATATTAGAAGTCATATAGTATAACATAATTTTCGATTATAAGCCCTAATAATTATTTTTAACTAAAAATTAAAATTAAGTACTAAAAAATAATTATAAACGTTTTTTTTTTATTAGTTAGTCCTAGTTAATAATTGTAGCGTTTAACTAAATCATAGTAATGTAATAGAATTGAAGATTTTTTCTTTCTTAAAAAAAAGTGATATCGAGACACCATTTGTCTTCAAATATGTAAAGAGTACTCGTGACTTTAAGTAGGAAAATTGACTAATTTTTTTTTTTTAATAGTGGTTATGAAAGAACTTTTATTATCTATAATAACTATCCTCGTGTATTATTTTTCAATTTGGAGATGAATATATATGTAAACTTGGTAAATAAATAAACTGTTGGCCTTAATTAAATCATGAAAGTGACATACCTGTGTTTGGTGGCTATGATAAGGCCAGTTAGACTAGTTATTTGGGCTTATCTTTGTGTTTGGTAGCTAAAGTAAATTTTTTTGGGGGCCCGAGATTAATGCATGACCCTCCCTTAAAACACTGTTTGAGAAGGATTATCAATCTCTTGGATTTGATGAGATTAATTATCTAGAGTGAAATAGCAAACCCAACTAACTTTTTTTCCTTTATGGTCCTCAATACAAAAAACAATATATTTCCTTTTATATTGGGGTTAATGAAATTAAATGATGTATATGCGAATCCAGATTTTGCTATGAATGGCACATTGATATATTTTTTTTAATTATTATTATTCTTTTTATTTTATTTTATTTTGTTTTTTGGAAATTCATGTTGTGCAATTTTTTAAAGGAGTGTGGTAGTTTATGCATTTTTGTTTTATTCTGCTTTGAATTATAAGTAGCTTTGAAATACTAATAATTTTATTTTTGATTAATTTAAAATTTAACCGGGGTACTTTGTTATTAAATGAAATTAACGTATTTTTAAGGAAAAAAATAACAATAATGATAATCAGCCATAATGTGACCGGCCACACAATGTCTTTTTATTATTATACATAATTAACAAATAATAAATTAAAATTTATGATCAATATTTAAATATTTATAAAAGACTATTCTTAATTACTTTTAAATTTAAATATAAAAATATTTTTTTCTCCCCAATAATTAAATATATCTTCTCTTAGATAAAAAAATAACAAATTCTATAAAATAGTCACAATCGTCAAATAAATTAAAAAAGTTAATTTTTTAAATATATATAAAAATATTACTTTTTGAATTTTCACATAAAACCTAAAAATAATTAGCATAAATACATAAACTGCCGGCCTTTTATGACCAAATAGCATTACCCAAAAATTAAATACTAAGAATCGAAGTGATAAGGGGATGTGATTTAATAACATTAAATAAATATTTTCTTCTTAAACAATATCAAGGGCTTTTATGTCATTTTCTATGTTTTCTATTTTAATCTAGAGTATAATTTCCCTACCAAACACAAAGTTTAACATTATCCAACTTTTTAATTTTACCTACCAAACGCAAATATAAATAACTTAACTCACTTCCTATTCACAATTGTTATCTAAAGTTTATTAATCCTATCATATCCTACCTTACCTACCAAACGGAGTGTTAGGCGATAGATCTTGAATGTGAAACAAACTCGTCTTGAATTCTTCCACTTAATTATTTCCCCAAAAGTAGCATTATTATCGAATTATTATATATGGATTGGTTGCTGGCATTTGTATTAAAGGCAAACAAGAAGGGGGAAAGTTGTTCTAATTTTGACATGATAGCATTCTTAATGCAAAGGTGACGGAATTACGTATCTCACACTTCTTTTCGCAAAAGTTTCATCACTATTTTTTCTTTTTCTTTTTTTAATTTGTTGTCGCGACAAATAGTTTTTCCCCATAATAGTAATTGACATGTTTGATGTGTAACTATAAGTAGTTTACGAGGGAGTGCAAAATAATACTCTCTCCATCCATGATCTGTTGGCCAAGTTGACTTTTTATTCTTTTTAAAAGTTTGTGATGATAGATTTTAAATCGTACTTTTGGAGTTTACTCTTTTTTACAAGGTACTACAATATTTTTGGAATTTACTTTTTTTATAAAGTACTACGAGTGTTGTAGTACCTTGTAAAAAAAAAAAAAAAACTAAACTCTAAAAATATAATTTAAAATCTATCATCACAAAGCTCTAAAATCATCTATAAATTAATTTTGGCCGATAGATCGTGGATGGAGGGAGTAGTAATTAGGTTTATACCAAATTTTCTTTTATTCATTTAACTTTTAAAGAATTAAAAACTAGCTGATATTTTTTGACCAATTGCACGTTTCAAGCTATATCTGTTTCATAAAACTTTTCATGGAAATTATTTATTTATTATAATAATAATAATAATAATAATTATTATTATTATTATTATTATTATTTTCGAACACTGTTTTTGTTATATACTCCTATTTTATAGTACTAAATTTGACCCTAATGCTACTTCCAATTTCTTAGCCATATGACATAGTAGTACATGATAAATTTTGCATGTAAAATGAAAGCAAAATATAAAGTTAGTTAATGAATATATTAATAATATTATTGAGACTCGTGTATTTAAATGAGTTAATACCCCAATATACCTAAGAATGGATAAGGAATCCAATATATATGACAACTTTAACAATGTACAAATAATACCCATATTTTCATCTATGAGACAAAAATACCCCCAGCTTTCTTCTCTCTCACTTTTCTCTCACATATTCCCCATGTTTATGCTTATTCTTCTCTCTCTCACTTCATTCTCCCTTCTCTCCTCCCCAACCACTGAATCGCCTTCCTCTCCTCTTCATCTCCATTCTTTTAGCGCTGTTGGTGGATACTAAGAAGAAAGTGTCACCGCTTTTGATGGGGCAGCTGACGGCATAGAGGTTCTCGATGCCGGCGAGATCGAGAAATCCCGGCGGCGTGCCTCTGAAGAAGACGTAGGTGACGTAATCAATGTTGACGAGCATCAAGACGCCAGTAGCCACCCCCTTATCTTAATTTTAATCAACGCCACGCCTCCTCTGCCGGTTTCTGCCATTTCCGATTAGGTAGGAGTGGTGAGAGGTTTAACGGCTATGTTGTACTCATCTGTTTTGCTCCTTCAAATTAGTAAAGGTTCTTTTTTAATTTTCGCTTAATTTAATTGTGTTTATTTATTTTTATTTCTTTTGAGAAAAGTTGATTTAATTGTGTTGGTTTCTGCAGTTTGTATCCAAATTGTGGGGAGTCGGTTTGTGTGCGGCGGAGTGCGGAGATTATGTGGAGAAACTGTGTTGCAGCTGTGGGATCATCATTTAGTTTGAACTTTTGAGTTTTTTTTTTTTCTTTTTTTTTTTTCTTTTTCTCCATTTTTCCTTTTCCTTTTTTCCAATTTCCAATTTTGCTTTAATTTTTGTTGATTCGAAAGCTGCTATAGAGTACAAGTATGAAGTCATAAATTGAATTTTCTTGGACCTCCCTTTTTGTTGATACAAATATCCATTTATTTTTCATCATATTTCTTGTAAGTTTTGGTCAAACCAAAATAATTTATTTGAGTACAAAAGGGTGGTTTTTATGTTTTAATTTTATGTTGGTATCATAATGATTTTTTTGGGAAGAAGATGAAGTCGAATTATGTAGCTTTCTATTTAATTTTCATTTTTTGGTAAGATCTTCTCAATAACTTATCAAATATTTAAACGTGAATGGTATAAGTATTATTATTTTGCATTCTTTGTATTGTCTTTCACATGAATGTCACATAATCTCATGTTCTTGCGTTTTTTGCATATAACTTGGCAAGACGTTATCGACATCTTACCAACTATCTTACTATGAATGACATGATTTCATCGATATCTTACCAACTATGCAAAATCTGATTATATGAATGTCTTAATTAATTACCTTCTTTGTATTGTCTTTCACATGAATGTCACATGACCTTATGTTATTGCGTTCTTTGTGGTTATTCTTTATTACATAGCATTTATTTTGATAAGAACTCATTATAAGTCATCTGTGATGTGGCTTTTAAACAATTTCTCAATTAATCCAAGAAACCGACCACCCCATTTCTTGCCTTCTGTGAGCAAGTAACTAACGATTTCTTACCATCGGTAGGTAAGAATGGTGTAATTTCTTATTACACGATTCTTACCATCGGTAGGTAAGAATGGTGTAATTTCTTATCTCGTCTTTTTAGCAATTAATGGTAGTTACATTACCCCATTGCTTGCCTTATCAAGACAAGAGGTTAATCATTTCTTGCTATCAATAAGTAAGAGTTTCACCATTTTTGACATCAGTAAGTAAGAGCTACGAAATACCAACTATTCAAGTTTTCTGTTAAATACTTATGTGAATTTTTTGAAATGGCAAATTCGATGTCCGACAATATTTTTAATACATTTGAGTATTACTTTATTTTTTCACTAATTTGCAATTACTTGCTAATGTTATGTCTAGTTCTCATAAGTGGTAGGGATTTGATAGTTGCAAATAATTTTGGTAAGATTTTCTCAATAACTTACCAAATACTTAAACGTGAATGGTAAAAATATATTCATTACTTGTCTTTGTATTGCATTTCACATGAATATCACATAATCTCACGTTCTTGTGTTATTTGCATATAACTTGGCAAGACGTTATCAACATCTTGCCAACTATCTTACCATGAATGACAAGATGTCATCGATATCTTACCAATTATGCAAAACTTGGTGGCATGAATGTTTTAATTAATTACCTTTTTTGTATCGTCTTTCACATGAATGTCATATAACTTTATTAACCTTATGTTCTTGCATTCTTTTGCATATAACTTGCAATGAACTTATCGAATTTTTTGCCAACATTCTAAACGTGGTTGGTAAGAAATTGTCATATTTTTATATGCTTCAAAATTTTGATATACCAAATAATGTTAAATTATTGCCAAATGGTAAGAATTTGTCAATTTTTTACCTTCTCTAAATCGTTTAGTAAGAATTTGATAAATCTATTTGGTAAGATTTTGTCAATTTCTTTACCTTCTTAATTCGAAACTCATTTACAGTAAATTCGAAAAATACATAAAAAATAAAAAATATAAAAAAAACTCAAAATGAAACAGAAAAAAGAGGGAAAAATTGAAAAAAAAATACACATAATAGTAAAAAAATAAAAATAAAAAGAACAAATAAGAAATAAGAAAAAAAAAAAAGTAGAAAGAAGAAAGAATATAAAAAATAAGAAGAAAGAGTAGAGTGTGTGTGAGAGAGGTGAGGGAAAAGGGAGGGGGGAGAGGTCACATGTGTGAGTGTGTGTGTGTCAGGGTGAGGTGGAGAAGAGAGAATAGATGAGGGAAGAGAGAAGAGTAGTAAAAGTAAAGGTAAAATAGGGAGAAATTTGAAAATATGGGTATATTTTGAATAAATTTAAAAGTGTATTAAATTTTGTCATTCTTATGCCACAATACGTAGAATAAAAAATAAATATTTTTAATTTGGAGTGAAAATTTTATGAACTTATAACATTAAGGGCTTATGTGTATCTATAAATACTTTAGGAGTTTAGTTGATCCTAGAAGTAAATTTAAGGGTGTATTTGACCCTTTTTCAGTTACATTATTATATTTTACTTTTATACAAACATGAGCAATAGCATGACCATAAATCCTTACGTATTGCATATACTCATAGTTCTCAATGTGTGAATGATTGGCGTTGTTATGCCAATTATTGTGAAATCTTACTTAAATACAATTATAGTTTTTGCTGATGTATATATTTCACAAAAAGTTGGAAACAAATCGAGAAAACAAAACTAATATAATAAATATTTTTTAAAAATTATATTTAAATTTAGATTTTAGCTAAATACGGAGTATAATATATTTTCTATTCATATTATGCTCTTTTAATAAATATATACTCCCTCCATTCCGCTGAATGTGTCATACTTTTTGAATACATGTGAGGTATATAATAATAAAGTAAGACACTTTCGACGGGACATGTAAGTATTAATTATTATGAAATTATAATAGTGTAAAAATGTGAATTAAAATCTATTTATATTATATCTGTCTTCAACACATGCTTATTAATTTCTTAATGCTATTACATTATAGCATAATACAATTATTGTACTTTGTTATATATATATATATATATATATATATATATATATATATATATATATATAGGAATGCGTTATAGTGAAAACTAATTATTACGTGAAAACTGCAACCCATCATAAAATATTGCATTTTATGCACAAAAGTGTTGCATTTTTATGCATAAATGTTGCATTCTCATAATGATGCATTATATGCATAAAAATAATATATTTTATTATGCAACATTTTGTACACAAAAATACATCATTTTATGTATAAAATGCATGAGTTACAGTTTTCACGTAATAATTAGTTTTCATATGATATGTTTTCACTAAAAGATTACAAAACAAAGTACGTATAATATATTTATAATATCTTATTTAGATAATATAACGTCTTGTATATTATTTAATTATAGTAAAAATTTATAGGTTTTAACTAATAAGAGATATCAATTTGATACCCATATATTGATATACCAAACACTAGGTATGGATATGAGTCATTTTGATACTCGTACCTAATATACGTATATGTATATCAAACATGCCCTTAGTCTGTATTGTGTATCCCACATTTCAGGAGGATACAAAATCTTATAAATATGTATAACTAATACCGGCCTTTAATTTCATATAAGGCCCTCCTACGTACTATGTCCTCACCCCATTTATAATACAATATGTATCTTGTATTGTATTCCCTCCGTCTCACTTCAAACGTCCCATATTTTGAATATATATAAGGTATAAAATAATAAAATGAGACATTTGAAATGAGACAGAAGAAGTATTAAATGAGACACAAATTTAAGAGACTATTATTTATATATATTATACACCCTAATAACCGCTACCAAAAGGAGCCCTTTGCATGTACTCCGTACATAATTTAAATAAAAACACACTTTACAACTTGAGTTCTTGTACATACTCACCTCTTTACATATTCATATATGACAAAAACTTGTGTCAGCCAGAGACACCGTGCGGCCGAGCCCAAAGTGTCAATCTTTATACAGAAAAGTATCGATCTATATGAATAAAAGTGTCAATCTTTAAGATAATTATTTTACGAATAAAATGACAATTTTTAAAAGTGTCAATCTTTATACAGAAAAGTGTCAATCTATATGAATAAATGTGCCATTGTATTAGCTCGGCCGTACGGTGCCTCCGGCTAACCCAAGTGTGTCCCATCATATATTCCAACCAAATCTCTCTATTTATGTTTTGTGGTTTTTAGGAGTAGATCCTAACGAGACTGATATCAATCAAAACAGATTTCGGTCGTTAAACCAATCCCCAACATATGCACTTCATCAAATTCACCAGAATACAAATCAAAATATCACCAAGGTTCTTGTACAGTAACAAAAACTAGAAAGATTCAAGTACCCAAGAATTTGTAGAAAACTAAAGTGATTCAAGTACAGAAGATTTTGTAGGGTTAAATCCAGACTGATCTTTCCATATTATTTGTTCCGGGAAACCAAACTTAGTTTCTGTCCTTCCACCTTATATAAGCAACCAAACTTGGTTATCTGCATCAAGATAAAAATAAGTCGGAATAAGTCATGACTACACAAGATTGCATTATGGAAATTGCACCGAGCGTTCATGCAAGAGATGTAGAGTTGAGTTCTAATGATCGAATGCACGGATTCTAAATAGAATAATGACTAGGAACTAAATCCGAAATATGTATGGAGAACAAACCACACACATCAAAACTAAAAGCAAGAATATTCCCGTCTTTTCTCCTTTCAAGATGTTTTTTTTTAAATGATTGCAATGGAGTCAACATGGTAAAGAAGAAGCTATTTCAGGCGAAGGACATAAGGCTACAAATGCTCATTTATTAAAAAACTATGAAAATTTCAAGCATAAGACATTCCAGACAGGCATATTGAATTTCGTTATTTGAAGTCTCACACTTCATACATAAAATATTTGCCAACAAGGTGTGTTTCACTCTTTTCTCTATGTTTCCACTTCAAAAATATTGTTATATTAACTACTCCATAATTTGGTTCATGAATGCCCAATGAAAATAAAATATTAGTTGGGAGTGTAGGAAGCTGGCTGCAAGGTAGGTGGTGGAGGTGGCTGGTTAACTGATTTCTTGGAGGCTTACTAGTTCCCTTCTTTCTCCCACGTGCTTCTACTTTCTTCCCCAGCATTAAGATGTATTTTAATGGTGGTTGCTTAAATTTAGGCATGGCGTATTAAGAAAAGTGGTGCAGCAGTATCCTAGACTAGATATAGTCCACACGGGGCTAGATCCAAGAGGGACCAATTATGACGGTGAACCACAACAGGTTTCACCGGTAAAAAGGCATGTCCACAAGAAAATGAGGTCAGTACTCACACAATAAGTGCAAGTCTGATATGCCAAGTTTAAGTCATTCGCTAAGCTATGTAGCTTATGCAATTATTATAACTGCTTGCAGCATTCCCCTCTGAGTTTTGTGCTTACCTTATGAGCTTCTCAGTGCTTTTAAGGAGTTGGGAAGCTACGTATATGATGCTGTCTAGCAACATTACTTCTTTTGGCAAGACTATGTCAAATCACGTAATAAGTTAACACTCATATAATTATAAATAACCTAATAAATATAACTCAGTAATAATATTTAATTGACGGCATTCTTGATCTCTATGATTAGCAGTCTTGAGTTAAGCTGATTAAGAAAGATGCATTGCTCTTACATCCTAATTGGAAATAATATATATGAAATCTAAGCCCATGTTTGGTTCAAGTTTTTTGGGGTGTGGATAGCGAATCAAGTAATTGATTCCATTACATTTTGTTTGGTTTGAGTAATAAGTTATCAATTTCCCTTACTTGGGGGTAACCCAATCCATTATATTGTTACCCCTCAAGAAGGAGGGGAAACAAGGAGAAAAGGGATCTCCTCACAAGTGACTCTCTTTCTACTATAGAACCAAACACTCAATAAAAGTAACCCTTATTGTTTCCATTCCCTTACTTGACTTGATTCTATTCCCTTTCCGTTACCCAATTTGAACCAAACGAGCACTAAGAATGTAACATGCCTTCCAGTTGTATATTCTCTCGTTATGAAATGATACATACTCATACTTCAGTGATGTTATTAATTATTGTAATGCAGGGGCACTTATGAGAAGAAATCGAGATAACAATTGTGGTCGAAGAATTGAATGAATGTCTAGATATAGCTCAGAATTAGAGAAATTACCACCGGTGTTATGGAAGCTTTATATGCAGTAAACAATCACTAATAAATTAAATAACCAGGCTTTATTGCACCTTGAGGATAAGGCCTTTTCCAATGATAGTAGTTTTTATGTGCATGCAAAGGATGAGAATGGGTAATGGAACCAAACTTGCCATTCATTCGTCAAGCTCGAAGAGAAAATGAGTAGAATATAAGGGTCTTAAGGTGGGTTTCATGATTTGTAAAATTTAGTTTGGGGCATGTAACATTATGCCCTCATATAGATCCAGGATCCATAATATCCTTTCCATCACTCTAATAATTCATAAACTGACCACATACCTCCCTAATCTTTGTTTGTAGTTACAGTATTCTGCTTATGTTTTTCAAATGGCAATTCATGCATTTATTAAGAATTTTTGCAATAGTTTTTTTTGTAACTTTTTGTCACCAGAACACTACATCATCCCACCATGCATGACACGCCACTACCATCGGACAACAAAGAAGAAAAAGGAAAAACTCAGACCACCACAACACCACCAAGCAAGAATGACGAAACAAAAACACTGTGCATAGTCTTCATATGCATCTAATGGTATTCCTCCTCTTTGTTATACTTGAAGTTGTAGTGGATATCTTTCTGAATTTCTAGCGTTTTTTTTGTGACAGAAAAGGTAGATGGACAGAGATCACTAGCTTTTAATTGATTAAAACTTAAAAAGACGGGATTAGAGGAGAGTAGCAAAATCGAATCCAGCGAACAGGATTCAAAGTCAGAACCCAGCAGGTTTAGCTGAGGGAATAAACGTGTTGTGGGTATTGTCAAACCCACCCTGTTGCCCACTGAGTCACTCTATACATGGATTTGATAAAGGAAAATGGAAATTAGTGGGAAATCAATCAATTAATTAAGTAGCTATTTGCATAATTCGTAGCTTCAATAATGGCAGGATAAAGTTGCATTATTATCACAAGCATAATAAGTTCTACTGAACACAAAAGAAAGGATAGCAGGCAATAAGTGCAGGAGGCAACAACTTATCGTAGATTTGGCCTTGTGCTGGGTAAATCAACTACAATCTGACAGGTCCCGGACTCTTAGTCCTTCTTTCCTTTTGATTTTATTCAATATAATTGCTTCAACACCTTTTTTACATTTTTACAATATACTTGACCACTGCACTCCTGTCAGAAATTCTATGAAATTTAAGCTTTGACGTCTCCACTCTTCAACATATTCATAATTAGTACTCTCTCCGTGCACCAAGAGAGGTGCAACAATTAATATAAAACAAGGTACATATAATCAAGAATGTTGTGCACTCTTGGTGGATGGAGGGAGTATCAGGTTTCATCCAGTCTGCTCATGTTAATCATGTATGCACTAGTTAGACATGATTAAACTGTTACTAAAGATGTGTATTTCTGGATACTAGAAGTACGGAGGAGGGCACATGTTTCATTGAGGTAAAGACAACCAGAATAAGTCATAGAATACGATAGAGGATTTATAATATATATGAAGTGACAGGAAGATGAAAGAAAAATGGAAGCCAAAACTAGTAGGTTCATTCAATATCTAAGCCTTTTTTACTTCTGATATGCACCATCTACAAAACTTAGTATTTGAAGGATTCCTATTAGTTACAAGAGTTTAGATATATACTAGTATCTTGTAAGGCGCATTACATTTAGTTGAACCCGAATGAGAAACAATCCCATATAACTTTACACAGAACGAAGCTCCAGTTATATAGAATGACATAGAGACCTGACCCTTGCAAGAATGCCCTGGTTGGGGGGACTAACATAATTGATTTGAATTTAAGCGTAATAAGTCTTGATTATGCACCTTATAAGTTATAACTTCGAAAACGACCACCAACACTCTGCTATAAAGCACAGGAAGCCCATATGGAACTAAGAACTTGATTGCCCAACATTCTCCATCCTTAAAAACAAACACAAGCAAAAAATGAAGAAAGGCAGGGCCTTTTCTAAAGTCCTAAGAACCTAACATATTAGAAAAGCATAGGTGTTTCCTTGAAATAGTGAGCATACTGAGTATACAGTCCAAGCTTGAAGAAAAACAATTAATCCAGTGGCAATAAGCAACATACATATTCTATGGTGCAAAGAGTCCCAAAATCCTAGCTTTAAACAGAAACAGACGGTGTAAGAAATTATAAAAAATAAAAATAAAAAAAATAAAAAGAGAGAGAGAGAGAGAGATACCTAAATCAGTTGGAAGAGAGCATTTCGATGATTTTCTTGTCGCGCTTCTCCATGGCCACATCCCAGACGTCGTTGCCGATGTGCTTGGGCTAAAAATGATCAATGGAATTGGAATTGAATTTCAGCATGATAATAATAAGAAGAAGAAAAATGGATTTGATTAAATGAATGAGAAAAGGGGAAGAAGGTACGGACGCGGCCATGGGCAGCCTTGTGGATGTGATACTGGGCGTTCCCCATTACACAGAGCATCCCTGCTATGATTCCCAGAGGCAGCATCGCTTCCAACCACACCAGCCCCATTGATATTGATGAAAGAATTGATGATTCCGACCTTGCTCAGATCCCTCAACACTCACCTCGATTTTACAGTCTTTGGAATTCTCTTTAATTAATCTGAAATTATATTTATATATAGATGGTAAAATTGCAAAGAAGCCCAAATGTATATAGAGTATTTCTTAAAGAGGCCCAGGCCCAGGCCCATGCTTTAGAGAAGAGTACCAAATGCCGAGTCCTCGATTTCCTTGTATCGTCATCTTCTTCCTAACTTGCTTCCGTATTGATTGATCAAAATCGTCTGTGCGGGGCTGGGTCGGGTCGGGTCGGGTCTCTGCAATTCCAACTTTTCTTCCGAGATAACTGTAATCGCTCTTCAGAATAGCATAAACTCGATTGTAATTTCCCACGCATTGCATCTTGTGCAGCTGTAAAATTCTTCGTTTTAACTGAGCTGCTCAATATATATCAAAAGATAATGGAGGATTTGACTATTCTTGAAAGGTATGTTTTTCAATTGGGTAAAAATCACGTTTTATTATACTATGAAATGATTCTATGAAATACTATCTGTTTGGCTTGAATCGTGAATCGTAATTATCTCTCTTTTGCTTGAGAAATTCTGCTAGTTGTAATGTGCATTGTACATTTTAAAACTGACGATTATTCTTTTTTATTTTTGTTTCGAAAATTATGAATATACTCTCTTACTTCTGCTATGGCTGCATATGATTATGTCAAGTTGTAGGTAGAGAAGAGAGACAAGCACATGACTTAGGGGGTGTTTGGCTAAGCTTATTTTAAAGTGCTTATAAGCTCTAACATCTTATAAGATGTTTCAAGTGCTTATAAGATGTAATTTTTAAGAGCTTATAAGATGAAAAAGTGTTTGGCTAATTAAGCTTATAAGATGTGTATTGTTTTGTATTATAACCTATTTTTATTACATAATGATCAAAAAGGACATCTTCATTTTAATCCATTTACTGTATATACATTATTTCAATATTATAATAAAAAAATCCAAACCATATTTTAATTCAAAAAATTTAGCTACGTGTAGAAAAAGAAAGTCAATATTACAAAAAGAGTGGAATAAAAAAAACTTGAAAGATGAAATTGGAATTAGAAAAAAAAAATTAAATTAAATTAAAGAAACAAAAAATTATATTTCTCTCTCTTCTCATTGTTTCTCTCTCCTCTTCGTTTCTCTTTCTTCTTCGTGAATTCATCTGCTAAATGCCGGCGAAGGGTGGCCTCCCTCCTCTCCGCCACCGACTACGACTCCTTTCCTAGTCCGACTACCCCGTCGAATCTCGATCTCCTTCCATATATTTCTACCACCGCCGCCATGTCCGCCGCCGTAGTATTTTCCTTCCCCTTCTTCACCTCATCTCTCCACCGCCGCATCCGTTCGCCCCGTCGCCGCCTCCGCATCCCTTCGCCATCGTCGCTCGGCATCGCATTTTCCTTCATCTTATGCGCGGCATCAATTTTTAACTATAGGAAGATTCACATATTTCGGGAAAATTCACAAATTTATGAACTTTTCTGAAATGGTATTGATGTCGATGATGGTGTTGCTCATTGCCGGCAGCGGCTGTGGTCCTAGCTGGTAGCTGTGGTGGTGGTGCTGGTCGGTAGCAACGGCGGTGGTGGCGGCAGAAATTCTTCGCCCTAATTTGTCAGAGAGAAGCGTGAGATTGGGATGAAATGAGAAGGGCATTGCCTGGAAATAATAAATATTGAAAGGGTAGTTTCGTAATTTTGTTTCTACTTATCAAAATAAGCAAAAATAAGTTGGTACAGAGCAACTTATTTTTTCTAGTGCTTATAAGCTCTTTGAGCTTTTTTTTCCAGCTTATAAGCTGTAAGATAATTTATTTTGCCAAACACTTTTAAAGTGCTTATAAGTTGTTGAACAGCTTAAAGCTACTTAAAGTAGCTTATAAGCTTAGCCAAACACCCTCTTAATCGAAGAATTTCTTATTTCTAATTTCTTCAATAAATCAAATTTCTAACCATGTATTTATGTTTGTTCACCACTTTGATTATGCCGTGTACATTACATATACAAATATTGGAAAGTAATATTAAAATTCTTAGCAATATGTAACGTATATTTAAGTTTTACTTTCATGTAGGATGGATGGTAGGAGAGGAAGCAGTTGTTTGAGAAAAAAAAAAGAGTATGGAAGGTGCAAAAAACATGTCGGTGAGATAAATGTACATGCTCTTGAAGGATTTCTTATTCCATGATTATTCTTAGATGTACATGCCTTTTCAAATGCATCGCATCCTCATTTGCTGCCTGATTGATTATACAACAAGTAGATGATAAATGATCTCTGGGATGTGAAGTTGAGTGTTTTTCAATCGAGCACAACACATAAATAGATGTCGAAATAGACACAGATTTCATGTAGGTTCGGTTGTAAACCAGGTTTCGTCATGTCATTTCCTGAATAATGCAGCATTCATTGGATTAATGCTTGGGTGAGATTTGTTATTATTTGTACGAATTGAACGTTTTCAGAAGTTTGATCTTGTAGGTACTTCATCTGGACAAACTACACGCCATACTTTGTTAAATAATTTAAGCACTACTTCTAGATCTAGTAGCAAAGCTTTGTTTGTCCAGATAGTGTATTCTAAAGAATTTCTGATACAAATGGACAGTAATTTCGTTGTTGTTTAATATAAGTGTTTGATTACTACTAGGAGTCTGTTTAGTATTCACATTTTGTATTAAGAACTTTGCTGCATGTTAAGGTCGAGTTTTTACAGTATAATTGATGTGGCATGAAACAAATGATAGCTTTTTAAAAGAAATAAAAATGGAAAAAGGATGAATGATATTTTTTGTTTCAACCAGTTTCTATTTTCTAAGATAAATCATTTGCTCTGAAATATTAAGGAGATGAAGCATTCAAGGATGATGCATTCTTATGAAAGGTATATAATGTAAGTCTACGCTAGAGTAGCGTAAGGAGATGAAGCATACTAGGATAAGTAATACTCCCTCCATCCCGCCTAAATATGCCTCATTTAAGTCATTCTGCATATTCAGGCGGGCAGGAAGGAGGGAGTATAATCAAGTCTCAGGACTGAATTTGCCTAGGGTCTTTGACCCTTATCCTCCAGTGTCCATCGGTAGAATTAGCTTTTTTAGCCCAGTTTCTGGTGTTTCGTATCCGGGACTCCGTTTCAGGATCCAAGGCGCAGAAGGGTCTCAACTTCTCTGGCATCTTATCATAAACACGCCACCACTTGTGATTGGCGGAATCACTGGCAAATTTCCGAAACCCAACGTGGTCCCAGTTGCAGTCATAGTCCCTGTAGCACTTCCACGGCTTCAGCCCGAGGTAGTGCAGCGCGTACACGTCATCCTCCACCCTATGTTCAGGATCAGGATTCCATCCGAAATACTTGAGACGATTCACCTTTCTGGGGAGGCGGTGCCACCAGGGGAACATGTCATTGAGGAACCCTTGGTCGCTG
The DNA here is from genome assembly GCA_001642375.2 of Mentha longifolia. Taxonomy (NCBI): domain Eukaryota; kingdom Viridiplantae; phylum Streptophyta; class Magnoliopsida; order Lamiales; family Lamiaceae; genus Mentha; species Mentha longifolia. Next base: position 21,115,423 of record CM038111.1, read on the forward strand.
TCTTTGTATGATTTCGACGGCAGCGTAGTGGCCATCAGGGTGCGGAACGTGCATGCAGAAGGTTCTAGAATCATGAGCCCTGAGTTGAAAATGTGTATGTTGTTCCATGCCGCGCTCATCTGTGGGTAGATGAACAAGTGGTCGATGTTTCTTGTGACGACAAGGTCTGCGTCTACGAACATGACCTTGTCATAGTCCTGAAGCTGCCATAGGCGTAACTTGCTGAAGTTCCACAAGCTGTAGGAGTTGTTCTCAGAATGAGGGTCACGTATCCGTTGGATCCGCTTGACTCTCCAACCGGCTAATCGGAGGCCTTCGATTGATTTTGGAGAGATGTGTTCGTCGGCGAGTAAGATGAGGTCTTTGGTTGAATTTGATTGGATGATGCTCTGTGCGAGAGCTATCGCTCCACATACATATTTGTCTGAAGAATGTAGTACGGTGGCGTAAGCTTGTCTTGGTTGCTGCTTCCTAAATTCTTCTCCTTAATTACCATCCACACCAATCAATTTTATTAGTTTTTAGACAATTGTGTTGTGAACCCCTAGAAAATGATCAGACTGCATCCACTCAGTCTTTCATCACCCTTGGAGTTAACCCAACCCTAAACTTTAATGGAAAATGAAGAAAAATATTTTTTTTCCCTCCAATTTCACTTGTTCTCTACGATGATTATTTCCGAGCTGGGGGAAAGTTTTCCATGGGCAACTATTTTTTATATCTTTTTTCCTCCAATTCATGATAATATTCTCCCGCCCATTTGTAGTCATAATACTTTCCATGTGTTGAGCTTCTTTTCCTCATTATTACAAAACATAGGATAAAATTAAAGAAGTAGGACTAGATTACGGGTTAAAATTTTCAATCATTTTCTTACTCTATTAGGAGTACACAGTGAATTCTTACTCTATACTATATAAAAACTATACTAGGATACAATTAATTCTTATTCTATAAAAAAAAGAAAAGAAAAAGAAGAACACAGTGAATTCTATAACTCCGGTTTCAGTCCATCAATTTGAATCAAAATGACTCTGTCTAATGTCTCTGACAAAAAAAAGGAAGTCCGGAAATTTTCTTAACATCTTTAGAGGAATTCAAAATATTTTTCTTTATATATATAGTATAAATGCGCGAGCCCACACTCAAAAGGATTTAGACCTCTGTCTATTAGTTGGAGAGAATGCGGTCACTAATACTATAATCAATTGGGTTTTTACTAAACTAGTGTTGCTCCCGTGCGATGCACGGGTCATACAACAATTAAGATTATAAGAAAAATTAGAATAATAAAATGAGATATTATATTGAATGATAAAAAAATTACTTTGAAATATGGAGTTTTTTAGAATTAATAGTTCACTATTAATTTATTACATGTATAGTATTTTCTAAATTTATTAATGGGTCATGCAATCTTCAAGTTTTAAATATAATAGTGTGATATGCAATCTGTGTGTTCGATCTTAACATTTTGTAGAAGAACAAATTTTGGAATTGTAGAATTATAAGTTTTTCTAATCTTTCCTCATACTGTAAAAGAGTAAAACCTCAGTTATCCACCTACAAACCACTAAAAGTAAGTATTATGTTTATGTTTATAAAATATTTTTTTTTTTTTTTGATTCAGTGAATGCAATCCAAATTTGATTGTTGTATACTAAAATAAAATAAAATAAATATATGTAAGAGCCATTTTCTTTCAATATATATATATATATATATATATATATATATATATATATATATATATATATATATATGTGTGTGTGTGTGTGTATAAATCTCGAACAAAATTATGTATGTAGTTGGGTTGTATTGGTACATGTATATCTCTTGCAAACGTAATATAACACTACTATTAAAACTGCCTAAAATATATACAACTGTGATGATAGAACAAAATCAAAGAAAACAAATACGTAACTCATTTTTTCAAAAGAATAAATTAAAATTTGGACAAGAATCATAGTGTTTGTTAGGAAAAAAAAACTTTAAAATGAGATAGTTATGATTCAAAAAATCAAAGAAAAGTAATGGCACATTGAGAGATAATTTTATGTTATGCAAAATAATAAAGAAAATTTGGTGAGAATAATTAATGATGCATGCATTTAGAGGGAAAATCATCCAACTCATGCCTAATATAAATTCTAATTTAAATTAGATATTGGGCTCCAATTTAAATACCAAAATTAGTATCTATCTTATTCATTGTATTAACCTTAGGATATTAGATTAGTTTGACCTATCAATACTTATGTTATATCTTTTGGATATAGTTATGTAGTTTTTGGAGGGAAAATAGCAATGTTGTAATATTTTGCAACAATTGAGCTTTTAGATATTGTAATAGAAGTCTATTCGAATACTGATGACTTTTGAGACTTACTAAATAGAAATGAAGAACATTTGTATAGGAAGTTGGTAGAAATTATTAGTGCATTGAAGAATTTGTAGCTCACTCACCATGATGTGAAAAAGGAGGGCTGAGCTGGCAACCTCCGACCGGCATGAGCACTTTCTGTTTGATCCTCCAAAGTTGAGGTTTGTAAATCCAATAATCACCACCATGGAACACCAGATCATCACATCTGAATATATCCCACATTGGCCCACATGCCCCTATAAACACTGCAAATATTGGCCTATTTACCCCACTTTTTATTCTCCTCCCACACCTCACTAACAAGTTAGCTACCACCAAATTCACTTGCAATCTTGAAACATCCCTCACTCCATTCCCAACACATTCATTATAAGGAACCCTAGCCACCACCACATCTAGCTTCTTGTACTTCGAGAACACCGGCATCGGCAGCTCAGGACACCGGTTCTGTTCCTCATTGATCCACCCTGGATACAGGTCGGACCACTGCGTTGCACTATCCACTCGGTGGAAATCCACCTTAACAATCTTCCCTTTTGTGCCCAACGTCGTTGTTTCGTCCATGTTCACTAATCCGATGTTAATCGTTTCGTCCCCGAATTCTCGTGCAATGACATCGAACCAATCGGGATCTTTAGGGTAGGTTATTGTGCCTTGAACTTCATCATGCAGCCTTATTTGGTGATAGATGTTGAAAATTGTGAAGGTTATCAATAAAAAAATGATTGATAGGCTGATAGGCTTCCTCTTCGGCGGCGCCATATAGAAATATGCACTTGCCTGAATTTTTTTGTTGTATACATGAGAAATAAATAGTTGGAGTTAAATATGTGTGATTGAATGTAAGAGTTTGAAATATTCTCATCCAACTAAACTGAACCTCCAAACACTTCAATGAAATCCTTATCATGTTATTTATGAACTAATTAAGATGGACAATTATGATGTGAACTTTTAGTATGTGATGTGATTTGCAAATGTTGATCATATTAGTGATGCATAACAAGTGAGCAATAAATATCTATATCATCTCTATGTAGTGTATGTTTTACACCCCCAATCTTTTCAAAAGGATGGAGTTATGTTGATTAATCTAATGAATAGCCTTCATTTCACCTAGTTATCCAGTAAAATGATGCGGGGCCAAGTAGAGCCAAGAGTTAGCTTAAGCCCCACTTGGAATCTTCAGTCCCAATTTTGGTGTCCCAGAGTTAAAAAAATACTAGTTTTATGCATTTTTTTCAATAATTTTTAATGATTTAGTTTAATTTTTGATTATTTTCAAAGGTTCACCCATCCAGTTATGATTTATATTTATTTTTTAGCATTTAATTACACTTTTATTAGTATATAAGAGTTGATAAATTCAAAACTATAGTATATAATTTTTTTAAATTTTTTTAATATTTTTACTTATAAATGTCTATTATGATTTACTATATTATATTGTAGTATTTTTTATTTTTATAAAAGTAATATAAAACTAGTAGAAATTAAATTTTGAGACATGAAATTACGAGACAATTACGAGACGGAGGATCCCATCCCTTTAAGCCCACCCCAAAGTATGTTTTTTTCTTTTTCTTTCTATAAAAAAAATCATTTAATCTCTGACATTTGGTTTTTGTTATAAATTGTAGTAAAAAAGCCCATGCCACAAAATCAAATTGTAGTTAAAATATCGTTCAAAAAATCGATTCAAAAGAAATCCAGCCCATGTTGTTGAATAAATACTATGTGTAATGTAATTCACAGAATTGGTACGAGACTACGAGAGCATGGAATACGAATGCCAAAGTTATTACAATTTTTTTCTTTTACATATATAAGCACGACCTCCCGAAAAATGAATTTTGTACTATTCTTTTTTGCCTAAATATTATTTTCAACAAGTTTAATAAATGAAGCATTTAATATTATTTACTTGGTAAATTTCATCAATAGCCAATACTTAATCTTCATAAATAGATACAAAATACCTAACTAATTAAAACTCAATAGATCACCTCTAAATACATTTATTTTCAATATACTAGCAGGGATCACGTGCGTTGCACGTAAATCATTTTTTAACAAAAAATTTAATAAAAATAGAGCAAAAATGATAACTTTCATAAATTATACTATTTATATCACATAAATTTTATTTAAGAAAAATTAAATCGGATGCTACTGATAGGAGATATTTTTGGATTTTGATATATAACTTTTGAATGTATAATGAATTATAGATAATAGAAACAAAAAACAATTGGTAAAGCATGAAAGATAAATGCAAAATGACAATAGTAATTGACATGAATATTGCATTCCATCTTAATATTTACAGGAAGTCCAATATTACCAATTTCTTTCTTCGAAAATTCTCCGTCTCATAACTCTCGATCTCTCTCTCTCTTTCTAAACCTTCTCTTTTTCCTTTAAATGTTTAATCTCTAAAAGTTTTCACTTTCTAAAATATTTTTGTCTCATCACTTTTTTTTTCAACATACTGTTTCACTTGTCACCTTTTTTATCTAATTTTTTTCTTATCATCACTTCTTTACTTAATTTTTTCCCCCTCTCATCACTTTGTCTCTCTAATTTTTTTGTCATCACTTCTTCTCTTCATGCATTTATTCTCTGATCAAGGAATATAAAGGCTTTATAGATTAAATAATATAGTTTTAATTTCAGAACATGCAATTACAATTTGAAATAAATAAATAAGATTAAATTCCTATTTTATTCCTTCTTCATAACAAGCATAGGAATCAAGTATTCATTCTTAATTACTCTCATTTTTCATTTCTACCTCATTTCATTTCATTATACCAAGCACATCTGAGATATAAGTTTATCCATTGTCTCATCATTAACAACCCTCTTTTCCTTTCTATTTATAAAGAGCGTATTTAAATTGAATTTTATAAACTCATGTAAAATCATTTGACCTTGTGAATTAATGCTTGTTTAAATCATAAGTCTTTTAAGATTTTTTTATATCTTATATGGTTAACTAAAAAAAAAAAATCTACTGTATTTGACTGTACAACCGGTTGCGTTGATGATATATGCTCAAAATTTCCTACACATAACATTGAAACTTCATCAAATATTATATTGGGACTTATTCTACACTTTATATCGAACAGAACTTATGAGATGTGTAATAGTATTGCCTTTTATTTTGCAACATTATACTCTGTAATACAGTACTTAAGTTGAGACAAAGGATACCATGTGTATTAATTCTTTCTTGTTTGACTCTATTAGTTTCAGAACAATTGTTCATCTCTTTGCTCTTAAATAATTTTTCCATACTTGTCAAAATTATAAATCTTGTAAAGATTTTATTAGAATTTTAAAATAGGCAATGCTAAAAAAAAAGAAAAAAAAAAAGAAAAACACGCTATTTGGCTATACACAACCGATTAAATTTTAGTTTTTTTTATAAGAAACACATTTAGTGATCCATCTATAAGAACTATAATTATAGAGATGGTTTTTATAAAATAATGATATATAACTATATATATACCTATTATAAAGCACTTAAGACCCTCTATCCCAATTGTTGTATACTAATCGTATCACAAATTTAATTTTTTAGAAATTTATGTATTTGTTTTTTTCAATTTCAATATCTTATAATTTAGTATAATTTTACAATTATATATATTTTTAATTTTATTTAAATCTTATTAGTTAAAATATGGTCGATAAATTTAAAATTAGGGTATAATTTTATGATATCCAATTTTTATTTATATATATTAAATATAATTATATGTAATATATTCAATTTTTATTTTTATGATAATAAATAATACAAAAGTAGTGAAAAATTATGACAGAGGATAATATGGTATACCTATCTACCCCTATTGTAGACGTAATTAAGGTAAGAGTGTAATTTGGAGATGATTAATAATTTATAATTATAGTTACCGTAATAGGAGAGAAGAATCCAATGTTATTTATAATATCTCCAAATTACATTATTAACCTTGAATTAAATTATATAGTGGGGATATATATGGCAAATCAAATTTTGTAAAACAACACACTTTTATAATAGGGTATAGATTTATAAAATCATGACAAAAACTTTTGATAGCCGTGTAGCCGGATCCCGACCCGATCCAACCCGCACCTATTAAATATATATAGTTAGATTGTGTTCAGAAGAGGAACCAATCTCAATCCTCCTGAGCACTATTAATGTGTCAAATAATGGCGTGACAATGTTAATATTTGAACTGGACTCCCAAAGTTTATGTGCATAAAAGTAAACCTTGAAACTAAACTCTCACAAAAGAGTCTAAAACCTATTAAAATATCGTCAGCATGTGACATATTAATAATGATAATTACGGTGGGTATGAGAATTGTCGTTGTATTAGGTTGTTGGAAATAAAGTTTAGGCATCAAGTTGGTCGACTTAGTTTTCATAATTTTCACTTTCTACTTGATTTTAGTTGTGATGTTTGATCTACCTCTTAAAGTATAATCTTAGAAGTTATAACATAATTAATGTTAATAATGGAATTAAATATGTCATGTTATCCTTTCAAAAATAATTGTCATGTTATTTTACGATTTCAAATAAATATATTTAAATTCATATAGTTATTGGCGTTCAATATAAAAAATTATATGATGGAATTTAAGTAAATCTTTTGATGATTCAAAATACATGCTCTATTAGGTACAAATGTGATTTTGATTTTTTTAATAGGGCATGTTAGCGTATGAAGATCGCCAATTATATCGACAAAGAGTGTCCGTAACGTATCCAACGAGATGTACTTAGATGCTAGCAATCTGGAATAAATTTTGTAACATATTCCTAATAATGTGCTCATTTCCGTCGCGAGGTATATTTTATAGTTTCTTTATTGGAGTGAAAATCTTGTACAAGGCAAACTTCATGTACAAGGAAATAGATATGTTTGTATTTCTATTGATTGTTGGCATTCTTGATGTGGATAAGTGCTCATATATGTATTATTATCATATATAAATAGAAGATCTACACAACAAGAGAAGTCTTTCCAAGTCAAAGTTCTACATCAAGAAGGAAGTTATCTTGTTAAGGCTGCGAGAGAATATCTAGGACTTGGAGGCTATAAAAGAAGACTCACACACGTTCATTGAAAGTGGATTTGAGAGTTGATATTGTTATTCTCGAACAATGTAGTGGCAAGAGTCATATTGAGTCTGTTGGAAGTCCCTCTAATTTGTCCCAACAATGTTATTGTAGGTCTGGTACTGTTCCTGGTACACATAATAGGTTCTATTTCAGATAGTTTATTGTCTTTATTGTTTCTTAAGAGGAAGATTTTTAGAGTAAGTCTAAGTGTTTGCGGGTATCAGGCTTGGTTGTACTAGGAGAGAGTACAACTTCAAGTTCACTAAAGAAGAGCAATGTGGAGTAAAGATGTGTCATATGTGGAGTCCTTAGCGAGTAAGATTCATATAACTCGAGTTTTATATATCAGATTGGTTCTTCGGATGTGCCGTGCCCCCATATATAGGTATAGTGTGTTTGATGATTTATTGTTCATACGTATTACTCCCCCTGTCCCAAAAATAACATCTCGTTTCATTATTTTATACCTCATATATATTTAAGAAACAAGACTTTATCTATGGGACGGAAGGAGTATGTATTTTGTGTCTAATTTTGTTACACTTTTCAATAAAAAATATATGCACACATGGATCGTGAAAATGTTTGGGCATACACGGTAAGTCAATTTATGCAGGCATGCCGAAAAAACATGTTAAGAAGTCATGCTATCCGTATCAATTGACAAATTTATGTAATGACAAATTTGATGTAGAAAAACTAAACTGGCGGTGTTATCCGATGTGCAAGTTTTAGTTTCTAAATTAGTGCTACATCAACGTGAGACATGTTGGTCAGTATGAACAACTGTCAAAGTATTCAAGAATCTCTTCTTACTTGGGAGATCTGATGTAATAAAAGAATATATTGATGAAGATTGCAGATAGGCTTCCCAAATAAGAATACGCGTGCCAGAAGATATCCAAAGATCTCATTCTTGGGAAGCAAGAAACGCATATCTAAGGTTTTCAATTCTTCCTATACATGTCGAAGAACCACAACAGTTGGGAGTCCCTAAATTTATGTCATATATGCAGAAGTCGATCTAGTTATAGTTTGTTAGAATATATTAGGTTGAGTTTATGAACTTTTAATTGAGTAAAAATAAGCTCTAGAAAAAAGCTTATTGTTCAGCAGACAATAATCTCGGGTTGGTTTGGGTTAAGAAGTGTTATCTTCAAATTCATTAAAGAAGAGAGCAGACAAGTGAGAAGTGGGCAATTAGTTGTGACTATAGCGTGTGATATTTGTATCTCTAAAGCTCTTATCAGTGGATTATCTCCTCAAGAGAAACCCCCCCAGACGTAGGTGTTTTGGCACAGAACTGGGTTACCAAGTCTATTTGTTACATGTACTTCACAACTTATTTTACTTTGAACATATATAGTATATCATGGACTAAATAATTTCAGATCCGAATCAAAATTGGAATATATAATAGGTTAAGTTGTGCATATATTTTGCCTAGTGTCTTTGATTTGTATCCTCCAGTGTCCATCAAGTAAGTGCATATCCTTGGCATAGTTTCGGTGTTTCCTAATGAGGGCATCTGTTTGGGGCGTCAAGGAGCAATATGGTTTCAAGTTGGGAGGCATCTTGTCATAAACATCCCACCACATTGCGTTGGCAGAGTCGCTGGCGTACATATGATTTAACGGTCTGTCCCAATTGCAGTCGTAGTCTCTGTAGCACATCCAGGGCTTCAGCCCCAGGTAGTGGACCGCATACACGTCGCGGCCCACCGTATGGTCAGCATCGCCCGTCGCATTGAAGAATATTGTGAGGTGGTTCATCTTGTTTGGGAGGCGGTGCCACCACGTGAACATCTCGTTCAGGAAACCCTGATCGCCGCCGTTGTACGACCGCACCGACGACCTCCGCTCCATCAGTGTCCGAAAGGTGCACGCGGAAGGTTCTAAAAGCATCAGCCCAGAGTTGAAGAGGTACTTGTGGTTCCCCCTCGCGGAGATCTCGGGGAGGACGAAGAAGCCGTCCAGGTTCCTGGTGACGATGAAATCCGAGTCTATGAACATGACTTTGTCGTACTCTTGTAGCTGCCAGAGGCGAAGCTTGCTGTAGTTCCACTCATTGTATGAGTTTTTCTGGGAATAAGGGTTGCGTATCCGTTGAATCTGCTTGATTTTCCATCCGGCTGATCGGAGGCCATCGATAGACTTGGGAGATATGTGATCGTCAACTAGCAAGACCAGATCTTTGGTTGAGTTTGAATGTATGATACTTTGTGCTAGAGCTATTGCTCCGCACACATATGTTTCCGAAGTGTGTATTACAGTGGCGTAAGCTTCTCTTGCATGCTTTCTCCTCTGCATCCGCACTAGCACTTCATCTTGAAATCGAATAAATTTAATTATTTCCTTGCAATAACATGAAATTAATTACAAATATACATAGTCCTAGCACCATTCTTATTTATGTATAATTTGATTTTTTTTAAAATATTTTCATATTTATTGTATACTACAATTATGCTTATATCAATATTAGTCGTAAATCTTCAAAAGATCAATAGTTCATATTTATTCATATTTCACACACCATAACTTATTTCTACATGAACCCATATTTTTTTTTATGCTGAGCAACAGATGTGAGTGTCCTTGTGAGCGATTGTTCCACGTCATAATTTCTTGATTAGGTTTCATTTTTCTCTCTCCTTCATATATAGTATCATGTGTACAAGATTGCAACTTTTCCTTGTGAGCGATTTGTCTCTCTTTTCCTCACTGATTATTTGATTCTCTATATCCAAATTCACAAACATTGGCAGCATAAACATAATTAATTTATTTTATTTTTATTAGATCTATCAAGTTCAATTAGAGTTTATCATTTCTCATCTAGGGTTTAGTAGTCTCCAATTAGGTTTATTTTTCATGGCTTGGGATCCTCTAGCTATCCCCAAAACTATGTCTCAATGATGTCCCAAAACCTAATTTCTACTAGTTTTATTTATTTATTTTTTAAATAAATTTATTTTATAATGATTTTGTTTAATTTTATGATTATTTTCAAGGGTTCACCCATCCCAGTTATAGTTTATAATTATTTTTTTACTTTTAATTTCACTTTTATTAGTATATTAGAGTTGATAAATTCAAAAATAAAGTATATAATTTCAAAAAAATCCATTTTTTTTCTTATAAATGTCTATAATGATTTACTAAATTATACTCCCTCCGTCCACGATCTGTTGGCCAAAAATATTTTATACATAGTAGATGATTTTGGAGCTTTGTGATGATGGATTTTAAATTATATTTTTAGAGTTTAGTTTTTTTACAGGGTACTATAACACTCGTAATACCTTGTAAAAAAAAGTAAACTGCAAAAATATAATTTAAAATCTATCATCACGAACTTTCAAAAAAAATTAAAAAGTCAACTTGGCCAACAGATCGTGGACGGAGGGAGTAGTATTTTTATTTTTATAAAAAAATAATATAAAATCAGTAGAAATTAGATTTTGGGGCACCATTACGACATAATTTTGGGAAAGAGGATACCATCCCATTTTTCATAATCTAAATGCAATGATATTGTCTCTATCTTACTAAAGAATTATTATCATATGCTAACTTATTTTCAAAATAGAAGGTAATTAATAGATAATATGGGAACGGTTCGTGTGTTAATAAATCCTAGCGTGTTAAAATGTTAAAAATGCTTAAAGGTATACAAAACTATGCTTAAATGTGCATAAAATCATGCTTATTATATAATTGTGCTTTTAAATGTACCAAATCATGCTTGAATGAAATCATGCTTATTGTATCTTGAAATCATGCTTAAATTAATGACAACCATAGATTTGATTAAGATCAATAGTCCAGATTCATTCCTATTTAACACACCAAGATTTATTAACATATGAACCAAACTCTAGATAATATAAAGATATCTATTGGAGAGAAGAAAAAAAAAGAAAAGGAAAATAAGGATGCGAAATGTTAGGAGTGGTGACTGGTGAGACCGTGAGAGAAAAGGATCAGAAAATTACGAGTAAAGTATTTAAATAAAATATAGAGAAGTAATTAAAAAAATAAGCACACATATATAATACCCCTTATGCTATATTACGGTTAAAAAAAAAGGAAAAAAAATATCTTCTTAATATTTTTTAATATAATTCATTTTCGATCAAGCTTTGCATAATATAGAGTTTCATTAGCACTCATGCAAGAACTACCAAGAATTCTACAATCAAGTCTCAAGAAATTATTCATAATCATATTCATTTTTTTGTACGCCTATTATATATATATATATAGAGAGAGAGAGACAAGATATGCTAAGTGACTCTTGTGGGCGAAATTTTGAGCGACTTGCTGATGTGGAGACTCAATTAATTTTTTTATTTTTATTTTTATCATTTTTCCATTTCCTTGATTCCTTCTCTGTACGTCATCCCCGTTCCTGCTCTAAATTTCTTTCTCTCTCATTCTTTTCAACATATCATTTTTTTTTTACTGCTGTTCTCTTTCTCTCTCTCCAAGATTATATGGCGTAATTTTTTTTCTTTCTGATTTCTTAGAAATGTTACGCATTCAGTTTTGATTGAATTGCAATCATAAATAAATTTGTCCTATAATAATTAATAAGAAAGATGAGAATTTCCGGAGAAGAGTGAGAGATGTGAACATAATTGTCTTTCCAAGATTACGAATTTTATCAAATTTAAAAACCCTAATTGAAAATTACTAAACCCTGATAGGGAATTATTAAACCCTATTGCAAACCATTTAACCCAATCCAAAGATAGATATTGTCAAAGATTGAAAGAGGGGAAGAAAATTATTGCAGAAGGAAGAATTGAAGGAAAAAAAAAAAAAACAGAGGCTTTGAAAAGGTGGAAAGAAAGATAAGAAAATAGAAATAATTAACAGAAAAAGAAACATGTAGGAATGATTCAGCAAATTAAGGTGACGTGGGTCAGTCGCTCACGAGTGTCGCTTAAAAGTGGCGCCCAACATATCAATTTTCTATATATATATATATATATATATATATATATATCAAATAAAACTAGATTGACGACGAGTTACGTATTTGAGAATGACAAAGTATTCTTTTAAAAGACTTAATAACATATTTTTTTACAAGAAAAACAATTAATTAATATAATAAATCGTGTCCCAAATCATAATTTCTATTAATCTTATATTATTTAAACTATATAAAATACTATAATATTTAAAATATATATAACACTATTATATAGTAAATCATAATAGATATTTTTTAAATTAATTATTTTTTTAATCATTATATGTCCAAGTTTTGGATTTTAACATTTTATCAATCTTGATATAGCTATTGAAATGAAATTAAATATTAAAAATAATTATAAATCGTAATTTGGAAGGTGAATCTTGAAAAATTATTATTAAATTAACCTAGATTATTTTAAATTAAAATTGTTGAAAAAAATGCATAAATTACAAGATATTAGGATTTGAGACAGCAAAATTGTGACATAATAAGGATTTCAAAAGGAAAAAATGGGGGCCCCTGGTCCCAATGTGGCTATGCTACTATATATGGGATGAAATTATATATATAAAAATAATAAATAAAAAAAATTGCATAAAAATAACAATACTGAAAGTCTATAAAAATAAATTAAGCATCATTATTCATTACATTTATATTTAAGCATAATTGTGTATAGATATTAATTTTTTTTCCACACACACACATATATATACATATAATATACAATATTAGTAGGAGGTCCATATAGATTGTAGAGGTTACCGAAATTTTGTGACGGAAGGTCGAGTTGGCAACTTCCGACGGGCATTTGCACTATCTGTTTTATTCTCCAAAGTTGAGGCCGGTAAATCCAAGAATCACCATCGTTCGACACAAGATCATCGCACTTAAAGATCTCCCACATGGGCCCACATGACCCTACAAACACTGCAAAAATTGGTCTTCCGATTCTCCCACATCGGACCAACAAGTTAGCCACCACCAAATTTAAATGCAGTTTAGAAACATCCCTCTCAGCACACTCATTAAAAGGAACCTTAGCAACCACCACATCTAGCTCCTTATAGTTCTGAAATACCGGCATCGGAAGCCATGGGCACTTGGCAGAAGCCTCGTCAATCCACGTCGGATAAAAGTGGGTCCACTTCGTGACCGCCTTGTCCAGTCGGTTGAAATCTACCTCAACGACCTTTCCTTTCGTGTGGATTGTCGTTGTTGCATCATCGGTGTTCACCAATCCAACGTTGATGCTCTCGTCTCCCAACTCCCGTGCAACAAACTCGAACCAATAGGGATTTTTGGCTCGTTTAGGGTTGGGTAATACATTTTCGAGCTCATAATGCATGCGTTGAAGGTGTTGAATGTTGAGAATTATGAGGGCTATCAAGGAAAGAATGAAGGAATAGGTGAGAGGCTTCCGATTTAACGCCATTATAGAATTGAATAAATGGGTATTATATGAAGTTTTTGTATTAAAGATTAGTATAAGAGTTCGAGTTAATTATATGTAAGGAATGTAATGACGATAGCCATGGTGTGATAAACAAAAAGGGAAATATGGTTTTAAATGTTCACAACCAAACCTCCCAACTTGCATGAAATTATCTTGGTTAGTTGTCTACTTCCTGAATATTAATGGGCACTAAAAACTTGATTAATTACTAACACATAAATGACAATCAAGATAATGACTTAATTAGTACGTCTTAATATTGGTGAGTCAAATTGAGTTGTCAATACTCACATCCATAGAAATGCTCCTTTACCCATTATGAACACACATAATGTGCCTACAATTGATGTGGTGGTGCTACGTTAATGATTTTTTCATTTAAGATTTAGTTTTTTTTTTTAATAGAGTTTAGTTTTTGGTAAGATTTATTTTTATAAGATATATTAATAATAATAATTTTCCTTAAATATTTCATCCCCACACTGGATAGTCCTAAGATTCAAGACCAATTTTAATAGAAAGGAGTCGAGCTTGAGTTTGCACTCGAGCTGAAAGATTCATTTTTTGTGTTTCTTATTTATAGTACTACCTACTTGGGCCGTGTTCACTAATTCTATTGTAATTCTTGGGAGTCAAGACCTTCGTGGTAAATGTTTCAAGTTTGAGACTTTCTCATGTGATCTTTAAAAATGTTAAAAATGTTAAAAAAGAAAGAACGAAAAATCTATTTCCAAGCCTGATTTTTGAAAGAGTTTAATTTCATCTAGGAAAGTGAAAGAGTTTAATGGTGTTTAACAAATTTTTTTTTTTTTTTTCGTAATGTGTACTTTATAATTAATTTTATTAATTGCAATGTTTGCTTTATCCCTATATATAAAATGTTGTTAATGTGTGCATGCATTGGTCTAGTGAGATGAATGCCTAAAACTTCCGTGGTAAAAGAGTTTGAAGTTCGAGATCTCCATGGCATAGTCTTTAAATTTCAATTACATTGTTTCAAAAAAAATGTTGGTGATTATAACATGATTAATGTTAATTTTGTAATAATAGTTGTCATGTTATGTTATGGATTCAAACAACAATATTTTACATGTAAAGATGTTTCGCATTCAACAAATTACAATATTGAATTTGAAGTAATTCTTTTTTATTAATCCAGATATGTTCTACTCCGTATTAAGTTATGTGTAAGTATGTTTCTGACGTTTTATTACTTCAATACTACAAATTCGCTCATATGTATGCCATAAAACAATCGTAGTCTAGGTTGGTGTAGAGAAAGGTACCGAGAATAGACTACAGTCCAAAACCGTAGTCTATACGGACTATAGTCTACGGTTTATAACCATAGTCTTAAAATCCACTACAAAAAAAATGAGTTTTTGCAACGAATTTTTTCGTAACATAAAGCTAAATTTTCGTCATAATATATGTGACGAAAAAAATTCGTCACATGCTCGTCACGTAACGGTCCTCGCATATAACATAATGTGACAAAAATGTATTTTCCTCACATAAAGTGCCTATGCTTATGTGAGGGAAAAAAATCCTCACAAGTGCCCTATTTTTTTGTCGCATAAAGCCATACATCAAAAGTCTCATATTTGTTAAAAAAATACCTATGTTCACATTCGATTTGTAGCAATGCTCATTTTGATCAAAGAAACTTTCATATTAAAATAGATGAATTGAATGTTGCATACTACACAATCAAGATCTTTTGAGAGAAAAAATGACTTCCTCTAAGAAAAAGAACGAATTACATCAACAAACTTGAGAACTAATTCAAAATAAGATACTAGTCTGTCGGGTGTTTGTCCATTTTTGCACATGGACTGGGAAACAATTGAAGCAACTCATCACAATGCATGCACACATTAACAACTCATCATAATACCTTTATGTCAATACAACCAACGTCATAATTGTACCTGAACAGTAGCATGATAGGGTCTCCAAACTCTTGTTTGTTACTCCCACTATTCCAAACAGGCTGCAGTTAGTAAATCAAACATGAAAAAAAAAAATCAGATTCTTAATAGGCTAAATTCTATTCCCTCCGGCTCAAGATTCATGACACCTTTCTTTTCCTTCTTTTCAGCACACATTTCCACACTTTTCGATAATGGGTTTTAAAATATTTTTTCGAAGCATTTTTTCTTTTACGGGATACTACAACATTCATAGTATCCCATAAACGAAAAAATACTTCAAAAATTTATTTTAAAAACTATCATCGAGAAGCGTGAAAATGCGTGCCGAAAAGAAGAAAAAGAAAGGTGTCGCGAATCTTGAGCCGGAGGGAGTATTAACATAGTTCAAGTAACATGTCATATTTGTAATCTTAATCTACAAAATAGACTCTTCACCATAAAAACAATCGAATATGGCTAAATACTGACCTCAGAAACTCAAGAGACCTGCAGCCTTTTGCAAAAACAATCATTCGTTCATCAGTTAAGTTACCATTGTGCCTCAAAGCTAGTGCTGGATCTATTATCAGCAGAATATAGGAAGAGTCCTGATCCATAAATCTAAAGAAAGGAAAAAAAAAAAAAAAAACAGTGACAAATTTGCTTATGTTTAAGACAATGACCATAAAATTAGTGCTTGAATCTTGACTATATTTAGTTGAAACCACATACCAGATGCGGATCAGACCAGCCAACAACTAATCAATTGAGGTTGTTCAATCTAGATCCTTATCCTATTTTAAAAAAAGAACATCGATTTTCACTCCATGTACCTAGTTTTAACTCACTTTTTGGATGTTTTAATAACTTCATAGAATCAGCTTCCTTGTTATCTTGCACCACTGAAACAAACAGTTAGAAGATAATTGTTTTTAATCCATAATCACTTTAATGATCTATTGAAAATGAAGAAATGAAATGCATACACCGATCAAAAACATATTTCTATAGTTGGAGGCAGATGAAAGCAGTTGAGCACTTGAGCTGCATCTGCATCTCTAGCCATAGACAATTTAGGATAAGGAGTCAAATTTTTAGTGTCCAGTAGAATATTTGCCATCTAAAAAAGGACAAATTCACTTACACTCAAGACAATGACTGCAGAATAAGTTCTTGAATCTTGAATATAGCTAATTAACTGAAACTTACAACTAGAAGAGGTCTTCATCCCAACAACCAATGCAATAACTAT
>CM038111.1:21132655-21186992 GCA_001642375.2 Mentha longifolia
TGATTCCGCCAATCACAAGTGGTGGCGTGTTTATGATAAGATGCCAGAGAAGTTGAGACCCTTCTGCGCCTTGGATCCTGAAACGGAGTCCCGGATACGAAACACCAGAAACTGGGCTAAAAAAGCTAATTCTACCGATGGACACTGGAGGATAAGGGTCAAAGACCCTAGGCAAATTCAGTCCTGAGACTTGATTATACTCCCTCCTTCCTGCCCGCCTGAATATGCAGAATGACTTAAATGAGGCATATTTAGGCGGGATGGAGGGAGTATTACTTATCCTAGTATGCTTCATCTCCTTACGCTACTCTAGCGTAGACTTACATTATATACCTTTCATAAGAATGCATCCTTGAATGCTTCATCTCCTTAATATTTCAGAGCAAATGATTTATCTTAGAAAATAGAAACTGGTTGAAACAAAAAATATCATTCATCCTTTTTCCATTTTTATTTCTTTTAAAAAGCTATCATTTGTTTCATGCCACATCAATTATACTGTAAAAACTCGACCTTAACATGCAGCAAAGTTCTTAATACAAAATGTGAATACTAAACAGACTCCTAGTAGTAATCAAACACTTATATTAAACAACAACGAAATTACTGTCCATTTGTATCAGAAATTCTTTAGAATACACTATCTGGACAAACAAAGCTTTGCTACTAGATCTAGAAGTAGTGCTTAAATTATTTAACAAAGTATGGCGTGTAGTTTGTCCAGATGAAGTACCTACAAGATCAAACTTCTGAAAACGTTCAATTCGTACAAATAATAACAAATCTCACCCAAGCATTAATCCAATGAATGCTGCATTATTCAGGAAATGACATGACGAAACCTGGTTTACAACCGAACCTACATGAAATCTGTGTCTATTTCGACATCTATTTATGTGTTGTGCTCGATTGAAAAACACTCAACTTCACATCCCAGAGATCATTTATCATCTACTTGTTGTATAATCAATCAGGCAGCAAATGAGGATGCGATGCATTTGAAAAGGCATGTACATCTAAGAATAATCATGGAATAAGAAATCCTTCAAGAGCATGTACATTTATCTCACCGACATGTTTTTTGCACCTTCCATACTCTTTTTTTTCTCAAACAAACTGCTTCCTCTCCTACCATCCATCCTACATGAAGTAAAACTTAAATATACGTAACATATTGCTAAGAATTTTAATATACTTTCCAATATTTGTATATGTAATGTACACAGCATAATCAAAGTAGTGAACAAACATAAATACATGGTTAGAAATTTGATTTATTGAAGAAATTAGAAATACGAAATTCTTCGATTAAGTCATGTGCTTGTCTCTCTTCTCTACCTACAACTTGACATAATCATATGCAGCCATAGCAGAAGTAGAGAGTATATTCATAATTTTCGAAACAAAATAAAAAAGAATAATCGTCAGTTTTAAAATGTACAATGCACATTACAACTAGCAGAATTTCTCAAGCAAAAGAGAGATATTACGATTCACGATTCAAGCCAAACAGATAGTATTTCATAGAATCATTTCATAGAATAATAAAAACGTGATTTTTACCCAATTGAAAAAACATACCTTTCAAGAATAGTCAAATCCTCCATTATCTTTTGATATATATAGAGCAGCTCAGTTAAAACGAAGAATTTTACAGCTGCACAAGATGCAATGCGTGGGAAATTACAATCGAGTTTATGCTATTCTGAAGAGCGATTACAGTTATCTCGGAAGAAAAGTTGGAATTGCAGAGACCCGACCCGACCCGACCCAGCCCCGCACAGACGATTTTGATCAATCAATACGGAAGCAAGTTAGGAAGAAGATGACGATACAAGGAAATCGAGGACTCGGCATTTGGTACTCTTCTCTAAAGCATGGGCCTGGCCTGGGCCTGGGCCTCTTTAAGAAATACTCTATATACATTTGGGCTTCTTTGCAATTTTACCATCTATATATAAATATAATTTCAGATTAATTAAAGAGAATTCCAAAGACTGTAAAATCGAGGTGAGTGTTGAGGGATCTGAGCAAGGTCGGAATCATCAATTCTTTCATCAATATCAATGGGGCTGGTGTGGTTGGAAGCGATGCTGCCTCTGGGAATCATAGCAGGGATGCTCTGTGTAATGGGGAACGCCCAGTATCACATCCACAAGGCTGCCCATGGCCGCGTCCGTACCTTCTTCCCCTTTTCTCATTCATTTAATCAAATCCATTTTTCTTCTTCTTATTATTATCATGCTGAAATTCAATTCCAATTCCATTGATCATTTTTAGCCCAAGCACATCGGCAACGACGTCTGGGATGTGGCCATGGAGAAGCGCGACAAGAAAATCATCGAAATGCTCTCTTCCAACTGATTTAGGTATTCTCTCTCTCTCTCTCTCTTTTATTTTTTTATTTTTATTTTTTATAATTTCTTATACCGTCTGTTTCTGTTTAAAGCTAGGATTTTGTGACTCTTTGCTCCATAGAATATGTATGTTGCTTATTGCCACTGGATTAATTGTTTTTCTTCAAGCTTGGACTGTATACTCAGTATGCTCACTATTTCAAGGAAACACCTATGCTTTTCTAATATGTTAGGTTCTTAGGACTTTAGAAAAGGCCCTGCCTTTCTTCATTTTTTGCTTGTGTTTGTTTTTAAGGATGGAGAATGTTGGGCAATCAAGTTCTTAGTTCCATATGGGCTTCCTGTGCTTTATAGCAGAGTGTTGGTGGTCGTTTTCGAAGTTATAACTTATAAGGGCATAATCAAGACTTATTACGCTTAAATTCAAATCAATTATGTTAGTCCCCCCAACCAGGGCATTCTTGCAAGGGTCAGGTCTCTATGTCATTCTATATAACTGGAGCTTCGTTCTGTGTAAAGTTATATGGGATTGTTTCTCATTCGGGTTCAACTAAATGTAATGCGCCTTACAAGATACTAGTATATCTAAACTCTTGTAACTAATAGGAATCCTTCAAATACTAAGTTTTGTAGATGGTGCATATCAGAAGTAAAAAAGGCTTAGATATTGAATGAACCTACTAGTTTTGGCTTCCATTTTTCTTTCATCTTCCTGTCACTTCATATATATTATAAATCCTCCATCGTATTCTATGACTTATTCTGGTTGTCTTTACCTCAATGAAACATGTGCCCTCCTCCGTACTTCTAGTATCCAGAAATACACATCTTTAGTAACAGTTTAATCATGTCTAACTAGTGCATACATGATTAACATGAGCAGACTGGATGAAACCTGATACTCCCTCCATCCACCAAGAGTGCACAACATTCTTGATTATATGTACCTTGTTTTATATTAATTGTTGCACCTCTCTTGGTGCACGGAGAGAGTACTAATTATGAATATGTTGAAGAGTGGAGACATCAAGCTTAAATTTCATAGAATTTCTGACAGGAGTGCAGTGGTCAAGTATATTGTAAAATGTAAAAAAGGTGTTGAAGCAATTATATTGAATAAAATCAAAAGGAAAGAAGGACTAAGAGTCCGGGACCTGTCAGATTGTAGTTGATTTACCCAGCACAAGGCCAAATCTACGATAAGTTGTTGCCTCCTGCACTTATTGCCTGCTATCCTTTCTTTTGTGTTCAGTAGAACTTATTATGCTTGTGATAATGCAACTTTATCCTGCCATTATTGAAGCTACGAATTATGCAAATAGCTACTTAATTAATTGATTGATTTCCCACTAATTTCCATTTTCCTTTATCAAATCCATGTATAGAGTGACTCAGTGGGCAACAGGGTGGGTTTGACAATACCCACAACACGTTTATTCCCTCAGCTAAACCTGCTGGGTTCTGACTTTGAATCCTGTTCGCTGGATTCGATTTTGCTACTCTCCTCTAATCCCGTCTTTTTAAGTTTTAATCAATTAAAAGCTAGTGATCTCTGTCCATCTACCTTTTCTGTCACAAAAAAAACGCTAGAAATTCAGAAAGATATCCACTACAACTTCAAGTATAACAAAGAGGAGGAATACCATTAGATGCATATGAAGACTATGCACTGTGTTTTTGTTTCGTCATTCTTGCTTGGTGGTGTTGTGGTGGTCTGAGTTTTTCCTTTTTCTTCTTTGTTGTCCGATGGTAGTGGCGTGTCATGCATGGTGGGATGATGTAGTGTTCTGGTGACAAAAGTTACAAAAAAAACTATTGCAAAAATTCTTAATAAATGCATGAATTGCCATTTGAAAAACATAAGCAGAATACTGTAACTACAAACAAAGATTAGGGAGGTATGTGGTCAGTTTATGAATTATTAGAGTGATGGAAAGGATATTATGGATCCTGGATCTATATGAGGGCATAATGTTACATGCCCCAAACTAAATTTTGCAAATCATGAAACCCACCTTAAGACCCTTATATTCTACTCATTTTCTCTTCGAGCTTGACGAATGAATGGCAAGTTTGGTTCCATTACCCATTCTCATCCTTTGCATGCACATAAAAACTACTATCATTGGAAAAGGCCTTATCCTCAAGGTGCAATAAAGCCTGGTTATTTAATTTATTAGTGATTGTTTACTGCATATAAAGCTTCCATAACACCGGTGGTAATTTCTCTAATTCTGAGCTATATCTAGACATTCATTCAATTCTTCGACCACAATTGTTATCTCGATTTCTTCTCATAAGTGCCCCTGCATTACAATAATTAATAACATCACTGAAGTATGAGTATGTATCATTTCATAACGAGAGAATATACAACTGGAAGGCATGTTACATTCTTAGTGCTCGTTTGGTTCAAATTGGGTAACGGAAAGGGAATAGAATCAAGTCAAGTAAGGGAATGGAAACAATAAGGGTTACTTTTATTGAGTGTTTGGTTCTATAGTAGAAAGAGAGTCACTTGTGGGGGGTCCCTTTTCTCCTTGTTTCCCCTCCTTCTTGAGGGGTAACAATGTGATAGATTGGGTTACCCCCAAGTAAGGGAAATGGATAACTTATTACTCAAACCAAACAAAATGTAATGGAATCAATTACTTGATTCGCTTTCCATACCCCAAAAAACTTGAACCAAACATGGGCTTAGATTTCATATATATTATTTCCAATTAGGATGTAAGAGCAATGCATCTTTCTTAATCAGCTTAACTCAAGACTGCTAATCATAGAGATCAAGAATGCCGTCAATTAAATATTATTACTGAGTTATATTTATTAGGTTATTTATAATTATATGAGTGTTAACTTATTACGTGATTTGACATAGTCTTGCCAAAAGAAGTAATGTTGCTAGACAGCATCATATACGTAGCTTCCCAACTCCTTAAAAGCACTGAGAAGCTCATAAGGTAAGCACAAAACTCAGAGGGGAATGCTGCAAGCAGTTATAATAATTGCATAAGCTACATAGCTTAGCGAATGACTTAAACTTGGCATATCAGACTTGCACTTATTGTGTGAGTACTGACCTCATTTTCTTGTGGACATGCCTTTTTACCGGTGAAACCTGTTGTGGTTCACCGTCATAATTGGTCCCTCTTGGATCTAGCCCCGTGTGGACTATATCTAGTCTAGGATACTGCTGCACCACTTTTCTTAATACGCCATGCCTAAATTTAAGCAACCACCATTAAAATACATCTTAATGCTGGGGAAGAAAGTAGAAGCACGTGGGAGAAAGAAGGGAACTAGTAAGCCTCCAAGAAATCAGTTAACTAGCCTCCTCCACCACCTACCTTGCAGCCAGCTTCCTACACTCCCAACTAATATTTTATTTTCATTGGGCATTCATGAACCAAATTATGGAGTAGTTAATATAACAATATTTTTGAAGTGGAAACATGGAGAAAAGAGTGAAACACACCTTGTTGGCAAATATTTTATGTATGAAGTGTGAGACTTCAAATAACGAAATTCAATATGCCTGTCTGGGAATGTCTTATGCTTGAAATTTTCATGGTTTTTTAATAAATGAGCATTTGTAGCCTTATGTCCTTCGCCTGAAATAGCTTCTTCTTTACCATGTTGACTCCATTGCAATCATTTAAAAAAAAACATCTTGAAAGGAGAAAAGACGGGAATATTCTTGCTTTTAGTTTTGATGTGTGTGGTTTGTTCTCCATACCTATTTCGGATTTAGTTCCTAGTCATTATTCTATTTAGAATCCGTGCATTCGATCATTAGAACTCAACTCTACATCTCTTGCATGAACGCTCGGTGCAATTTCCATAATGCAATCTTGTGTAGTCATGACTTATTCCGACTTATTTTTATCTTGATGCAGATAACCAATTTTGGTTGCTTATATAAGGTGGAAGGACAGAAACTAAGTTTGGTTTCCCGGAACAAATAATATGGAAAGATCAGTCTGGATTTAACCCTACAAAATCTTCTGTACTTGAATCACTTTAGTTTTCTACAAATTCTTGGGTACTTGAATCTTTCTAGTTTTTGTTACTGTACAAGAACCTTGGTGATATTTTGATTTGTATTCTGGTGAATTTGATGAAGTGCATATGTTGGGGATTGGTTTAACGACCGAAATCTGTTTTGATTGATATCAGTCTCGTTAGGATCTACTCCTAAAAACCACAAAACATAAATAGAGAGATTTGGTTGGAATATATGATGGGACACACTTGGGTTAGCCGGAGGCACCGTGCGGCCGAGCTAAAATAATGACACATTTATTCATATAGATTGACACTTTTCTGTATAAAGATTGACACTTTTAAAAATTGTCATTTTATTCGTAAAATAATTATGTTAAAGATTGACATTTTTATTCATATAGATTGACACTTTTCTGTATAAAAATTGACACTTTGGGCTCGGCCGCACGGCGTCTCTAGCTGACACAAGTTTTTGTCATATATGAATATGTAAAGAGGTGAGTATGTACAAGAACTCAAGTTGTAAAGTGTGTTTTTATTTAAATAATAGTCTCTTAAATTTGTGTCTCATTTAATACTTCCTCTGTCTCATTTTATTATTTTATACCTTATATATATTCAAAATATGGGACGTTTGAAGTGAGACGGAGGGAATACAATACAAGATACATATTGTATTATAAATGGGGTGAGGACAGAGTACGTAGGAGGGCCTTATATGAAATTAAAGGCCGGTATTAATTATACATATTTATAAGATTTTGTATCCTCCTGAAATGTGGGATACACAATACAGACTAAGGGCATGTTTGATATACATATACGTATATTAGGTACGAGTATCAAAATGACTCATATCCATACCTAGTGTTTGGTATATCAATATATGGGTATCAAATTGATATCTCTTATTAGTTAAAACCTATAAATTTTTACTATAATTAAATAATATACAAGACGTTATATTATCTAAATAAGATATTATAAATATATTATACGTACTTTGTTTTGTAATCTTTTAGTGAAAACATATCATATGAAAACTAATTATTACGTGAAAACTGTAACCCATGCATTTTATACATAAAATGATGCATTTTTGTGTATAAAATGTTGCATAATAAAATATATTATTTTATATTATTTTTATGCATATAATGCATAATTATGAAAATGCAACATTTATGCATAAAAATACAACACTTTTGTGCATAAAATGCAATATTTTATGATGAGTTGCAGTTTTCACGTAATAATTAATTTTTCACTATAATGCATTCCTATATATATATATATATATATATATATATATATATATATATAACAAAGTACAATAATTGTATTATGCTATAATGTAATAGCATTGTGAAATTAATAAGCATGTGTTGAAGACAGATATAATATAAATAGATTTTAATTCACATTTTTACACTATTATAATTTCATAATAATTAATACTTCCATGTCCCGTCGAAAGTGTCTTACTTTATTATTATATACCTCACATGTATTCAAAAAGTATGACACATTCAGCGGAACGGAGGGAGTATATATTTATTAAAAGAGCATAATATGAATAGAAAATATATTATACTCCGTATTTACCTAAAATCTAAATTTAAATATAATTTTTAAAAATATTTATTATATTAGTTTTGTTTTCTCGATTTGTTTCCAACTTTTTGTGAAATATATACATCAGCAAAAACTATAATTATATTTAAGTAAGATTTCACAATAATTGGCATAACAACGCCAATCATTCACACATTGAGAACTATGAGTATATGCAATACGTAAGGATTTATGGTCATGCTATTGCTCATGCTTGTATAAAAGTAAAATATAATAATGTAACTGAAAAAGGGTCAAATACACCCTTAAATTTACTTCTAGGATCAACTAAACTCCTAAAGTATTTATAGATACACATAAGCCCTTAATGTTATAAGTTCATAAAATTTTCACTCCAAATTAAAAATATTTATTTTTTATTCTACCTATTGTGGCATAAGAATGACAAAATTTAATACACTTTAAATTTATTCAAAATATACCCATATTTTCAAATTTCTCCCTATTTTACCTTTACTTTTACTACTCTTCTCTCTTCCTTCATCTATTCTCTCTTCTCCACCTCACCCTGACACACACACACTCACACACGTGACCTCTCCCCCCTCCCTTTTAACCTCACCTCTCTCACACACACTCTACTCCTTCTTATTTTTTATATTCTTTCTTCTTTCTACTTTTTTTTTCTTATTTCTTATTTCTTATTTCTTATTTGTTCTTTTTATTTTTATTTTTTTACTATTATGTGTATTTTTTTTTTCAATTTTTCCCTCTTTTTTCTGTTTCATTTTGAGTTTTTTTTATTTTTTTTATTTTTTATGTATTTTTCGAATTTACTGTAAATGAGTTTCGAATTAAGAAGGTAAAGAAATTGACAAAATTTTACCAAATAGATTTATCAAATTCTTACTAAACGATTTAGAGAAGGTAAAAAATTGACAAATTCTTACCATTTGGCAATAATTTAACATTATTTGGTATATCAAAATTTTGAAGCATATAAAAATATGGCAATTTCTTACCAACCACGTTTAGAATGTTGGCGAAAAATTCGATAAGTTCATTGCAAGTTATATGCAAAAGAATGCAAGAACATAAGGTTAATAAACTTATGTGACATTCATGTGAAAGACGATACAAAAAAGGTAATTAATTAAAACACTCATGCCACTAAGTTTTGCATAATTGGTAAGATATCGATGATATCTTGTCATTCATGGTAAGATAGTTGGCAAG
This sequence comes from Mentha longifolia, assembly GCA_001642375.2. Lineage (NCBI taxonomy): Eukaryota > Viridiplantae > Streptophyta > Magnoliopsida > Lamiales > Lamiaceae > Mentha > Mentha longifolia. The sequence goes on from CM038111.1 coordinate 21,141,832, forward strand.
ATGTTAATAACGTCTTGCCAAGTTATATGCAAATAACACAAGAACGTGAGATTATGTGATATTCATGTGAAATGCAATACAAAGACAAGTAATGAATATATTTTTACCATTCACGTTTAAGTATTTGGTAAGTTATTGAGAAAATCTTATCAAAATTATTTGCAACTATCAAATCCCTACCACTTATGAGAACTAGACATAGCATTAGCAAGTAATTGCAAATCAGTAAAAAAATAAAGTAATACTCAAATGTATTAAAAATATTGTCGGACATCAAATTTGCCATTTCAAAAAATTCACATAAGTATTTAACAGAAAACTTGAATAGTTGGTATTTCGTAGCTCTTACTTACTGATGTCAAAAATGGTGAAACTCTTACTTATTGATAGCAAAAAATGATTAATTTCTTGTCTTGATAAGGCAAGCAATGAGGTAATGTAACTACCATTAATTGCGAAAAAGACGAGATAAGAAATTACACCATTTCTTACCTACCGATGGTAAGAAATCGTTAGTTACTTGCTCACAGAAGGCAAGAAATGGGGTGGTCGGTTTCTTGGATTAATTGAGAAATTATTTAAAAGTCACATCACAGATGACTTATAATGAGTTCTTATCGAAATAAATGCTATGTAATAAAGAATAACCACAAAGAACGCAATAATATAAGGTCATGTGACATTCATGTGAAACGCAATACAAAGAAGGTAATTAATTAAGACATTCATATCATCAGATTTTGCATAGTTGGTAAGATATCGATGAAATCATGTCATTCATAGTAAGATAGTTGGTAAGATGTCGATAACGTCTTGCCAAGTTATATGCAAAAAACGTAAGAACATGAGATTATGTGACATTCATGTGAAAGACAATACAAAGAATGCAAAATAATAATACTTTTACCATTCACGTTTAAATATTTGGTAAGTTATTGAGAAGATCTTACCAAAAAATGAAAATTAAATAGAAAGCTACATAATTCGACTTCATCTTCTTCCCAAAAAAATCATTATGATACCAACATAAAATTAAAACATAAAAACCACCCTTTTGTACTCAAATAAATTATTTTGGTTTGACCAAAACTTACAAGAAATATGATGAAAAATAAATGGATATTTGTATCAACAAAAAGGGAGGTCCAAGAAAATTCAATTTATGACTTCATACTTGTACTCTATAGCAGCTTTCGAATCAACAAAAATTAAAGCAAAATTGGAAATTGGAAAAAAGGAAAAAGGAAAAAAAAAAAGAAAAAAAAAAAACTCAAAGTTCAAACTAAATGATGATCCCACAGCTGCAACACAGTTTCTCCACATAATCTCCGCACTCCGCCGCACACAAACCGACTCCCCACAATTTGGATACAAACTGCAGAAACCAACACAATTAAATCAACTTTTCTCAAAAGAAATAAAAATAAATAAACACAATTAAATTAAGCGAAAATTAAAAAAGAACCTTTACTAATTTGAAGGAGCAAAACAGATGAGTACAACATAGCCATTAAACCTCTCACCACTCCTACCTAATCGGAAATGGCAGAAACCGGCAGAGGAGGCGTGGCGTTGATTAAAATTAAGATAAGGGGGTGGCTACTGGCGTCTTGATGCTCGTCAACATTGATTACGTCACCTACGTCTTCTTCAGAGGCACGCCGCCGGGATTTCTCGATCTCGCCGGCATCGAGAACCTCTATGCCGTCAGCTGCCCCATCAAAAGCGGTGACACTTTCTTCTTAGTATCCACCAACAGCTGCTAAAAGAATGGAGATGAAGAGGAGAGGAAGGCGATTCAGTGGTTGGGGAGGAGAGAAGGGAGAATGAAGTGAGAGAGAGAAGAATAAGCATAAACATGGGGAATATGTGAGAGAAAAGTGAGAGAGAAGAAAGCTGGGGGTATTTTTGTCTCATAGATGAAAATATGGGTATTATTTGTACATTGTTAAAGTTGTTATATATATTGGATTCCTTATCCATTCTTAGGTATATTGAGGTATTAACTCATTTAAATACACGAGTCTCAATAATATTATTAATATATTCATTAACTAACTTTATATTTTGCTTTCATTCTACATGCAAAATTTATCATGTACTACTATGTCATATGGCTAAGAAATTGGAAGTAGCATTAGGGTCAAATTTAGTACTATAAAATAGGAGTATATAACAAAAACAGTGTTCGAAAATAATAATAATAATAATAATAATAATTATTATTATTATTATTATTATAATAAATAAATAATTTCCATGAAAAGTTTTATGAAACAGATATAGCTTGAAACGTGCAATTGGTCAAAAAATATCAGCTAGTTTTTAATTCTTTAAAAGTTAAATGAATAAAAGAAAATTTGGTATAAACCTAATTACTACTCCCTCCATCCACGATCTATCGGCCAAAATTAATTTATAGATGATTTTAGAGCTTTGTGATGATAGATTTTAAATTATATTTTTAGAGTTTAGTTTTTTTTTTTTTTTTACAAGGTACTACAACACTCGTAGTACTTTATAAAAAAGTAAATTCCAAAAATATTGTAGTACCTTGTAAAAAAGAGTAAACTCCAAAAGTACGATTTAAAATCTATCATCACAAACTTTTAAAAAGAATAAAAAGTCAACTTGGCCAACAGATCATGGATGGAGGGAGTATTATTTTGCACTCCCTCGTAAACTACTTATAGTTACACATCAAACATGTCAATTACTATTATGGGGAAAAATTATTTGTCGCGACAACAAATTAAAAAAAGAAAAAGAAAAAATAGTGATGAAACTTTTGCGAAAAGAAGTGTGAGATACGTAATTCCGTCACCTTTGCATTAAGAATGCTATCATGTCAAAATTAGAACAACTTTCCCCCTTCTTGTTTGCCTTTAATACAAATGCCAGCAACCAATCCATATATAATAATTCGATAATAATGCTACTTTTGGGGAAATAATTAAGTGGAAGAATTCAAGACGAGTTTGTTTCACATTCAAGATCTATCGCCTAACACTCCGTTTGGTAGGTAAGGTAGGATATGATAGGATTAATAAACTTTAGATAACAAATGTGAATAGGAAGTGAGTTAAGTTATTTATATTTGCGTTTGGTAGGTAAAATTAAAAAGTTGGATAATGTTAAACTTTGTGTTTGGTAGGGAAATTATACTCTAGATTAAAATAGAAAAACATAGAAAATGACATAAAAGCCCTTGATATTGTTTAAGAAGAAAATATTTATTTAATGTTATTAAATCACATCCCCTTATCACTTCGATTCTTAGTATTTAATTTTTGGGTAATGCTATTTGGTCATAAAAGGCCGGCAGTTTATGTATTTATGCTAATTATTTTTAGGTTTTATGTGAAAATTCAAAAAGTAATATTTTTTATATATATTTAAAAAATTAACTTTTTTAATTTATTTGACGATTGTGACTATTTTATAGAATTTGTTATTTTTTTATCTAAGAGAAGATATATTTAATTATTGGGGAGAAAAAAATATTTTTATATTTAAATTTAAAAGTAATTAAGAATAGTCTTTTATAAATATTTAAATATTGATCATAAATTTTAATTTATTATTTGTTAATTATGTATAATAATAAAAAGACATTGTGTGGCCGGTCACATTATGGCTGATTATCATTATTGTTATTTTTTTCCTTAAAAATACGTTAATTTCATTTAATAACAAAGTACCCCCGGTTAAATTTTAAATTAATCAAAAATAAAATTATTAGTATTTCAAAGCTACTTATAATTCAAAGCAGAATAAAACAAAAATGCATAAACTACCACACTCCTTTAAAAAATTGCACAACATGAATTTCCAAAAAACAAAATAAAATAAAATAAAAAGAATAATAATAATTAAAAAAAATATATCAATGTGCCATTCATAGCAAAATCTGGATTCGCATATACATCATTTAATTTCATTAACCCCAATATAAAAGGAAATATATTGTTTTTTGTATTGAGGACCATAAAGGAAAAAAAGTTAGTTGGGTTTGCTATTTCACTCTAGATAATTAATCCCATCAAATCCAAGAGATTGATAATCCTTCTCAAACAGTGTTTTAAGGGAGGGTCATGCATTAATCTCGGGCCCCCAAAAAAATTTACTTTAGCTACCAAACACAAAGATAAGCCCAAATAACTAGTCTAACTGGCCTTATCATAGCCACCAAACACAGGTATGTCACTTTCATGATTTAATTAAGGCCAACAGTTTATTTATTTACCAAGTTTACATATATATTCATCTCCAAATTGAAAAATAATACACGAGGATAGTTATTATAGATAATAAAAGTTCTTTCATAACCACTATTAAAAAAAAAAAAATTAGTCAATTTTCCTACTTAAAGTCACGAGTACTCTTTACATATTTGAAGACAAATGGTGTCTCGATATCACTTTTTTTTAAGAAAGACAAAATCTTCAATTCTATTACATTACTATGATTTAGTTAAACGCTACAATTATTAACTAGGACTAACTAATAAAAAAAAAACGTTTATAATTATTTTTTAGTACTTAATTTTAATTTTTAGTTAAGAATAATTATTAGGGCTTATAATCGAAAATTATGTTATACTATATGACTTCTAATATTATGAAAATGGCTAACAGTTTTTTTATATTATTTTATTTTATTTTATCATGACGGTGTTAATTTTTTATTTTTTTTATATCCAAATTGATTATATAGTTGAACTTAATTAATCTCGACTCATTAACTTATGAACTGCATTTATGCATTCTTTCTAAATATCAATAGGTGAAAACAAATCTGATCGATCATCTATACGTGACTCATTCGTCGCGACCCGCCATTAACTCTAATTTGATAATAGTTTTAGTTAAAAATAATATTTACTAGTACTTTATAATGAACTCTACTTAATATTTATTATAAATTATCGAATCTTGAGAATATTATATATCATAATTTTGAAATAATTAGCCTTAGTGATGAATCAAAAATTAAAATCTATACAAATTAAAGATAAACTCGGATCGGACTAATAAACTCTAACTAATAAGGAGTATTTGTAAAATTGTACTAAAATCCGAATTTCCCAAATAGTGGGTTTAAAAATGAAATTGCTTTAGATTCTAATTAAAAAAATAAAATTAATTGCTTTAGCTCACATGGCCGCGTAGCGAGTAAGGACGGAGTAGTATCCTCTAGTCCCATTTGAATGTACCAATTGTGTACTAAATATTAAAATTTATTAGTTTTATAATATTTTTTTATAAAAATAAAAATTATTCTATTATAATAAATCATAATAAATATTTATAACTAAAACATATAATTTTTAAAAATAATATACCATAATTTTGGATTTATCAACCATATTTTAGCTAATAAGATTAAAATTAAATGCTAAAAAATAATTATAAACCCTAATTTGGATGGGTGAACCCTAGAAAATAATTATAAAATTAAACTAAATCATTATAAATTAAAATTATTGAATAAAAATATATAAAACTATTAAAAATTAAAATTTGGTACACAATTGGAACACCAAAATGGGTGTAGAGGATCCCAATTGAGTAAGACGCGTATTTGAAGCTCGAAAAGAGCAATTCTTTTGAGTAGATAGTGCCATATATACATTACTTTTAATAGTGCTATACTGCTTTACTTTAATTTAAGCAAGAGAGAGAAAGATATTTAGTGGGCTAATCCTCTATTATCTCCTGACACACATACACACACACAGCACCATTTTTTTTTTCTTCTTTTTTAACAATTGATTGATATATATAGATTACTGATAGCTAGGGAAAGAAGATGAATTCAATTATAGATAAATTATTATTTTTATATATAGGTTAACCTAGCTAGCTATTAGAACAAGCTGGGTTTATTTGTGACTGACGAGAAAGCATGGGTTAACTAGTATCAAAAGAAACACACACACACACACAGAGTGGTTAAATTTTGGTAAAGGAATGCTTTAGTGGTAGTAGAGAACTTTTCATACAGTTTATTTGGGTGCTCTTTTTAGGCCATCAAAGATAGGAAGAAGACACCTTTTTGACTGAGACTTCCTTTGAATCAAGATCATACTCACCGATTTTTTTTATTTTATCTATCTATATAAAGGTGAAGAATTAAGATGCTTTTTTATACACACACGTATAGGTATAGAGAAATGACATGTTATTTCTCTATTTGTGGGCACCTCCGTGAGCGCATTTGTCATTTTTTTGCTTTGACCTTTGTTTTTTCAATTTTTGTTGTTGATTTGTGTTAGGGATTGCTAGACGGACTACCGAACCACACTAGTATGATATTATCCGCTTTGGGTCAAGCCCACACGATTTTGTTTTTGAGCTCCTTCCCAAAAGGTCTCATACTACTATGTGGTGGTTGCTCCCCTTTATATCTGAGTATATCTACCTTATATTTCAGATGTGAGATTAAATGTTTGTCTCAACAATTATTCTAGTATAATATAAAAATTATTAAATCTATAAAATAAATAAAAATCAAAACCTAATTTGTCTTATTACTCATTCATTAAAGTTAGAAGGAAAAAAGAATGCATTCATTCAATCGAGTTTTGATATTTATTTTTTTAGATTTAATTATTTATATATTAATTTCTAGAATACTACAAGAATATAAAACAATAACAAAAATTCAAAAAAAAAGTAATGTCACGATGAAAAAATGTCGAAGTGCCCACAAACATATATAGATATACATGGTGAAAAATTGGCATAAATTTCCGAAGACTGATTTGATACTACGTTACTACTTTAGTTCATGCTCAAATTCCCATGCAGAGAACTGAGAGAAAAAAAAAAAACAGAGTATGGTGTTATGCACAGTGAAAACACTGTAGGAATGTATGTTGAAGAAGACATGAGTTTTGTTGTTTATAGAATTTGGAAATATTCTAATTGCCTGCAGAATTGCAGAGTTTTCTCAGTTTATCTTCACTTCTACAGCTAAAGTACCCTTTACTGGGTTTGCTTGAACACACACACACACTGAACGGGCACATAAAATCAGTTTTTTATTCTTTTTCCCGATTAGATATTTAGTAATATTGCTTTATTTAATCTTACAATCTGCAATTGCATGATTATGTGAGTATTGGCTTTCCCCTTTGACATTCTTTTGGTTCAAGAAGGCATTATAATAAGAATATCAAAATCGATCTCTAATAAGAAAATCAAAATCGAGAGAGAGATATCATATTATAATATTTTTCATTTTTATAATAAATATTAGTACAAAAATAGTGAATCAAATAACTAACACGTCTCAATTTCATTGTGTCAACTGTGTTTCAAATCTTAATTTCAATCAGATATAATTTTTTAATAAAAAAAATTAAAAAAAAATACTCCTTCCGCCTCTGATATACATGTTAAATTTGGATCGGCACAAGTTTCAAGAAAAAAATTGATAAATATGTTGTAAATGGGGGATGAGTCTCACTTATGTGAGTGAGAGTATTTTTTATTTTAGAAAATAACACATATATATACAGGGGCGGATGTAGAATTTTTTTCGAGTGGGGGCTGTATATTATAATTTCGAGTTTGATGTAAATTTTCTTGTTAATTTGATTTTGAGTGGGGGCTTCTTACACTATATTTTCCTCAAATTAACAAATAATTTAAAAAAAATTAAGCTATTTATTTATTTTTATTTTTTTACTTGGTGGGGGCTTAAGCCCTCCAACCTTCATTACTAGATCCTTGTATATATATATAGATATGGACAGCGTCCCAAAAAGGAAATGTGTAAAGTATAACCTAGTTTTGGATATATCAACCCTAATATAATTAATAAAACAAAATTAAATGCTAAAAAATAATTGAAAACCCCAATTAAATTAACGAACCCTTAAATTAAAATTGGTGAAGGAATATGTATAAAACTAATAGAATTTGAGTTTTAAAACACAGTTGAGACGTTAAAATTGAAAAAGACGATCCCAAACATAATATGGAATATATATATATATATATATATATATATAGAGGATAGGATAGAGCATCCCATCCAAATTTTCTTTTCGTTTTTCCTTGATTTCTCTTTGAAGATATATAGAGACTGAAATGAAATGGATGGTGACCAATGCATGGGCAATTCATCTTTTTCTATACATGCCACTGCCACGCTGAGAAAATATATACTTTGAGTACGCAACTTAATCTAGGTATTGCCCCAAAATAAAGTATCCTCCGTCCCCGAATAAGTGTCCCGACTAGCCAATTTTTTTGTCCCCAAATAAGTGTTATATTTCAAAATTTCATGCAAAAATTATATCAAACTATCATATTTACCCCTATAATCATTACATATTCTTTACTTTTTCATTTTACTATGCAATGATTATGGGTAAGATGGTAAATTACGTACTTTCTTGGTATTTATGATTTGGCGGCTCGGGACACTTATTCGGGGACGGAGGGAGTAGCTCGTACACCTCAAATTTACGTAAAATAAAACTAATGAATTTCGTACACAGCTTCCCATTCCACTCACATATAAATGCTGCATACTGCAACTCAGATTCATTAACTGCTGTAAATGTATTTACTTTGTCATTAGATCATTTTAGAGAGAGAGAGAGAGATAGAAAGAAAGGGAGATGGTTGCGAAGTTCATAATCCCCATGCAAAATGTAAAAAAAGGAGGTTGCATGCAAAGCTTTATCAACTTTAATCTTTATTCGATCGCTTGGTTATGGTTTTGATTTGGAAGGAAACACAGTTCTCGATTCCTTCAAACAGACAGCCCCCACCTCTTGCCTCACTTTTCTGCTCCTCGTTTTCTGCGTTCATTAATCCTTCCTTTTTGTTGTGCCCACAAACTTAATTACGAGAAAAAAAAAAAAATAGGATAACACTAAAATTAGGGGTACTATAAAGTGAGCGATAACTGTGACGTATGCACAAAAAATTTAAAGTGTACGTTATTCATAATTTTGTATTTTTATTTTCGATACTTTTTGCCCGATTCAGATAACTTTAGTCGTTCTTGAATGAAATTGCGACGACCACTTTGAGTGATTGGGAAAATAAAAGTTACTCTTATAAGGTAATGATAAAAAACATCGATTTCCTCCAATAATTAGAGAATTTTGATGACTACATATACTCTTCACTTCTAAAGAGTACAACGTAGTTCATTTTTACTCCATGAAAGATCAAAATATTCGTGTTAATTAAATAAATTATTCATGCATTCAAATTCAATCATACACTTTATTAAGAAGGAAGCTAGAACTAATCAAACCAAGGTTTTAAGTTACCACGAAATTAATATTTAAAAGTAAAGGTTAGGGATGGATGCATTGCAGACATGAGATTGTCTATTGATACAAATTGATGCTAAAGAAAATCAATTATGATATCTTATTGCTCACAGAATAATTAAGTTTAACTAAGTGTAAGCTGCATGAAAGGCAGAGTCCCACTAACACCACATTCCATATAATATCTTTATCAAAATATTAATTTAGAGTATAATGTATCGAGAAAGAATGACACAGCTAGAGAGTAAAGCTGATTTGCCTTTGGTACTGGTGCATTAATTCGTCCTCCTTGTCAGCACATGCATTCCACTTTCCCACTGCAACATCCACTTTAGTTGGACTCAGTAAATATTTTACTATTTTCTTTCATTTTCTTTTTAATCTCCATCAAAAGCTAATTTCTACTATAAAGAAATGTACTGTACAAGCTAGCATATATAACTAGCATATTTATCTACTTTTACTAAGGAGTAGTATATAATACTCCTTCCGTCCCAACTTATGTACTTATATTTTTAACTTTTATATTGAGTAGTGTTAATATGATGTATAGGTTTCATTGAATGTGGTGAATATTAAAGTAAAATAAATATAAAATATGTATTTTGATTGACTTTAGAGTTGGAAAGGGAATAATGGACATGATGTCGATCCATGTCTAAAAATTGATGAAACACATATGTCATGGACAATCAAATGAGATAATAAAGACACATAGGTTATGAACGGAGGGAGTACATACAAAAAAGGTTGAGACAACTAACCATGGCACTGTTAAATATACACAATTGATGATCTAATAGTGTCACGTTGACAACTTTTAAGTAATTTTTGGAGTGTATATTTATGATAGTTTTTTCAGCCATTGACATACAAAGTGTACTCAAAATACGCAGCGGAATATTTTATCGTAAAATATGATATAAGTATAAAATAATCCACTCTATATATATCTATTCATACATACCGAACATAAGTGTCACAAAATGGATAACATTAACATACTTTTACGTTCATTCACATATTTTTTTTTACCTCAACTACAAGAAAAGAATTCCCTTTTTCATTCTATATTTAACCATTCTTTCCCACTAAATGCTTTTCAATCTCTAGTCTTTTGTTTTCCATAGTCATGCAACAAAATCTCAGTTTCCCGTAGGGATTTCGATCCTTAAATTCTTAATTTTTTTTGTCACCACAAAATTAAACAATCTACGGCGGCGCGAATATGAGAGCGGGCGGAAACTGCGCGGTGCAGCAGTCCCTGACGGCGGATGCGGCGGCGGTGGTGAAGCAGGCGGTGGTGCTGGCCCGGCGGCGCGGCCACTCGCAGGTGACGCCACTCCACGTGGCGAACACGATGCTGGCGGCGGCGGTGGGCGCCTTCCGCCTCGCCTGCCTCGAGTCGCACTCCCACCCCCTCCAGTGCAAGGCCCTCGAGCTCTGCTTCAACGTCGCCCTCAACCGCCTCCCCGCCTCCCCCGCCGCCGCCCCCCCGAGCCCTTCCATCTCGAACGCCCTCGTGGCCGCCTTCAAGCGCGCCCAGGCCCACCAGCGGCGCGGCTCCACGGAGAGCCAGCAGCAGCCGCTCCTCGCCGTGAAGATCGAGCTCGAGCAGCTCATCATCTCCATCTTGGACGACCCCAGCGTCAGCAGGGTGATGAGAGAGGCCGGTTTCTCAAGCACACAGGTCAAGATCAACGTCGAGAAAACGACGTCGTTAGAGCTCCGCTCCCCTTCTAGTTCTTCCCCAATAATCAAAGAAAACCACCCAGAATCATCAGCAACAAGAAACGAAGAAGATCTGAAGGCCGTGATCGAAACCCTACTAATCCCAAACAACAACGGAAAAAGGAGAAGCAAAAGAAGAAGCATCGCCCTAGTAGGGGAGAGCACCCCGACCCTAGAATCCACAGTAAGAGCATTAATGGATAGGGTGGAGAGAGAAGAAGTGCCGGAGGCTCTAAAAGAAGTGAAGTTCATAAACATCCCACCCCTCTCCACCTTCTCCAACCTCCGCCGCGACGAGGTGGAGGTGAAGGTGAGAGAGCTGACGTGTCTGGTGCAGAGCCTCCTCGTAGGCAAAGGGGTGGTTCTTTACTTGGGAGATCTGAAGTGGATAAGCGATTATAGGGTAAACCTAGAGAGGGAAGGGAGGTACTACTGCTCGGTGGAGCACATGATGATGGAGATTGGGAGGTTAGTTTGGGGAATAGGAGAGAGTGAGAGGTTTTGGATGATCGGAATCGCCACCTTCCAAACATACATGAGGTGCAGAAGTGGCTACCATTCTCTTCAAACTCTGTGGGGCCTCCACCCCCTCACCATTCCTCTTAATACCTTGCCCTTCGCCCTTGTTTCTCAGACTGACACTGAGAGGTATATATGAATATAAATACGTTGTTTAAATTAAGATTTATGATCTATGAGTGAAATTAATTAATTAAAAAAGTAGTATCTTGTTTTGTGTTGATTGATGATTTAGTGATGAAGAAAATGGAGGGATGGCGAAGCCTCGTTGCTGCGCAGAGTGTTGGGAGAAATTCGAAAGCGAAGCAAGAGATTTGGAAACAAGTGGTAATGAAAGGGCATTCTCGAGATTGCCTTCTTGGCTTAAGGATGAGAGTAGAAGACTAGATGACAAAGACCAGGTGCCTATCTCATCTACAGTATTTTTTTTTTTACCTATCATGTTTGGATATGGTATTAAGTGTAAAGTGAAATAGATGATTGTAACAATTTGATACTGTGTGTATTCATAATTCATTCATATTTCTGCTGTATGTGTTTGAAATCTAAATTTTTTACAAAATGTGTTAATAGGGGACAAGTTTCCACATGGGGAGTACAAGTGTGTGTGTGTAATTTAAACCATTCTGAGTCCAAAAACAAAAAAAACCCTTGTTCATCATTATATTACATGTGGTTCGTGTGTTTATCAAAAGAAAAAAAAAAAAAAAAAAAATGACAAACAAAAAACTAATTAACAACTGCATTTCTGATTTCAGAACAGTGAAGCGATGAAGGAGCTATGCAAGAAATGGAACTCATACTGCAACTCAGTCCATAAAAAGCCTATACCTTCCTCACTAACAACTCTACAGTTGTTATCTTCATCATCAGCCTCCATTAATCACCCAAATTCAGCTTCGTCGGAGGAGGACGCAGACATTAACCCACAGAAATTCAAAGACTTCAACGCAGAAAACCTAAAACTACTCTGCAACGCTTTGGAGGAGAAGGTCCCATGGCAGAAACAGATCATCCCCGAGATCGCCGGAACCATTCTGCAGTGCAGATCGGGAATGATGCGGCGGAAGATCCACGCCGGCGACGTTAAGGAAGACACGTGGCTCCTCTTCCTGGGCCGCGACGATAACCAAGCCAAGGAGAAAATAGCGAGGGAGCTGGCTAAAGTCGTGTTCGGCTCTTACTCGCGCTTTCATTGCTTCGGACTGAGCAGCTTCGTTGATTCGGAGGAATGCCGGAGCAAGAGAGGGAGAGATGATCAGTGCCAGAGCTACGTTGATAGGCTCGCGGCGGCGGCCGCGGCGGATCCTCGCCGTGTGTTCTTGGTCGAGGATTTGGAGCAGGCGGATTACTGCTCGCAGATGGGAATCAAGAGAGCGATTGAAAAGGGAACGGTTGTCGGTGGAGATGGCGATGAAGTTGGCTTTTGCGATGCCATTGTTATATTGAGCTGTGAGAGTTTCAGCTCGAGGTCGAGGGCGTCTTCTCCCGCGGAAAACGGCGGCGGTATTTGCTTGGATTTGAATGTTTCGCTCGACGGCGGCGGCGGCGGCGGCGCTGCGGAAGATCGGTCGGTTGATGAATTGGGGGTTCTTGAAAATGTTGATAGGAAAATAGTGTTCAACATTCCAGATTTGCGACAATAGTTTTTCTTTTTCTTTTTTAACCCCCTTTTTTTTTTTTTAATTTTTTCTTTTTCTAGTAGAAAAGGAAAATGAATTAAATTTTCTAGGTAAGTTGGGTCCTAGACTCTTAATTGGTCCTAGTTTGGTAGAATTGTAGTGAGAATCTAATTGGGTATAAATAAATTAGTTAATTAAAATCTATTCAATTTCCTCGCGTTAACTAAAAAAAAAAAAAAAAATATTAAGCAAAAGAGTATGAACAAAAATTAGTGTCGCATAGTACATTAATTAAGGAAATGTTGTAGATTCTGATAGGGCCCGGATTTTAAAATGCAAAAAAAGAAAAAAGAAAATAAAATACTAGCTTCATCCCCTTATATTAGATCTCTTTTCCATTTTGGTCCGTCCCATTATATTAGACTATTTTCCTAAAATAGCAAAAAATATTTGACTACAATTAACTATTTCTCCTTATAATAAATTATAGTCACATATCCTTCCATTTCTTGATTTTTGTACCCAATCTAAAGGGGTCTAATGTAATGGAATAGAGGTAGTACTTCTGAGCCTAAATTTTGAGTTATAGCCTATGACACGGACGGTCCGAAATGTATAGGGTTGTCAAACGAGAATCCGGTAATCCGTGATTTCCAGTACCGAACCGGTACCGGACCGGGAACCGGTTCCCGAATACCGAATAATCTGGTTCCGGTCTAGTAACCGGTACCAACATGATTTGAAAATTCCGAAACCAAAACATGTTTTACCGGTTCCGGATACCCTTACCCGAAACCGGACCGGCTGAATGCCCTATGTGGATTATGTTTTCTACTATTATTAACGTAATCCTTTTTCTACATGGGATGACCCATCTAATTCCAAAAAACATGGCAAAAGCCTTCAATCAAACCCTTCAAATCTGCCGCTAAACACGAATGTGTCTGTCCCAAATTCGATATACCAATCAATAATTATGTCTTCAATCTTAATTTTTATTTAGTTTTATATTATTTTTATAAAAAGAAAAATCAATAATCATAATAAACATTTAAAAAATGAAAATTGAAATTTTTAATAATTATATTCCCTAATTTTGAATTTATCAACCCTAATATAACTAATATAAGTGAAATTAAATGCTAAAAATTAATTTTAAACCCTAATTGGATGGGTGAACCCTAAAAAACAATTATAATATCAAACTAAATCATTATAAATTAAAATTATTAAAAAAATCATAAAATTAATAAAAATTAAAATTTAGTGCACGGTTAAAGACAAGAATGGAACAAAGATCCCAATTGGCATGCACATGCCTGTATTTATTTTGACTGAATTGAGAATAGAGAAATAACAAGGTTGCTTTAATAATAAAACAAAAATGTTACATGCATTTCGGGCCGTCTACATCATAGAATAATATAGACAAAAACTTGTATCAGCCCGACCGTATAGTGTGGTCAAGTCTTAAAAGCAAAATAAATTATCTGGCTCAGTTAATCTACTTGGCCCACAACCTAAAATAAGAAGGCCTTATAAAAACATTCAATGGACCACAATATGAGTTCTGACTGATGCAAGTGTTTCCCTAGAATATAACTAGAAATTTAGGTTCGGGATATATTTGCAACCAGCTTCTTTCAAAGTTAAAGGTTTTTTTTTTAATTTATTATTATTATTATTATTATTGTTATTTATAAAGTTTAGGTTATATTTGCAATTGAGTTCAAAGTTGATGTCATAATCTATAATTTTCTTTACATTAAACAAATAAACCATCAATTCATTTTTTTTAAGATTGGAAATATATATGGAGGCTGGCCATTTTTTTATTTATATTTTTAATTTTTGAAAAGGTTAGAGATTTTTTTTTGTTTCTTAAAAAACAACTATAAACATCGGGAGTAAGTTCAAAAAGTCATATCATAAACTATAATTCAGCCTTACATTTATAAAAAAAATACATAGTATTATAATTTATATTGTCTAAAAAAAGGGATATCATTTAAATTGACTTGACTTGATCATTAGAAGCCAAATTTTAGATGATATATATCAATTTATAAAAAAACGATGGGACCTATGAAGAGACGGGATTTGAAAAGGCGTGCCTTTGCTTTTAAAAGCTTCTCATGTACGCTAAACAATACTTTTCCCCCTCACTTGATTTCCAATTTCGCGCAAGAGAGAAAACCCTAAGCCTCAAAATTTTGCAACCGCCGCCACCGTCCAGTCAGTTCCCGGTGATTTTTGATCGGAAAATCTTTGACAAGTAAGTAATTTCCTTCACAATGGATGCTTCTTTTCTCCCAGTAGATAGTGATAGTGCGAACGTAGAGGTTTCGCCTTCGCCGGTTAGGGAGTTTCCGGCGAAGGTTTGGCTGAATGTATATACCCGCGCGTTAGTCCCGCCGGCGTTTAGGGAAATTGAATTCCCGTCGTTGGTCGGGTCTGACGCGTCTCTGGCTGTGGCCTCCACCATGTCTGTATCTCATATGCAGGGTTTGGCCCGCAGTTTTTTATTTCCCGAGTCAGTCGAACTCCTTTTACCCCGCGATGTTGATAGGGGTAGTTCGCCCCCCGTGGTTTTTTTTACCGTATATGAAGATTACCTTCATTTCGGTTTACGGTTCCCTTTGAACCATTTTTTTGTCGAGCTCTTAGAAGAGCTTGAACTGGCGTTAGGTCAGTTGCAACCACCCTCTGTCAAGCAGATCATCGGCTTTTGCTTCGAGGTCAGCCGACGTGGTGGTACGCCTACCGTAGAGTCGTTCCTTAGGTTTTTTAGGCCTAAGCTTGGTCCGACGGGGTGGGCTTACCTTTCCCCTATTAATAGGTTCAAGTTGGGGACGCCTTCTAAGGTGCCGAACTGGCAAAAGAAGTTCTTCTTTTGCCGGTGTGAAGGTGTCCCGTTATACCCTTGGATGAAGGGTAAGTTCGCTCCTCGAGACACTGGGAAACCGACCGGTGAGCTTGAGACGAGCTTGGTGAACCTCGGCCTCGTTGAAAGGAATTATGCCGAGGCCGAGCTTGCGAATCATGGGTTAAGCCAGTATAACTCTGTGTTTGACGCGGACTTGGGTGAGGCTCTGCTTCGCTGACTTGCGTTTCGTGATTTCTTTCGTTTTTTACTGACATATATTTTTTTGTAGTGGATGCCCAAGCTTTCCAGGCCGCTTTACAAGGCAAGAATAAGAGGAAGAGGCAGAAGCCCTCTGTTTCCGTGGTGGAGAAGGCGACTTCGGCGATGTCGTCGGAGAGGACGACCGACCTTCCAAGGTCGGTATCCGTGAGCTCGCAGCTGGACGCGCCTGTCCGGGGTTCCTCTCCATTGCAGGTGGTCGGCCGACGACCTCGAGGAGCCGTAACTTCGTTGGATGCCGAAGTGACGATCGTCGAGAGTGGCGCGACCTCGAGCCAAGGATTCCCTGAGGTAAGTGTAAAACTGAATATTACATATATAGTGATTGTACCCTTTTTAATCTCTCCTTTGTTTTTGGGTTTTAGGGAGCCGAGGCGGTTTTGCAGGGCTTGGCGAGCTTCATTAGGAGTGGAGTCGCCAAGTTCCAAACACAGGCTGCCGAAGTTGCGGCTACGGAGGATCGGCTGAAGGCCAGGGTCCATGCTGCCGAAGCCGCGGCACAGGCAGCACAAGAGAGGGAGGCGGTGGCTTTGGCTTTGTTGTCGGTGTTGATCGGCGAACTTGCGAAAATCCTGCTCGTGGAGGTTCAGGTACGCCTTCAGTGCGTCTCCCAGCTCGGGTTGGAGTTCGGTATTTCCGCGTTGGCTGCCACTTTGATCTGGTCCGTCGCCGCTAGCTGAACCCCCAGATGGGACATCCTCCAGGTGGCCTTCAGGAGTTCGGCGAATGGGCTGTTGGTCACGTTGGATCTGGGAAGCAGTTTTCTGAGCTTGACTAACGTCACCTTTTTCCTCGTTGGCCGGCATGTAAGGCGGATTGGAAAAGAGGTAAGCCCGTTTCTGTTTCGCCTTGGCAGCAGCGGCGGCGGCGGTGGCGGAGCGGGTTGGTCTTACCATCGTATTTTCACTCGAAAATGTGCTGATCGGTTTCACAAAATTCTTTCGTTTCCCACAGACGGCGCCAGTGATCGATCGTCGATTTTAGAGTGTTTTAGTGATGGAGAGATTTGTAGAAGACTGGGAACACAAGGATTTACGTGGTTCGATCGTTTGGGTCGATCTACGTCCACGGAAGAGAATGAGAATATGTATATTTCGGTATCTTTTCTAAATAGTACAGTGCCGACCCCCTCCTCTTACAAAATAGCTCTTATTTATAGATAGTTTCAGTCAAGGGTGGTTGAGAGATCATGGATGTTGCTGCTCTCGCACGTCCGCCTGTGCAGTGGTTGAGAAATCGTGGGGTGGGTGGCTGATCTTTGTTGACTGTGTTATTGGGCCTCCCTTTGGATGGGCCGAGCTGGTCTGGGCCATTGGGCCTATCCTATCAACCTACATATTTATATACGAGCTTCCTTGAAACTATATATATATATATATATATATATATATATGTATATATGCAAAATTATATTTTACAATAATTATTAATTATTTTCTAATCCGTGCAATTTCCAGAGTCGTATGAGATCAAATGTTTGATATTTTGTTTTCGTCTTTTCTTTATTTTGAATATCAATAGTATAAAACATGATTTTTATAGATTTTTTAATTTTAAGAAATAACACGACTATGTAGACATATAATTAAGAATTGAGTTAATAATTATAGGATGCGTAATTGAGAGTTTTACGAATAATTTATCCAATATTTGGTTTACTATTTTTAGAAAATTTTATTTAAATTGTCCTAATTTATTTAGCTTTAAACAACAATAATAAATTTCTCAAAATTCCATTGATTTGTAATCTAAATAAGATAAAAAAAATTAAAAAAAAATAGAGGCTTATGCAAAAATACACATATCTCATAAGAAAAAATGAAAATATCCACTTCCATAACTATTTATAAAAACCATCCAAATTTATGAGAATTTCCTAAAATATCCTTGAATAAAAACAAAAATCAAAGCCTTTCGGAGGGAAAGTGGCATACAATAATTAAAAATGCAATTAACGATTGAAAATTTAAGGGGTATGATAGGAAAATAATTGTCAATGACCGAACAATTTATATCAGCAATTGGAAAATTAACAATAAAAAATAAAACAAACGATCGAAAAACTGAGGTGTACGACAGGAAAATAATTGTTAATGAGCAAAAAACTTATTCTAGCGACAGGGAAATTAAAACAATAAGAATACTAATATAAATGTCAATAATGATGTAAATATATAATTAATAGTTGAAATTTCATTTGCGATAATGCAGAAAATATGCAATTGAAAAATGGAAATAATTATTTTCCATTCTCCCCAAAAATTGTTGATCTTACTTAGGGGCATTTTGAAAGATTTTCATAAATTTGGGTATTTTTCATAGAGAGTTATGAAAGTGGGTATTTTTTATTTTTTCTTATTAAATTTGGGTAGTTTATACAATTTTACCATGATTCCGCCATTATTGTTAATGCATTTGAGATCTATATCAATATGATAATAATAACGACTATGAATTGTTATTTTTAGTAACTTTTGTTTTTTATTTTATTAATTTGCCGTTTTTGGAGATTATATGTATACATGGTAGCTTTCAATTATATATTAATGGCTTTCAATTACATAATTAATATTCGGTGTTACAAATACATAATTATTGGTATACAATTAATTTCTTTCCTATTTGTTAAATGTACAATGCCTATATATTTTGGGATTTTTTTCAACCAAACTAATTCAACTGCTATGTGATCCATCGGTTTGCTTTCATGTCCAATTTGAAGCATGATCAGTTTCATCTCTATGAACAACACTGATCGAGTGAGCATGGTTAGTAATAACAACTACGGATGAATTTTGTAACTTTTATTTTTCAATTTTATCAATATGCTGATTTTGGAAATCATAACTAAAAATACAATATTATAACACTATACTCATAATTTGTAATCGCCAATAATAAATGAGACGTTGCAAAAGCAATAATCATGGTATTGTATTAATTTTCTTCCCTAATTTGTATTGTGTTGTACCTATAAATTTTACATTTTCTACTTCAAAGTGGAGGAGGAAAAATATTGAATCAAGAAGAAACTCTCATAAACTCCAACATGGAATGTGATATTGGTTGCAACAATGGCTATTAAGGTGAAAGAAATTAATTTTTGACGAGTGAGCAAAGACTTTTTTCATACTATTTTATTTATAATCACTCAATCGATGTAATTTTATTATATATGTATCACTTTCACTTTTTATTTTCCATTGTTTAGAAGGCGGAGTACTGCTGGTACTCATGGAGAAAATCAATATTTCAAATCATGTAGAACGATTTTTTTTGTCTTTTTCTGTAATTTATCTACCAATTGTTGTTTTATTCGACTTTATAAGGGTTTGAGAGGTAATAATAATGTATATGTTATCTCATTCCACTTAATTCCTGTATCGTCAATGTTTATGTGTGCCGTGTGTGCTTCTATTTATGACGATCCAAAAAAACGTGGCAAATGTATTTATGTTTGTGTAGAACTATATATTTATATTATGTAATAAAGTAGCACTGTCTAAATAAGTGAAAGTAATTTCTAGATCACATTATTCATGAATGGAAAAGTGATATTGTAGACTTAAATTCAAAAATGTATACAATTTAATACAAGTTGTAGAATGCAAAATCTATACGTGTAACCATATTATAAATAATAATGACTACGAATATTGTTAGGATTTAATTAGTAAGTTAATTTGACATTGATGATGCAATTAGCAATTAAATTATTGATTAGTGACCAATGATACTTTATATATATATAAAGACATACACGATATAGATTATTTATCAATAGATTTATATGTTTCTGTACTATGTATACAATAGTACTATTGAGAGAAATTTTGGATTCATTAAAAATTATTAAGCTTTCTTAGTGAAACAATATCAGTATTGTATGTGATTTATAAAATTGCACTTTTAGATGATATATATAGATATATAGATTTACATCTCAATGGAAATACTATTAAAAATTTAGAGAAGTCCATGCTTCCTACATGATAGTACTAAACAAAACTTATGAATCTATTTTATAGAATAATATTTATTATGAATACTATTAATAAACCAACAAAAATATTTCACTTCATTGCTACGTTCGGCAAGCTACATTGCTACGTTCGGCAAGCTAGAAACTAATTATAGTTGGGCCATGATCCGAAATGTTAAAGGATCAATTATCATAGGTAAACACAGTAGATTTTTCTATAGTTTTTATCGTACATATTCAACATTAATTTAGTGATAGAGGCACATAGAGATTTGTATACGTAAATTAGTTTTTTTTGAATTATTTATTTTATTTTATGATATTTCATGTAATAATTATTATTCTTTAAAATATATCAATATTTGAACAACTATAGTATATATTATTTGTATTAACTTAATTAAGGTGTTACAAATCTCAAAAGGTGTGTTGAGATTTTGAAGAATATTAGTATGAAATATTGTCTATTCATTCATGACAAAAATTAATCCTATACTCACATATATAAACAACATTTTTTCCCCCAAGATACTTCCTATAAATTATAACATCATAACCATTATAAATATTTAAAAATTGGAAAAGAAAACAAGACAATCTATCCCGTGCGTCGCACCGGTGCGATACTAGTACTAACTAATAGTAGCTACGGAAGTCAATTTATGGTAAGTCAGTTCATTAATTGTTAACATTAATTTTAGTTATTACTAATACAAAAATCATTCTATTTAATTATTTTATTTATACCAAAATTCTTACTACTATTATTTGAATAATTAATTCAAAGTATGTTCACATTACATATTATATTATTTGAATAATTAGTCATTTCGTATGTTTACGATACTTATCGATATAATTCGATTTTGATTACTATAATTTCATTCAAGAAACAAGTACGTTTAAATAATTTTTAGTCTAAAAAATATTTACTTAATTTTGTATTCCTTTATTTTATTTACATATTATATTATTTGAATAATTGGAGTACTACTTATCATCGAAATTTATAATATATGTTCAGCAATGCCTTATCCAATTGTATTTATTTTGCCCTTATATATTAAATAGTATAAATAAATGATAATTTAATTTGTCAAAAATTATCTTCAATATATATCACTATAAATATAAAGGCATGATTATAAGAAAATTAATAATTAAAGAAAAAAAATGTATCTTACTTTGTTTGTGGACCGTGATTAGTGTATAAATTAGAGAGGAATGAATCTATAATATTGAAAAATTGAAAGAATGGATTAATCATTGGATTTTAATAAATTAAATTAAAAAAATGGTTGTATGCCATTTTGGAAAGTCAATGCCATATACACAATTAATGGGAATGAGATTTGGATTTTGATTTTTATAATTTTATTCAAGAAACAACAAAAGGTATGTTTAATTAATTTTTATTCTAAAAAATATTTACTTAATTTTATAACTGTCATCAAAATTTACAATATATGTTCAGTAATGCTTTATCCAATTATATTTATTTTGCCCTTATATATTAAATAGTATAAATAAGTTAAAATTTAATTAGTAAAAAATTATCTTCAATTTGAGTGATTTATATATGTATCACTATAAATATAAAGGCATGATTATAAGAAAATTAATAATTAAAGTAAAATTAATATACGTTACTTTTTGTTGGTGGCCCATGATTAGTGTACAAATTAAAGAGTAATATTAAAAAAAATCAAAATAAGGGATTAATCATTGGGATTTAATTAATAATACTTAAAAAAAAACAGTTGAAAGCCATTTTGGAAAGTCAATGCTATCTACACAATTAATGGCACATAATATGACAGTGTTGATGTCTAACAAACAAATCTTTAATATGGTTGATCATGTATATAGAGGACAACATGCATGTATGGGTGTGCCGCAAATTAATAAGGGATATACGAAGTCTATTCTCCTAACCCAACTTGACTCGATGGTATGATTGATTTGTGCATTGACTGTGCTCTTAACATATAGTGTTTGATTAATTTAGAAATTACTTTAATGAATATTAACTTCATCATTAATTTTCACATCTATATTCATCATTACACTTGCATCTTATTTATATTTTCTATTACTTTTTCAATACACACTCATGACACCTTTTTATAGTTTGATAAGCCATATTTACGAGACAGGTGATTCTGAAAATACTTTAGTGCTAAAAGTTCAAATTGTACGATTGTACAAATCTTATGTTTATGGCACTAGCAACAAAATTTCATCATATGAGTTGGTGTGTCACGATCGTACTGGCAATCGTATTCATGGTACCATTAGATTTGTTGATTTTTTAAAATTGAAGTTGGGGGTATATATGGTTATAGGTTTTTCAAAGTGCAACTAAATAGCATGCGGTACAAGACCACTACGAACCAGTTTAAATTTGTGTCGGGGTCTGATATACAAGTTGCTGAGATCGTCGATAGTACTTTCCCGTCATTCATGTTTGTTTTTCGTGATTTTTCCACACTTCAAACTACTGCACAATTGGATGAAAACATATTGTTCGGTAATATATATATATATATATTTACATTATATTTTGTTTCGTTAGTATATAACCCCCAAATATATACTCATGTATTTAAATTTTTTTGCAGGTATTATAGGGAAGGTGAATAATGTTGGCAATCCGACAACAAATAGCTCCAATGGTCGTGAGTCTTCGAGGGTGGATGTAGAGCTTAAAAACATTGAGTATGTCTCTAAATCATTTTTTCACTAATTAAATTCGTATATATATTATATTAAATATATAAGTTTCATATTAATATTTGTTAACCTTTTCTTATCAATCAGAGGCACATCAGTTATTTGTACTCTTTGGGGTGAAGCTGTTGAAATATATACATATATTTTAATATCATTTTTTTTATTATGATAAGAGATTATAATAGATATATGTAGGTAACCCCGTGCGTCGCATGGGTAAATTACTAGTATAGAACAAAAACAAAGACGTGAAAACGAAATAAAGGTGAAAATTAATTACTTGCTCTCTTTTAGTTTTTACGAGGTCGTCATGGACAAATAAAACGGAAAAAGTCGTTTGGAAAATCAAAGTAATCTTATATTCATTATTATATTTTTAAACATTCCCGAAACACGCGTAAAGATAAATTGAGGGGATTAATGGGATATTGAAGTACTAGTATACTCCTTAATTTGATTATTCCTTAAAGTCTTTTAATTGTTAAAGGGTTTTTTTTCTTAATTAAAGAATATAACAATTAATAATATCAATATATATCAAGAACACGTCTTATACATGTGGATAAATAGTACTGGAATGTTGGAACACACTAGCTACAAATTAATTATTCTCCATCAAAGTTTAAATTAAATTCATTTTCAGCTCATATAATATATTCGAGTACAGCAGATAATTAAGGATCGAGTGCCCGCGCTTTGTGAGAAAAAATAGTTGAGAACTAGCTTAATCAATTTATCATTTTTTATGATAAAAATGCAATAAACGGATAGGGAATTAAAATTTGAAGCGTGCATGTAACTGAAATCTCATAATTCTAACTCGTATTTTTTTTTTTTTTTTTTGAAATGATTAACATGAAATTCAAAAATCGCATCACAAAGAATTCAAAACGCCTTTTATTTCAAACATTAACCCTTTATGTTATTTAGTCAGTTTATCTTATGAAAAGTACTACCTTTTTAGAGCCTATTTTCATAAAGTTGACATTAATAATTACTTATGTAACCATGAACATGATTATTTTTGTAAATTGTAATGTTTTTTTATTGACTTCGGGACACTTCTCCTTAGAAGTATAAAATAAAAAAATATTAAGTAAAAGTATTCGTCTCGTCAAAGAAAGAGTGAACGTAAGAGAGTTGCTCTGAACCACTATAAGCCTAAGTGTTTTTACTCGTTGCGCTTTATATTTTTATACGCTTTGATTATACATAAAGTACACCTCACGCTTAATTGTTAAAATGCTTTTAAAATTGCAAGATAACATGCACGAGTCAAACGCTCACCAAATTTCGCACCGCCTCTCACAAAAAGAGAAAAGCTTTTGAAAGTGTCAGAAACTTTCAAAGCACCTACTTTGTCAAAAAGCTGAAAACGAAAAAGAAGTTAAACACTTCTTAAACATGTGTTCACCCCCTTATATGTGTGTGACTCGTCTCGGGACCAACACTTTGCCTCTCGTCTCTACTCTTCAATAAATCGATCAAGAATCAATATGTCTACAATATTGGAAGAGCAAATCGCAAATTTGACAAAGCTTGTTGACGGGCTTGCCAAACAAGTTCACGAGCGAGACATCAAAATTGCGAAGTTGGAGAAAGATAGGATCGTATATGCAAATAACGAACAACTTGAGGAAGATCATGAAGTCGAAAAGCCACAAACGGAGGAATGTGAAAAACCTCTTGCCATAAAACTTGAAGTCAATTCTGATGTTTCTATCAAAGATAAATTTGAAAGGAGCTCCAAATCATCATGGACATATAGCATGCCATATACTCCAATGATTGATCATTTGAAGATGTCAATCAACAACCAACCATCAAAATTTATACAATTTGATGGTCAGACAATCCGAAGCAACATGTGCTCACTTTATCGAGAATTGCAATTATGCAGAGACATATGGAGGTCACATGGTGAAACCGTTTGTATGTTCCTTAAAAGATAATGCATTTGACTGGTATGCTAATTTGGAGCCAAATTCAATTGATGATTGGGGATTAGAGAAAGAATTTCTTAATCGCTTCTATAGTACTCGAAGAACGTACAGTGAGCTTGGTCGAGCTTACAAAGTCAAATCAATTCAAAGAACAACCAGTCATCGGCTACATCAATCGTTGGAGGAACTTAAGTTTAAATTACAAAGATCGACTTTCTAAAATCAGCTCTGCAATAACTGTGCATCTAAGGCATGCAATCATATGATCTTGCATTCTTATAATAATGCATTATATGCACAAAATAATACTACCTCCATCCCATTACATTAGTCCTCTTTGCTTTTTGATTGTTCGGCACGCTTTTCCACCGAAACCTAGTACGAGTTTTAAAATATAATTTTGACGTATTCATTTTTTCGTACCCCGTGAAAAAATGAATACGTCAAAATTATATTTTAAAACTCGTACTAGGTTTCGGTGGAAAAGCGTGCCGAACAATCAAAAAGTAAAGAGGACTAATGTAATGGGATGGAGGTAGTATATATATATTTTTATGATGTCGCAATTTTTATACATATAGTGATGCATCTTTCAATGATAACCGTAGATTGTCGAAAGATCAATAATTCTAATAAGTTTTTAGTTCCCACGCTATAAATAATTTTTACATGATCTACAATTCATATATATATATATATAATATATATATATATTGTATGGGATGAGATCCCATACAAAAGAGATTTTTCGTAAAAAATAAAAAATGATGCATCTTATGCACAAGTATAATGCATGATATGTATAACTATAATGCATATTGCATCATAATGCATTGTCTATACAATCATAATGCATCGGTCATCATAATGCAGTTTTAGTATAATCATAATGCACCAGTCAATATTGACCATAGATCACACTAAGATCAATAGTTCAGATCACTTTTCATTTCTTACGGAACATGTCTTTTGTACGTGATCTCTCCACTATATATATATATATATATATATATATATAAAATTTTATTTGTAGTGTCGGTTAATGAAATAAAAATATACAACTAAAACAAACAGTGTATGAGTGCATCTAATATTAAAAGTCAAGTTCCATTTCCATTAAATAACCTTTCCGTGTTTTTTTCATTTATCTTATCTTTTTGATGATTAACACATCATCGTGAGTAGGAAAATGAATTGATGTAGTAACTGCTGCATTATTCTAATTAAACAAATACCGTAGTATTGTTAATAAAAGATTTGGGCAAAGTAGGAGTAACTTTTATGCTTTAGAAGGTTTAAATGAGTAAAGCAAAATCTTTCCCAACAAAAACTCAAAAGAAAACACTACTTTTCATGTTTCGTGACGCGTTTTACGAAAGATAACACTTTTTCCTTAACCCTAACATTCTTATCCCTAAAAAGCACCGTAAAGATGAAGAATAAGGTTCATCATAAATAGTTTAAGTATCAATAATTAATTATGAAAACAATGTATTTTTATTTATAAACCAAGGGTTTGAATTTCGTCTGAGTTAATCTTGATGGATTAAAAATGGCTATTGTTATTCGATATCTACTAACGATGTACTCATTATTTTTAAGTGGAATTAAGAAGTTATCTTCAAACTGTAATAAAAAATTAATGTTATTTGAATTAGAATCGTCAAAAGATATTGAAATTGGAGGGCTTTAGATTAATTAAAAAAAAAACAAAAAAAGCATAATTAAGTAGAGAATTAATTTGTTGTGGCTGCTTTCGGAAAAGTGCGTAGGCGTACCCGGGAATTAGTGCAGGTTGTAAATTAAAGGAGGAAAAAGGTGCATCTTTACTTATTATTATTATTATTATTATTATTATTATTATTATTATTATTATTATTATTATTATTATTATTATTATTATTATTATTATTATTATTATTATTATTATTATTATTATTATTATTATTATTATTATTATTATTATTATTATTATTATTATTATTATTATTATTATTATTATTATTATTATTATTATTATTATTATTATTATTATTATTATTATTATTATTATTATTATTATTATTATTATTATTATTATTATTATTATTATTATTATTATTATTATTATTATTATTATTATTATTATTATTATTATTATTATTATTATTATTATTATTATTATATTATTATTTAAATTAGTTTCCAAATACTTCTTAGTTAAAGGTATATAGCCACATAGTTGGGTGTAAAGAAAAAATTGAAAGTATTTCGTACTTAAAGAAGTTAAAAAGTTTTCCCAAAAAAAAAAACGTTAAAAAGTTGAAAATTTTTATATGCACTTTTAATAAATCATTGGTATCTAGAGGAATGATATGTTACTCACCTCATGTAAGCACCATTCGTGGGCATCTATCGTCGTTTGCTCACTTTAGCACTATTTTGTTCGATTTCTCGATCGTTTTAGATTCTAATAACTTAGAAATTAATATTGAATCATTAAACCTACAAAATGTATAAAAATCGATACTCGATTTGTTATTTTTTCCATCAAACTTCAAAAATGAATAATATGACAAATTGAGTGTCGATGTTTATATATTTTGTAGGTTTAATGATTTCAATATTAATTTCTAAGGTATTAGAATATAAATTAAACAATCAAAAATATCGAACAAAATAATATTAAAGTGAGCAAATTAATGGCGATAAGTGCCCACGAATGGTGCCCACGGGAGGTGAGTAATATATCATTCCTCTTGGTATCAGAATGTCTTCCAATGTTTTTCACAAGGCGATTAAGCGCTAAGCGGCATCCTGTTAGTCTGATTAATTCTTCCTCCGTATAGACATTAAGCGATATCATATGGTTTTGAATTAAGACTTAATTAGTAATCTTTGTGCATTAATTAATAGTACCTAGGCAAAATAGGCTGGCTGAGCGGACTCTAGGCAGACTCTAAGAGGAATTTGGATGTGGCTGAACTAATTTAAGGCTAAATATAATTATATGTACAACTATTGGTATTATGTTGAAAGTTATGTAATTCATGTTTAAAGCAGTACTCTAATTGTCCTATTTATAATGACCCCCTTTTTTGGCACAGTATTTTAAGAAAACCTATTTAGTTGATAAAGTATACTCCCTCTGTCCTGATTAACACGTATTTTATGTGCATGTTGAGCGTGTTTGAATGTGTTTGAGTCTCGATTTATGTACTTAAATGTTAGAAATGCTAGGGTTTCTTAACTTATAGCATACTTTTTACTTTTCTCGTTTCCTTTCGGCTTTCGATCCATTTTTGTAAGAATTGGAAAGAATATTCATGTGGCTAAGGATCGAAGGCTAGAAACGAGGAAGAATTGAGCTTAATTAGGGTGAAACCTAGGGTTGAAAGTGTGGAATTTGAATCTATAGAGTTATGGTTTCACTAGTTCAAGTTAGTTCATGTTTTCCTCGTTCTCTCGAGTCTCTTTGTATCTTTTTGCAGGTTGATGAAGAACTCATTTGGCCAATTGAACTATTCCATGTCGAAGAGGAGTTTGTTAGGAAGCCATAGCAAAAAGCGGATCGAGAATCGGAGTTCGGACGAGGGAGAACGAGCGAAACGGTGAAGCTGCGCAAAATGGCCGAACCGACGGCGACCCGGACGGCCACCGGCTGGACCGCCGGCTGGCCGGCTGAGCTACAGATTCTGCGGCGACCCAGGCGGCGGCCGGCCAGGCCGCTGGCTAGGGCGCCGCCGTCCCTTCTCCGGTCCAACTCGACCCAAAACTCACCTATTATGTATTTAACCCTAAAATCTTCCTATTTTGTGTATCTTTTGCATATTTTAATCTTCCAAGAACCCTAGAAATATTTCCCTCTTTCCTTTGTAGTATTTTGAAGATTGTTGAAGCTACACTTGGTGGATTCAAGATTGAAGACCATCTTCTTCTTCCTTATTAAATTCTCTTTATTTTCATCATGATTTTATCTCTTTTTCATGGTTTAAT
Organism: Mentha longifolia; assembly: GCA_001642375.2. Taxonomy (NCBI): domain Eukaryota; kingdom Viridiplantae; phylum Streptophyta; class Magnoliopsida; order Lamiales; family Lamiaceae; genus Mentha; species Mentha longifolia. The sequence continues at coordinate 21,170,783 of CM038111.1, forward strand.
TCCTTCAATTATGTCTAGCTAAATTTCTATTTGGTTCCAATATATGAAGATATGATCTAGATCACTAGGTTTTTGGATTTTGTTGTTGGATTTACCTTCTAATTCATATGTCTTGTGGCTTGAGACTTAATTTTATTGCATGATTGATTGGCCATCATTGAGTGCATACAAGGTGTTTGGTTAAATGCTTAGTAGGCTTTAATTCATAGCACTTAGCATCAAATCACAACATATTAGTAATTATTGCTAATAGGAGTTTCTAGATATTAATTATGCCATTAGGAGTTAATCCATGTATCTTGAGTCCTAGTCGGAGATAGATGTCATAGGTTAATCTACTTACATTGATTGCTTTGAGGAAAGAATTAGTGTATACAAAATATAGAACTCCCATATGAAGTAGATTAAAATGGTTAATCTTAACAAATCATAAAACCTAGGCCTCTTGTGATTATCGGATTATATTTGGAACCAAGCTTTCTACTACTGTTTGTTAACTCTTGCTATTAGTTGTTATCTAGTTTGTTACTTTTCAATTACATTGCTTGATAGAATTAAGAAAACACAAAAACATGTCATTTGTGAGCTTGGATTGTAGGTTTAGTAGCTAGATTACTAGTTGAAATTCATACGCCATTGCATTCCCTGTGGATTCGACTCGATTATACACATCGATTATCATTGCATTCTCCCTACCCTCAAAAGTAGGGCGGATCAATTTTTGACGCCGTTGCCGGGGAATGCTTAGTTTGAGTTTCAATAGTTGATTTGGTTATTGAGTTACTAATTCAAGCATTTGTTGTTTTGATTTTTGTTTTGTAGGTATATGCACACAAGGTCCAAAGGAAGACTCGTTCAACCTTTGATCTTGAATTTTGAAAGAAGGCATAGAAGAAGGAATTCTAGTTCTAGTGAAGATCAAGTAATGGGAGCTAATCATCAAGCAATGGAAGCTCTTATGAAAGAAATGAAAGAGTTTAGAGCATGGAAGGATGAGCAAGAAAGAAGGGCAAATGAGGCTCAACCACCTCCTCTCAACCATATGTTCCAATCTCCAACGAAACAATTTCAAGGAGGAGAATGGGGGACGATCAATGCCAATAATTTTGAGCTCAAATCCGGACTCATCCAAATGGTGAAGAGTGAGCAATTTGGTGGAAGTCCTATAAAGGATCCGAATGCCCATCTTGGTATGTTCCTTGATATTTGCGATACGATTAAGCTTAATGGAGTTTCAAATGATGCTATTCGCATGAGGATGTTTGGGTTTTCTCTACGGGACCGGGCCAAGGATTGGTATAAAGGATTAAACAAAGCCAACATTCACACATGAGATGATTTATGTAAGGCCTTCCTCTCTAAATACTTTCCACCATCTAAAGCCCAAAGGCTTATTTCCGATATTTCACATTTTTCTCAACAAGGTGATGAAACCTTGTTTGAAGCATGAGAGAGGTCTAGAGAGCTTTTAAGGAAATGTCCTCAACATGGCTTCACGGAGGGTCAACAAATCACCACTTTTTATAGTGGTCTCACACCTCATACAAGGAGCATCATGGATGCTACTTCCGGAGGGTGTCTAGTGAATCGAAATGCCAAGGAAACCTTGAGGATTATTGAAGAGATGGCCGCCAATAGCTATCAATGGCCAATGGAGAGGGCCCCTTCTAGGAAGGTTGCTTCTATTGATGATGATAAGTTTGATGCATTAGCAATGGAAGTTGCTAATATAAAGAAGCAATATGAAGAAGAAAGGAAAGCTCAAGTTCAAAGTGTTCGTCAATATCAAGAGAACTTGGAGCCTAATGGAAGTGAAGATTTGAACTATGTGAACCAAAGCCAACATGAAAATTTCAATAAAGGAGGGTTCCAAGGACAACAAGGAGAATTCCAAGGAAAGCCACAAGGAGGCAATTCTTATGGCTATCAAGGAGGTTATCAATCATACAATCCCAACAATCGACCTCATCCTAATCTCTCTTATGGAAATCCTAACAACGCTCAGTTGCCACCTCCCGGATTTTCCGTGTTTCAAGGAGTTATTGAAGAGCCAAAGAAGAATTCTCCATCAATGGAGCAAATGATGCAACAAATGTTGGCAAATCAAGCTCAAATGTCTTCTCAACAAGGCAATTTCATCACTCAAACCGGGCAAAAGGTGAGTGCATTGGAGAATTCTCTCACTTCTTTGACAAAGCAAGCAAAAATGATGGAGGGCCAAATAAGTCAAATGGATAACCAAGCCACTACTCAACATACCCCGAGAAAGTTTCCAAGTAATACGGAGGTAATTCCAAAGAACCAATGCAATGCTATCACATTGAGGAGTGGAATAGCCTATATGAGAATCATGTTACATCCGGAAGTGGAAAAGAGGAGGTCCTTGTTGAATATATACCTTATGAGGAGTCTCCTACCAATAAGGAGAATTCAAGCAAAGAAGTGCAAGAAGAGGCTCCTAAGGAAGAGTTGATAGAAGCCCCTGTTCCTATCAAGGATGTGATCATGAAGGCTCAATTCCCTCATCGTCTAGCCAAGCCTCAGATTGATGAAAGATGAAAAGATTCTTGGACATATTCAACAAGGTACAAATCAACATTCCCTTGCTTGATGCACTTCGAGATATGCCCGGCTATGTGAAGTTCTTGAAGGATGCCATTGCTAACAAGAGAAAGTTTGGTTCATTTGAAACAATTAGCCTAACGGAGGAGGTTAGTGCGGTGATTCAAAAGAAAATACCTTTGAAGAAGAAAGATCCCGGAAGCTTCACAATAGCATGTGTTATTGGAGGGAAAAAGTTTGGGAATGTCTTATGTGATCTTGGAGCTAGCATCAATTTGATGCCATTGTCTATTTTTAGGAGATTGGATATTGGAGAAATCAAACCTACTTCTATTTGTCTCCAAATGGTCGATCGTTCCATATCCTATGCTCAAGGAGTGGTTGAAGATGTGTTAGTAAAAGTTGAGGAGTTTATCTTCCCCGCGGACTTTATTATCTTGGATATGCCGGAGGACAAGGATATGCCACTCATTCTTGGGCGTCCTTTTCTAGCAACCGGAAGAACTCTTATTGATGTGCAAAAGACGGGAATCTCACATTTAGAGTGAATGAAGAAATCCTCACTATTTCAATCTTTGATGTTGTGAAGCGAGGAGATGAACCAACTTATGAGGAATGCAATGCGATTAGCACTTTGCTTACATCGATGGCAAAAGATCTCACGGAAGAAATCATCTCTAATTCTTTCTATTCTTATTCTGATTTGGATGATGCTTGTGATGATTTATTGGAGTCGATTGCTTATTTGGAAGTAAATCAAGGATCATTGAAGGATGGGGTTCATTACCTTGATATCAACCAACCGGGGGAGAGTGAGAGTTCAACCAAGGTGGAATCTTCTTCAAGCACTTCTCAAGAGTTGAAACCTCTTCCCGATCACCTAAGGTACGCCTTCCTTGGTGATAATGACTCTTTACCCGTAATTGTGTCACAACACTTGTCAGAGTCCGAATTGGACAAGTTGTTGCGTGTCCTTAGGGAGTTTAAGGATGTTATAGGTTGGTCTATTGATGATATCAAGGGTATTTGTCCATCTATATGCATGCATCGTATTCTATTGGAAGATGATTGTCGTCCTAAGGTTCAACCTCAAAGGAGGTTGAATCCGATCTTGCAAGAAGTGGTGAGAAAAGAGGTGTTGAAGTTACTAGATGCGGGAATGATTTACGCCATCTCGGATAGTGAATGGGTGAGTCCTACCCAAGTTGTTCTAAAGAAAGGGGGGGTGACTGTGGTCAAGAATGAGAATGATGAGGTTATTGCTACAAGAGTTGCTACCGGATATCGAGTTTGTATCGATTATAGGGCTTTAAATTCGGATACAAGGAAATATCACTTCCCTTTGCCCTTTATAGATCAAATGTTGGATCGGTTGGTGGGCTATGAATACTATTGCTTTCTTGATGAGTATTCGGGATACAACCAAATTGCCATAGCCCCGGAGGATCAACACAAGACGGCCTTTACATGCCCCTATGGAGTATTTGCCTATAGGAGGATGCCTTTTGGGTTATGTAATGCTCCGGCCACTTTCCAAAGGTGCATGATGTCTATCTTGGAGGTTTGATTGAAAATATTATGGAGGTATTCATGGATGACTTCTCGGTTTTTGGGAAGAGCTTTGATTCTTGTTTGGATAATCTTACAAAGGTATTGCAAAGGTGTAAGGACACTTCTCTTGTCTTGAATTGGGAGAAGTGCCACTTCATGGTTAGAGATGGAATTGTGCTTGTGCACAAGGTTTCTAGAGATGGTTTGGAAGTTGATAGAGCCAAGATTGTTGCTATAGAGAAGCTTCCACCCCCTACAAATGTGAAATCAATCCGAAGCTTCCTTGGTCACGCGGGGTTCCATAGAAGATTCATTAAGGATTTTTCAAAGATCACAAAGCCACTTTGTGATCTCTTGCAAAAAGATGTGAAGTTTGTCTTTGATGATAAGTGTTTGGAAGCATTTGAGGCATTGAAGAAAGCCCTCATCTCTACTCCTATTCTAATCAAGCCCAATTGGAGTGAATCTTTCATATTAAAGTGTGATGCAAGTGATTATGATTTAGGAGTGGTCTTGGGGCAAATGAGAGATAAAGTGTTTCGGGTCATTCATTATGCTAGTAGAACTTTGGATGATGCTCAAAAGAACTACACAACAACGGAGAGGGAATTCTTGGCCATCGTTTTTGCCTTTGACAAATTCCGGTCATATCTTGTTGGGAATTACACCACTGTCTATTCGGATCATATGGCTATACGACATCTCATGGCCAAGAAGGATGCAAAGCCTCATTTGATTCGTTGGATTCTCCTTCTATAAGAATTCGACATAGAAGAGGAGTTGATAATGTGCTAGCCGATCACATGTCAAGGCTTGAAAAGCCGGTTGAAGGTGAAGACTTGAGATTGAGTATCAATGAGTGTTTTCCGGATGAGAAGATTATGGTGTTGAGGTGCAAAGATTCTTTGCCGACTTTGCTAATTATCTTGTGCTTTGAGAATTGTCACCAAATCTTTCGGATTATCAAAAGGCCAAGTTCCTTCGAGATGTGAAGTTCTATTATTGGCAAGATCCGTACTTATGGAGGAGATGTGCCGATGGTCTTATTAGAAGATGTGTTATTGACGGTGAATGACTCAAGATTATTGAAGATTGTCATGAGGGACCAAATGGGGGTCATTTTGGGGCAAATCGTACGGTTTGGAAGGTTTTTCAAAGTGGATTCTATTGGCCTTTCAATTTTTAAGGATTGCCAAACCTTTGTGAAGAATTGTGATAGATGTCAAAGGATGGGAAATATCACAAAAAGGGATGAGATGCCTCAAAACATCATGGTTGAGGTTGAGTTGTTTAATGTTTGGGGGATAGACTTCATGGGACCATTCCCTAATTCTTGTGGTTTTTCTTATATCCTTCTTGCCATTGAGTATGTTTCAAGATGGGTCGAAGCCATTCCAACTTCGACTAGTGATTCCAAGGTTGTGATCAAGTTTTTGAAGAAGAATATCTTGACGCGGTTTGGAACTCCAAGGGCTCTTTGCTTAGTGATGGGGGGTCTCACTTCAATAATAAGTGGTTGGGAAGTGTTCTTGCTAAATATGGAGTGAAGCACAAGATTACCTCTCCATACCATCCTCAAGCGAATGGTCAACCCGAGCTTGCAAACCGGGAGATCAAGCAAATCTTGGAGAAAACAATCACTACTCGGAAGGATTGGGCAAAGAAACTTGATGATACTTTATGGGCCTATCGAACCGCCTATAAAACCCCCATTGGTATGTCTCCGTATCAACTTGTGTTCGGAAAGTCATGTCACTTACCTTTGGAGATTGAGCATAAGGCTTTTTAGGCTATAAAGAGGATTCATCTTGAGTTTAAGGAGGCCGAATTGAATAGGAAGAACCATGTTGTGGAGTTAGAGGAATGGAGAAATGAGGCCTATGAAAATTCTCGGATTTACAAGGAAAGAGCCAAGAAGTTTCATGATTTGGAGAGTCGAAGCAAAGTGATCATTCCGGGAGACGAGGTTCTTCTCTTTAACTCTCGTCTTCGTCTTTTCCCCGGAAAACTCAAATCAAGGTGGACCGGTCCTTATATTGTGAGTAAGAGTTTCAAGAATGGCACATTCGAACTTCTCAAGGATGATGGCTCTACTTCGTTGTTAATGGACATCGACTCAAGCTATATTTCAATTCGAAGAAGTTTAAGGAGGAGTCGACCATTCTTCTTAATGATGCTTGATCTTGGAGGTTATGTCGAGCTAACGACGTTAAACAAAGCGCTTGTTGAGAGGCACCTCAACACGTATCCTTTTCTTTTTCGTTTTTGTGAGTTTTTATTTCATTTTTCGATTTTTGTGTTTGTTTCAATTTTTATTTAATTTTTGAGAAAAACCATAAAAAAATAGAAAATATTGAAAAAGAAGGTTGAAAAATGCTTAGGGAGAATCAAGAGGAGGTTGAGAAGGACCCGGTGCTTTGAAAAGGGTCGAAAAAGGTCGAGAAACGCGTCGGAAATGGCCGAAACAAGGCGATGGGCGAGCTGTCGGCGACCCGGACGGCGACCGGCTGGACCGCCGGCCAGGCCGCCGGTTGGGTGGCTGAGGTACAGAGTCGGCGGCGGTCCAGGCGGCGGCCGGCCAGGGCACTGCCACCCCTCCTTCCCCCTTTTATTTTCATTTTATTATGTTTTTACCCTATTTTCTCTCATTTAATATTTTTCATTTCTATTTCTTAGAACATACCCACTTTCTCACTCTAAAAACCTAGATTTTCTTCCTCTAATTGCTCTCAAATCACTTTGAATTAAGCTAATTCCTTCCATATGTTCATTACCCATCCAAAATCTACATTTTGAACCGAATAATTCACTTTTTCACCCACTATAACTCAAAAAACGAAAATTTGGTTCTTTTGGTTAAAGAGTTGAGTTTTTTCAAGTTTCTTCAAAAAGATGAGGTAATGTGCTCTATACCCTTGCTCCCATGAGTTTCTTTCTACTTGCAAGATATGAAGTGGTATGAGTATTTACTTTATCATTCTCATGGAATTAAGTAGAAATTCTTACTTAGGGTTCTTCTTGATTTTTGAAGAAATTTATGGATGAACCATGAAGAAATGAGCATGCATTGGCTTGTATTTAGTCTTTCTTTAAGGAATCATGCTAGATAAATCCTTGAAAGGGCATTCTCTTTTGAATTATTTTCTTTATGCACTTGGGCATACTTGAAATGAGTTTGAATGAAGATGTGCATGATTCATGAATTTTGAGGGATATGCTTGCTTTTTAGTGGAAAAGTCATTTCTTGAGTACTTTAAGGCTTGAAGAAGGCATGAATTCATGAATTCTTGATTTGCAAAGTGAAATTCATGGTATTATTCTTGTTCACTTGAAGTTTCATGTGAATATGCATCCATTTTCATGTGAATACTCATGAATGAGTTTGGAAGAGAGTAGTGCATTTGTTAAGAAAATGTGAAAATCTTGCTTGGTTTGAGGAAATTTCACTTCTTGGAAATATGAATGCTAAATGGGGGGTGATGACTATGTGAAGTATTGCTTACACCTTGACAAAGTTTTGATTATTCTCTCAAATCTTACTTGGAATTGCTTGTGGTTTGTAGGAAAAAGGATTCTAAAGGGAAAGGAAATGACACCATCACTTCTAAGGAATTGATTGCCTCTCTCTCCAAAAAGAGGAGAAATGATGCTTCTTCATCTTCACAAATACCAAGAAGAGATCCGAAGACACCGGAAGCTCATGATATTCACTTGGAATCTTATGAAGAAAGAGCAAGATTTGCCCTTCTCTTGTCAAGAACCATTATACCAACTCAATTCCCATCTAAGGAGGCATTGGTGAAGTTAGGGTTTTATGACAATATCAAAGCCCTATTTGATAATATAGGATGGGGAAGTCTCTTAGACGACACTCTTGAGGATCTGAGAACTTATGAAAACGTGGTTCTTGAAGTCATGAGCACACTGGAAGATGAGAGCATCCATACTATGTAAAGCCTCAAATTTCAGTTATTTGGAGAGCGTCATGAGTTGAGTGTGGAAGATATAGATGACATTTTTGGAGTGCCACATGGAGGTGATGTGTTGGTGGAAAGAGCTTATGAGCATAGTTTCAAGTGGAATAAACTTGCTCCAATCACAATGGAAGGCTTTAGAGCGGGTTACTCAAAGTCAAATGAGGTGAGAAATCCGGTCCTTAGAATGGTGTTGAAGATCCTCGCTCACACTATGGTGGCACGAACGGAGAACACTTCGGTTCGAGTTGATGATCTTTTCATTATCCAAGTCATGCTAACAAAGAGGCACATAAGCTTTTTCTCACATGTTCCTTGCTCAAGTCATGAAGCAAGCGAAGGCGACAAGTGGGAAGGTTAATATAGGAGGAATGCTCACCCCTTTAGCTAGAAGAATCAAGCATGATCTTGGTGGTTATTCTCCAATGAGATGTTCATATTTGATTGATGTTGAGAAGTTAAGAAACATAAGGTTTCTTGTATCATCTAGGCTTCCATTTTATTTCATTCAAGAGGATGAGGAGACATTCCCTCTTCCAAATGCCATGAGTGTGTTGGTAACCGATCTCCATGATCGTGAAAATTGGCACTTGAATACCCCCACTCATAAATTCATCAAGGAGAATCATATTTTCAATTATGGAGAAGAAGATGAGTATACAATGGGGGGGGTGAGGGAATGCCTTTTGCTCAAGAAGATGAGGAAATTGAGGATTCTACAAGGGGTGAGCCAATGTCAAGAGGAGATCCAAGTTCAAGAAGAGACCAAGTTCCAAGTGGAAGAGGGTATGAAGAGAGGTTTGAAGCCCTTGAGGGGAGGATGGAAGCATGGAACGAGGATTTAAGTCCCTTGATGCACAAGTCATGGTGATGAGGCAAGAAGTAACTTCAATGCGAATCACTCAACTTGAGGAAGCACAAATAAGTGAAAGGATAGAAAAACAAGCAAATTCGATCATGGAATTGTTGGAGAGTTTCCGGATGCACCAAGGCAATCAAGGGGTGGCATGGCCCCTACTTCCTCCACCATAGTTTGGACCTTTGTGAGTGTAATTTAAATTTCTTATATATTTTTCCCTCCAAACTCATTTTAGAATTTATTTTCTAAAATAAGTTTGGGAGAGGGAGTAGGATAAGAAATTTAAATTACTTACATTTTTATGTCCTTTCCATTCCTTTACTTGTTCCTTTCTTGCATGCTTTATTTGGTAAATAGTTTCATGACTTGTGTATCCTTGGGTTAATCTTGTATGCTTGGTGGATTGATGGAGAAGTTTTTGATTTGGAATTTGGAAATATGGTTGGTTTTGGAGTGAAATGTGTTGCTTGGAGAATAAATGTGAAAGTTTGTTTGCTTTGATTTGTTTAGTATGTTTTCATGTTGTGTTTGTGTGTTTGTTAATTGAAAGGAAGATTGGGGTTAAGGAAAGAATGTTGAATGCTTGATGTTTGATTTTGATGAGTTTAGGTAAATGAGCATAAATTGTGAAAAGTACTTCTTTAGTTGGATGGCTTTTGAATGTGAGCTTGAATGTGACAATTTTTGAAAAATTGAAGAGTTTTTGAATTGGAAAAATGTTGAATGAATGCTTGCATGCTCGAATGTGAAAGAATGTGTTTAATTGCTCAAGTGTATTTGGGTGAGATGCCAATGATTGATGCTAAAATGGTGACATTTTTGAAATTTCTCAAGTTTGAGTCAAGCACGATTAGGGTTATTTCACTTGAATAGCTTGGAAGGATTGATCTTAGGCACTTAGGCTCTAGACAAAAAGCTTGAGAGGATTTTGAGCCTTAAAACTATGCATTTACATAGTGAATATCATTTCTTGAGAGCTTGATCTTGCATTTCATTCTCTTTACTAGAACTTACCTTGATACTCTTGTTAGAAGTATTACATGTTGCATGATTAGGAGATGATCTTAGGCCATCATTGCATAGCCCAATTTCCCTAAACACTAACTTATCTTTCATTACCATTGTCGTCCCATTTTGAGCCTTGAATAGAGCCTTTTCTTCTTGAAACAGATGATAGGGGGTGAAGGATGGTTAAGGGAACCTGGTGAAAGTTGAAAATGCATGAAAAAAATGGTGGGTGATGGTGAAGGGTCTAGAGATTGATTTTGAAATGAAAGGACACTCCTATAAGCTCAAAGTTAAAATAGAAAAGAATAGAACAAAGTTCTTGTTGAAAAAAAAAAACGTAAAAACAAAGTTCTTACAAGAAAAAGAGAAGAAGAGCATAAAAAGTGTTTCTTTAGATATTTGGTAGAAGCTTGGGTTCATTTGATAAAAAGGGTTGGACAAGGTGGGATGGAGAAATTCATACTTAGAAAGGTGAAGAAAGGGGGTAAGGGTACTTGAATGAAAATTGAAGTCACTTAACCTAAAATTCCCTACCTTAACCAATGTCCCCATTACAAGCTTATAAAGATCTTTTTGATCTTAATTTGTGCATGTATTGTAGTATTGGGAACTTGAGTTGATAGGCAAGCTTATGGTTAAAGATGTGTATTGCATGATTCGATAAGTGTTTACCATTTCCATATATTAAGGGATCGAGTGATACACATGTTCCTTGAGAGGTCTAGAGTTTAAGATGCTTGAGTGATTGAATTCTAAGTGAGGATAGTGGTTGATCTTATGAATGTTTGGTTTGACTTGAGAATTTCTTGAATAAAAATGGTGTTTGAGGTGATATGAGGCATCGAGGAACTCAAAATCACACTCCATACGTGTTAAGTGTTTTGATTGTTCGTTTCATTGTTCGGGACGAACAATGGCTTAAGTTTGGGGAAGTGATTAACACGTATTTTATGTGCATGTTGAGTGTGTTTGAGTATCGATTTATGTGCTTAAATGTTAGAAATGCTAGGGTTTTTTAACTTGTAGCATACTTTTTACTTTTCTCGTTTCCTTTCGGTTTTCGATCCATTTTTATAAGAATTGGAAAGAATATTCATGTGGCTAAGGATCAAAGGCTAGAAATGAGGAAGAATCGAGCTTAATTAGGGGTGAAACTAGGGTTGAAAGTGTGGAATTTGAATCTATAGAGTTATGGTTTCACTAGTTCAAGTTAGTTCATGTTTTTCTTGTTCTCTCGAGTCTCTTTGTATCTTTTTGCAGGTTGATAAAGAACTCATTTGGCCAATTGAACTATTCATTCGAAGAGGAGTTTGTTAGGAAGCCATAGCAAAAAGCGGATCGAGAATCGGAGTTCGGACGAGGGAGAATGAGTGAAAATGGTGAAGCTGCGCAAAATGGCCGAACTGACGGCGACCCGACGGCGACCGGCTGGCCGGCTGAGCTACAGATTCTACGGCGACCCAGGCAGAGGCCGGCCAGGGCGCCGCCGTCCCTTCTCCTTTGTGTTTTGACCGAGTTGGTTCGTCCAACTCGGTCCAACTCAACCCAAAACTCACCTATTATGTATTTAACCCTAAAATCTTCCTATTTTGTGTATCTTTTGCATATTTTAATCTTCCAAGAACCCTAGAAATATTTTCCTCTTTCTTTGTAGTATTTTGAAGATTGTTGAAGCTACACTTGGTGGATTCAAGATTGAAGACCATCTTCTTCTTCCTTATTAAATTCTCTTTATTTTCATCATGATTTATCTCTTTTTCATGGTTTAATTCCTTCAATTATGTCTAGCTAAATTTCTATTTGGTTCCAATATATGAAGATATGATCTAGATCACTAGGTTTTTAGATTTTGTTGTTGGATTTACCTTCTAATTCATATGTCTTGTGGTTTGGGACTTAATTTTATTGCATGATTGATTTGCCATCATTGAGTGCATACAAGGTGTTTGGTTAAATGCTTAGTAGACTTTAGTTCATAGCACTTAGCATCAAATCACAACATATTAGTAATTCTTGCTAATAGGAGATTCTAGATATTAATTGTGCCATTAGGAGTTAATCCATGCATCTTGAGTCCTAGTCGGAGATAGATGTCATAGGTTAATCTACTTACATTGATTGCTTTGAGCTTAGAATTAGTGTATACAAAAATAGAACTCCCATATGAAGTAGATTAAAATGGTTAATCTAACAATCCTAAAACCTAGGCCTCTTGTGATTATCGGATTATATTTGGAACCAAGCTTTCTACTACTGTTTGTTAACTCTTGCTATTAGTTGTTATCTAGTTTGTTACTTTTCAATTACATTGCTTGATAGAATTAAGCAAACACAAAAACATGTCATTTGTGAGCCTGGATAGTAGGTTTAGTAGCTAGATTACTAGTTGAAATTCATACGCCATTGCATTCCCTGTGGATTCGACTAGATTATACACATCGATTATCATTGCATTCTCCCTACCCTCAAAAGTAGGGTGGATCATGTCCCCCAATAAGTGTCCTAAGTTGCCAAAATATTTGTCCCTAATATGTGTCACGTTACAAAATTCAATGCAAAAATCATGTTTAACTTACATAGTTACCCCATTATTATTTCAAATTTTCTACTTTTTCAATTATTATGTAATGACTGAGGGTCTATACGGTAAATTTACCACTTTCATTGGTTTGCGTAAAATAGTGGCTAGGGACACTTATTAGGGGACAGAGGGAGTATGTTTAATATTTAAATGTAAATTTTATTTTTTCTAAATTAGAGATTATAATTTTGTAAAAGTCGAAGAATAAATGAGCAAGTTATGATGACTTAAAATTTTGTAATTCAAAATATATTAGGGTGCCTACAGAGGAGTGTTTAGATAAGAATTAAGTTTAGAAGTATTTAATCTTTGCTATTTTGGGAAATGGTCATTATCAATGGCACTACTATAAAAATGACATGTTGCTACATGGACACATATAACAGTTGAAAAAAATGTAATTATAAACTATATAAAATGCAAATAGTTAACATTGCATTTCGCTGAAGCACTTATAAGATATTTTGATGGTAAAAAGTGTCACGATAAAATATTTATTAGTACAATCAGCAAGTCTCACATCTGAAATATAAGATAGATAGACCTTATATATAAAGGGGACTACCACCCACACTAGTACGATGCCTTTTGAGAAGGAACCCAAGAACAAAACCATGCGGGCTTGGCCCAAAGCGGAAATATCAACTAGTGTGGTTCGGTAGCCCGTCTGGCAGTCCATAACAAGTGGTATCAGAGCTAGGTTTCTACTTGGGCCAGGTGTGGAGCCCATGGGTAATGGATTGCGTTTGTAATGTGTGGACGGACCCCTCAATTTGACCTCAACAATTTAGGAGTTCAAGGGATGCTTGTGCCGGGATACGCCGGGTAATTCAAGTACCAAGTCAGATTATCGTTGGAGGGGAGGACAATTATGGTCCTTGCTGTTTGAGGGGAATTTGTTAGTACAATCAGCAAATCCCACATCTAAAATATAAGGTACATATACCTTGTATATAAAGGGGAGCACCACCCACACTAGTTCGAGGCCTTTTGGGAAGGAACCCAAGAACAAAACTGTGCGGGCTTGGCCTAAAGCGGACAATATCAACTAGTGTGGTTCGGTGGCCCCTCTAGCAGTCCATAACAAGTGGTATCAGAGCCAGGTTTCGGCTTGGACCAGGTGTGGAGCCCACGGGTAATGGATTGCGTCTGTAATGTGTGGACGGGCCCCTCAGTTTGACCTCAACGATTCAGGAGTTCAGGGGATGCTTGTGCCGAATACGCTGGGTAATTCAAGTACCTAGTCATATTATCGTTGGAGGGAAGGACAATAATGGTCCTTGCTGTTTGAGGGGAGGATTTGTTAGTACAATCAGCAAGTTCCACATCTAAAATATAAGGTAGATAGACCTTACATATAAAAGGGGACCACCATCCATCCGTGCGGCTTGGCCCAAAGCGGACAATATCATACTAGTGTGGTTCGGTAGCCCGTCTGGCAGTCCATAACAATATTTAAGGTTACAATTCATATCTGGCTATATTGGCACATACGACACTTCAAAAATATCATTATAGATAAACTGTAGCAATAATTATTTCATTGCGATATTTTAAGTGTCCTTACAAGCCAATTTTCAGTAGTGTGGGACATCCTGAAATAAAAATTATGTCATTTTGGATGGGATGTATGGAATAAAATATAAGCATTGTAATTCTAAACTGCCTAAGCCCCGCATAATCACCTATGCGCTACACCCCATCTACTACCTAACTACTCCCTCCGTCCCCCAATAAGTGTCTCAACCCACCAAAGTGATAAAACAAAGGAAATAATCAATTTTACAGTTTTGCCCTTAAAATCTCAGCTTTTAATATTAATTCATTCTCTCTCTTCTACTTTTTATCTCTCATCTTCAATTGTTGGGATATTTGTATGAAGGGGGAAGCAATTCTAAGTCGTTAATAAAATTTTATTTGTTTTGATTAGATTCCAAAACTCTCATTAAAGTTTACCTTTATTTTCTATTATTTCCCTTATTATTTTTGATAAAGTCAAAATATTGCCTTACATACCTAGAAAAGCTCATTTGTTAGGGAGCCACAACTTGTAAGTGTAAGTGCAGTTTTTAACCCAAGTTAGCAAAAGCGAAAATCTCAATTTCTCAAGTGTGCTAGAAGCGAATTGTATCAAACGACCACTGTTCACAAAGTGGGAGCGATTTCAGCTAAAGCAACTTGAAGAATAGTACAAGTACTAAGCAAAACTCTGAGAAAGTGACATCAGCACAAACGGACAGTTAACGAAACTGAATCTGATGAAGCAGTCGTGAGAAAGCACAAATTCAGGCGGCAAAGTGACGAGTTTTTGAACTTCAAATTTGAAGTCCTAAAACGATAGTACACTTCTTAAATGCAGCGCAGGTAGTCAGAGAACGCGTGGAAGACAATTATAAGTCAACGGAAATTGCCGGAATAGTGCACAGTTGATGTCTCCTACAATCCAAGACAGAAATCTGCAGATATCAAAGCTTTGCTCTTCCGAGAAGAAGACAAGCCGGAAAAGCACTGTTCACCGGCATAAGGCTGCATTGCCGCTCGATCGAAGGGAAGTGAAGAGCACGCGCCTTCTATCTCTCTAACGGATAGCTGACTGTCTCTCACTATAAATAGGGATGGATATTCAATGAAGACTTATGAAACTATTCTCTCGCGCACAAGATTACTGCAAAGAACTTCAGAGCACACATTCATTCATCACTCAAGTTCTTAAGTTCTAGAGTATAATTGAATCCTTAGAAACCTTCATAAGTTTCTAAGTTCACAGACCCTATATCCCTTCATCCCTAGATTTCTAGGAGGAGAATCCTTAAACCTTTTATGTGATCTTCATTGTAAAAGGATTCTCTCGTAAGTTAGAACGATCATAAACCAAACCCTCAACCAAAACTCATTTGTGTTGTAAGTCTGTGTTTTGTTTGTTAAGCTTGTGTCTGCATACACAAGTGGAAGGTAGTATTTAGGTGTTTGTTGTTAGGTCTCTAGAGAGCCCGTTTGGAATCTCTAGGTTTCAAGTTGAAGTCGAACTTGAAGCACTTCACTGGGAATGATAAAACCAGTACGTTTGTTAGTGTTTGTGTTTGTTCGTTCGATTTTCCAAGTGAAGGAAATCCGCGTTGCTGAGTGAATGCAACAAGTGGATGTAGGAGCATAACCTCCGAACCACTATAAATTGCTTGTGTCCTTATTACTTTATTTACTGCTTTCTAGATAAGTATTTATCGCTTTCATTTCCTTATATTTACAAGCTGTAATTATTGCATAAGTCACACACTCACTTAAAGCAACTAACATAATTTTACATTAAGGCAAGATTTTCTAAAAGCGAGTATAATTGCTCACCAAATTCCGCAAGCGTTTTCTCTGAAAGTGATTCTCTTCTGAAAGGCTCACCCTTCTTCAAAAGCAAAACGCTTCTCTTTTCAAAACACATTGTTTTCAAGAAAAATAAAGAGAAGTCTAAACTTCTCTTAAGCGTGTATTCACCCCCCTCCCCCTCTACACCCATATATTCGCTTATGGGACCAACATCAATGATTGAAAAAATGTATATATGGTATTTTAAAGGAATTTTTGCATAGAAATTTGTTGTGGGACACTTATTAGGGGGACAATAAATTAGAAGGTGATGATACTTATTGGTGGACGGAAGGAGTAGTGCCTAATGATTTTAAA
>CM038111.1:21187092-21298090 GCA_001642375.2 Mentha longifolia
ATATACCTAGTATCAACTAATAAAATATATTGTTCACCAATATCTGCTCAAAGTCATTAAAATTATACAGAGTATTATGTATATGAAATAGTGATGAGAAAAAAAAAATCAAACAAACATAGAGAATATGTATAAATTGATACTCTTTTTATCACATAATGCTTCATCACCAATTTCATGAATTAAAGTTAATATAAAAAATAATAATTATTGAAATATTTAAGTGAATATTGTTATTAAAGAATTTAATAATGAATGTTTAGTTGTCCTTCGTTATTTCAATAATATAATGTTAGGAGTACTTTATTTCAATAATATTGAGAGTATTTTATGTCAATATTTTAAGTAATAATTATATTTATTTAAACAGATATTGTATACAATATTGGTAATAGCTTGGTGGTAATGGGTTTAGCCTAGTATTTAGGAGGTCTTGGGTTCAAATCTTAGTAACAACAATGACAATTATTTTTTAATTAAAATAGAAAAAAACCGGTTCCTGGTTCGTCCGGTTTTCTCCGGGTTTGACCGGTCCGCACCGAGTCAATTATACAGTGCGGAAACTTGAGAACCAGACCGGATTGCCGACCGGTTCGCGGTTAAACCGGTCGAACCGGCCGGTCCGGTTCGGGTTTAAAAATATTGGGTGTAATAGGTATTTATTATTTAATGAACATCATTATGAATATTAAATGATTTTTAAACCAATTTATGCGCTACCAACCAACTTTCCTTGAATTTTATTGATTGATATAAATAAGTGTTATATTTATATAATATTTTAGTTACTAAAATTTAAAAATTAATTACCAATATAGAAAATCTTCTATTGCATGAAAAACGGAATTACTAAAAGTGGCAGTTCCGTAGTCATTTTTATATATTATATATATTTTAAAAAAAAATTAATGATTCCATATATACACGCGTTTCACAAAAGGAAAGTAATGTGTATGTAGGGAAAGTTCAAATTAAATTAAATTTAATAATTGATTACGGTGGCTAGATGTATAAGGAAAGTATTATGCGTGCGTGTGTGATTTAATAGTAATAATAATAGGTATTAAGTGAAATAATGAAATATCAAATTATTTTGAATATTCATAGTTACCTTATTGGTGTAATAGTATTTATTATTTAATGAACATCATTATGAATATTAAATGATTTTTAAACCAATTTATGCGCTACCAACCAATTTTCCTTGAATTTTCTTGATTGACATAAATAAGTGTTATATTTATATAATATTTTAGTTACTAAATTTTAAAAATTAATTACCAATATAGAAACTCTTCTATTGCATGAAAAATGAAATTATTAAAAGTGGCAGTTCCGTAGTCATTTTTATATATTATATATTTTGGACTTAAATAGGGAAAAATGCTAAAAGTGTTATTATGATTTGTTGTAGTCCTCTTGAACCAGACTTAAATGAAGTATTTTTTTTTTTGATATTTTGATACATAAGACTTCGCTACTTCCTCATTCCCGCCGAAAAAGACTCACTTCTTGAATGTATGACAATCTACTCCCTCCTTCCCGCTGAAAAAGACTCACTTCTTGAATATATGTCAGGTATAAAATTATCACAACCCGATTTAAATGAAAGATTATTTAAACCGAGTAACATGCGACTAAATAAATAAAATGGAAAAATGAAAGAAAAACTAAATGTATTTTGGATTAGAGAATGAAGGAATGAGCATCTACTATACAATCCAAATAATAACTTATATCAAGATAAGAGAGACGATTTATGACCTGAATATTCAAGGTTCATTTAGCAACTTAATCAAACGAACTGAAATGAGGCATAAGGATCTCAACAACTCCCAAATTAATCATATCAAATTATCTCAAGGGAATTTCAATCATAAGAAATATCACCTGCCCATTTCAAGCTCAAAATAAGTACATCAGGTCGATACTACGATTCATACGCAAAAAGACATCAGGACGTTGCAGCAGAAAACTTGAACATATATTATTAATCAATAACCAATCAAACCCTGACAACAAGACAATAATATTTGTGTACCAACAAATCTAAAAATTTCAATTAACTCATACACAAGGATATTCAAGGGCTCGGTAATCCGAATCATGGATACTCAAAATTTACAGAAAACTTTTCAACAATAATTAAAAGTCGTCTAGAAATAATAAACGTTTATACATTAACAATATTAGATAACTTTCAATGAAATAAGTAAAGTTATCTCGAAGTTCAGGTGGGCTTTCAAACTAAAACGAAATGAATATGCCTCTATATATATATAAGGATTATGCTTTTAAATTATTGATTTGCCAATGTTTAATGTTTATGTGTGATACCACCTATTGAAGAAGGACGATATTGGATCCTGTGTGATGCAGGATCTGTGTACACGTTGTGAATGTGATTGTGTGCTTTCCATTTATTTTGATTGGCCGATCACGGTGATTGAGAGGAAGGCCTACCTCTCAACATATAAGTCTATGAGATAGTAGTTGTGGTGCATACATAATGAGAATGATGATATGATTTATGATAGCTATCTATGAAGTAAAAGTATTTTAGCACGCACATGATATATTTTACAAAGAAAAATCTCTTGTGCTAAGCTTAAGAATGGCAAGTTCAATATATAGCTTTAAGAAGCAGCTTTCAATATTTTGGCATGTGTTCACTGAGTACTCAGTACTCAGTCTTGCATGTTATTTCTAAAATGTGCAGGCAAAGCTGGGATGAAGATGGCAGTGTGCCGAGCGGAGCATTTGTTGTCATTTTATGAAGTGTCTTCTTATATATATGACGATGTCAATAGCTCGAGTTCTAGGATTATATGTCTGCAAACATGTAATCCTTTTGATGATCCATTCCGCTTCAACACTTTGATGTTATTGTTGATGTTTTGATGTACATGAAGTTGAGAGCTATTATCTTCACCTGAACTCCGAGATAACTTTACTTAGTTCATTGAAAGATATCTAATATTGTCAATGTATAAACGTTTATTATTTCTAGATGGCTTTTAATTATTGTTGAAAAGTTGTATCTAAATTTTGATTATCCTTGATTCGGATTACTGAGCCCTTGAATATCCTTGTGTATGAGTTAATTAAAATTTTTAGATTTGTTAGTACACAAATATTATTGTCTTGTTGTCAAGGTTTGATTGGTTATTGATTAATAAAATCTATTCAAGTTTTCTGCTGCAACATCCTGATGTCTTTTTACCTATGAAATGTAGTATCGACCTGATGTACTTCTTTTGAGCTTGAAATGGACAGGTGATATTTCTTATGGTCGAAATTCCCTTGGGATAATTTGATCTGATTAATTTGTGGGTTGTTGAGATCTTTATACTTTATTTCAGTTCATTTGATTAAGTTGCTAAAGGAACCTTGAATATTCAGGTCATAAATCGTCTCTCTTATCTTGATTAATAGTGATGATTTGAAACATAATATAAGTTATTATCTGGATTGTATAGTAGCTGCCCATTCCTTCATTCTCTAATCCGAAATACGTTTAGTTTTTCTTTCATTTTTCCATTTTATTTATTTAGTCGCATATTACTCGGTTTAAATAATCTTTCATTTAAATCGGGCTGTGACAAACATAAAGAAAGTGAGTCCTTTTTAGCTGGACGGGGGAGTATTTCTTTAGAACAACATATATACACAAGCATCCAAAACTCACAACTTATTGGTTGGTAAAAAAACATCTTACTATTTGAATCGGAATTCATTGTCAAATAATATGGTAATTGAGAAGTAGCACAAACAATTTCAATTGAAGTTCTAAAAACAATTGGAATACGAATAGCGCTCGTGGGTAGATTGTCATACTTACAACCTTAATTTTACATGTTATTTTTCGTATATGATTTTCTAATAACACACACTTATCTTCTTAACTTCTATTTTTACATATATTTATTTACATTTTAAGAATAAAAATATAACATAATTTTAATAGTTCCAAATACATATTGTATATAAAAAATGCACATCATTTGAGAAACAATATTATGTGTGTGATGACAATCATCAATCTGTAGATGAATATACATATCATAAAAATAAGAATTATATGCGTGTAGTCGGCCACGGTTCCGATTCTGAATCAGAATCAAACTGTTGGTTATGATTCCTAGCGGGAGGAACCGAAACCGAATTGACATACAACACGGTTATGGTTTCAAAAAGGGACTGACAGTTCTGATTCTTGTTCCGATTTAGTTATGGTTCGGTTCTAGTTTTGAACAATTGGAACCAACTTTTTTTTCTATTATATTTTTTATCATTTTTTTGGGGTTGTTATTTGATAAAATTCTTTGAATTTGTATTTAAAACTTCATTGGTAAAAAATCCTATGGGAAAAATACCAATGAGGAAAAAGAGTATTTATCTATAATAAATAAGTGTTACAGCCTACATATTGTCGAAGTCAAAATCATCCTCAAAGTCTTCGATATCTTTGGAGGTGTCAGTTTGATTTGTTTTGGCTTTGGTGGTGCTAATTGGATACTCCACTAAGACCTCATCCCACTTGTTTCCGTGCTCTTGAGCTTCGGCAGCTTTGGCTAAGGTGTAATCCTTAAGAAACACTTATGCTTCATAATTTTTTGGGGTGATTGTTAATCTTCTTTAATATTTTTGTTGTATTTTGACTTTGTTTTTAGGTCTAGTTAAGTCATTTTAATTCTAGTCTTGTGCTTGGGAGGGCACCGTTTGGAATTAGGTGTTGCAGGGCAAATCAGAGCTATTTAAAGATATTTGGGCATAAGGAAGGATGTAGCAAAAGGAAGCCATATCAAACCAAAATCAATGATATGACCGTGGTCAAAGTGACGACCATTGTGGGCGTAAGGGAAGGCGATCAAGAATGAAGAAGTGAATAGGGATGAATATCTCAAGATATATATTTCCTTATCCGTCTAAGATTTGATAGAGACAAATCTGCACAAAGAAGGCAAGTTTATCTGCCTTGGAGCCGAAAAAACTACTCCCTCAACCCTAGTGTATGCGTGATGGGCCTGGCTCACGGTCTATTTAATCTCAGTATCACAACTACATAATTTTGCACTGTAGTTCTTTATTTTCTAGAGTGTCAGGAAAAAACAAGTCATGTAGGCATGCCAATTTCCTACTTTAAATGTTTTTTCGGCTGACTTTGGAGTCCGCCTTACTTCGGTTTTGGTTTTAATGCAATATACTTTCGGTTTAAGCATGACTTTCTTTTACTTTAATATTGTTTTTATTTCAAGCATGCTAGGCTAGATCTTTTGTATTGGGCGTGATGAGTTAAATACGTGTAACAGGATACTCGTGAGGTCAGGGTTTGAACATAATCCCGAGTTGTTAGGTTCTTTTTCACAATTCATGTTGGGTTTTGTTGAGTATGTGGCTAGTATTTAATTAAATTTAATATGATTACAAACCATAAATAGGTCAATGTGTAGGGTGTCCATCACTCCTTATAGTATGAACTAGCATGAGCGTCTGTGATCGTGTGCTTCACGCTATTAATGGCCATACACAAAACTAAATGTTGGGCAAAACGAATAACAACTAGCACTTGCATATGGATGGTCCGAATTAGGAGAAGCATGGCGGGAGTCTTGTCATTAAACCTATTCTATAGCGATAGATTGGACATAGACAACTAGGGTAAGTGATACGTGACAATTGACAATTGGGGGCCTTAGTTGATATGACCTATAACTGGTTGACATGTATGTATATGAAAATATTATGACATGTGATCGAGTGAAGTTTTGTGTAATTGATGAGTCTGCCCAAGACGGGTTTACTTTACTATTATTGTCTTTATATCTTGTTCATAATTGTTTCTTTATTTTATTATAATTTTAGATTATATTTTGGGCCGAGCCCACCCCTTTTAAAGCATAAGAACTTACTTTAAAAGATTACAATCAATTTTATGTTGGATTGACCATTTGCTTACCCTTTATACTAATATGTAGAGCTTGGGCATAAGCTTATTATAATTTTATTTGATTGTGGTGAAACGATGACTGCATCATGTATCCTCAACTGCTAAAATCTTGTTCTACTGATGATACGATCCTTCACTAACCAATCTAAATCTACGTAGAAGCAAATCTCAAACATGCACGCTGAAGCATGAACTGAAATTGGAACGATTGAAATCCCAATATATCTACGATCGAATCTTATAAATGATATAGGCCAGACGTGAGTCTCCCTATACCCCAAATAGATATTGCTGCAGCCATGAGGACGATGAATGACACACAATGAGGGAGATGAACTCGTTGATACGCCCGATAAAAGTTCATCTTAGACGAACAAAGAGAATTTTAGAAATTCTCTATAGAGAGAGATAAACTCACAAAAATAATATTAATCAAGCTTAAAATTCCGTCCATCACATAATCCCTGAAAACTAAACCTAGTACTCTAAGTAGGAAATAACTAAATAAAAAGCCCATAACTAAAGTCTGCTAGAGCGCTAAATAATGTTGAAAAAATAAACTTGATTTTTAGAGAAGATATTTTGTAATGAGAAATCTAGAAAACAAAGGAAATATCTAGACATATAAATTAAAAGAGAAAGAAGTAGAGAATTCTAGAAGGTAATTAGAAGAGAATTCTAGAGAATTACTAATTAAGTCGGTTAGCACCACATGCACCGACATCAAATACTATAAATATTTAATGCGCCATTTTCAATTTGTGAGTGAAGAAAAAGTTGAGAAAAAGTTATAAGAAGAGTCCACTTTCAAATGTTCCTTCTGATACACACACGTCCACTTACATACACACACTAGCCATCACATAATCTCCTCTAAATTATTTGTTAATTTCTCCATTGAAATATCCTTATATTCCAACAAAGTGGTACCAGAATAATTTCTCCATTAAAATATCCTTATATTCCAACAAAGTGGTAACAGAGCCAGGTTGATCCTCCGGCATGGTTAATTTACATTCATTCCAAGCCCCTTTGCTCAATAAGAGCAACTTCCACAATTTACCAATCTTAGTAAGTGGGAATGGAGCTACTGTGCTTTGGAATCAGTGCACGACCACTAATTTTAGGCAAAATTATTTGAAATATACTGTAGAAACTACGGTAGCTCTATCTCATTGGTATTTTTGTAGTTTTATGGATTTTGGGGGGGGGGGGGGGGGGGGGGGGTTAGGGTTGTATGGAGCTCACTATTCCACTTTTAGCCATTCATTAATTCCCCAATTCTCCAAGCAGACGATTTTGCTGCGCAGTGAAAACTGGTTCTAATTCCGCTCCGTTTCTCTCCAAGTTTTGCGATCGTTTTCTATTCCTGCTGTGAGATTCTCCAAGAAAATGGTTACGCCCTGAGCTCTGCCGCACCAACAATTCCTGATTCGGCTATGGTTTGAGCATTAGGTTTCTATTTCTGCCGACAGGATAGTGCCTCTGGAGGTATGTTTACTTTTCTTTTGAATGTTTTTGGTGCTCCGATTGTGAAATTACTGATGGTCTATGAAGAAAAATTAGGGTTTGGCAATTTGCTTTTGTTGGTAGAAGTTTTTTTTGGGAGTACGTGGGATTTTCCCCAATAGGACGCAAGTGTGTTTTTACTCCCCTCAGTTATGTGTGGTGCCTTATTTTCGGTTTTGGGTTTCAGGACAACCATTGATAGTTGTGTGTCACTTGTTTTTTTTTTGTTTTTTTTGTTTGTGTGTGTGTGTGTCGATTGTTAATTTGATCAAAATGATGACAATTGTTTGACAATTTGGTGGCAAGATGTTAACAATTTGCGGCTAGATATTTGTAAGAATAGATGAAATATATCTTTTTTTCTCAATAGAATGCATATGTGTTTGTTTATGCTTTATACTGCCATCAGTTATGTATGTGTTCCTCATTACCGTTTTTGAGTTTTAAGACTGCCACTGATTGGGTGTGTGAGTGATTAATTAGTTTTTGGATTCGCTACTCTCTTAGGTATAATGAGGTTCTATTTTTTTAGTTCTGCTCTTACATGGCCACTACAATTAGTACCTGAATTTATTTAGAAAAGAAAGAATTGAATAAAGCATATCTGGGTGATGACTCCCTATATTTGTAAATGAATGATGATGTATGTGTTTCATTTTGCTTGGGATAACTTTTGCATTTACTAATGTGCTATTAAATTTTAGAATACTTGTTTACTCTACAACATATACAAACGTTAGTCTTGATAAAGAAAAAAAGGTAATATCATTCTCCAGTCTCAAGAATATATTAAAACAAGAAAACGTTAAGAAACTTGACCAGAATACGTGGAAATCATTTTTGGTATTTGTATGCTTGTGACCAGGCTTATTTTTAAGTAAGTGCTCTCTGATATATAATTGTAAATCAAACCACTGGTATAATGACGACATGAATTTTGGTAGCGATCTAAATACGTTCCATTTCTTTTCAAAATGTAGCTTTCTTGGAACTATTTCGTCTCTCCAAATTCGTTTTCATATCGTAGAGGTACATTTACTCTTCTTTTGCTTTATGTTTGTGCTACCATTTATAAAGTACTACTATTTATTCTTCGATCATAATTCATTTTGAGCTTTAGGATTGTAGTTTGTTACTTACGGATTAAGACAAGTCTGGTTTTATGCATTTTGACTTCAGGTTTTTAAGGTTCCCAATGCTTTGCATCACTCTGACTCTATGAGATTCTTAGTTTGAGTCTTCAGTTTGTTTAGGCTGGTGCCCTCATGCTTTGCCTTGGCCAATGGAACCATTTTCATCCATTAGAAGAGGTTCAAATCCAGCTCCAGCAACTGCAACATCCACATTCAAGTAAGCCCATGCTCTTGTATGCAAAACATTACATTTGCTTGATACTTACAGTAGAAGCTACTTGAAACTATTTCAGAAGATTTGATCACATAATGAAAGCATTTGTTAGCATAATATGGAAATCTTTTGTCAATATGTGCTTAATTTAAATTCTGAAGTTCTTTTAAGATATGCTTTTGCAAAAATAAAGTATACAAATTCTATCAATAATTATATGCAAGGTAGCTGCCAGGAAGTGTTTCTTACAACCAAAATGTATTTGCTAGAAGTTAGGTGATTCATTGTAAATTGGATATATCAGTTGGCTATTTAGTTATCTGAAGTTTCTTTTGCCCCATGGCCAATACATTATTAAGTTTTATGACTTTTATCAATTTGCATGTTGTAGGCAAATATGCGTCCCTTCCATAAAACTCCCCATACGAGAAAGATGTGTGCTATTGTTGCGGACACTGGTGCAAGTGCTCCAATCATGCAAACCGGAAGGTTATGATCTCAACATCTCTTGATAAACTTGATTTTATAATCATATTTCAACAATATATTTGAAAATAGTGGTACAGTGTTGTTTGGCATCACTTTGCATTTACATGGCTAATAAAAAAAGTGATAATACTTTCTTTGTGGGATTTGTGGGATGTTGTTTGTGAGTAAATTATTTTTGTTTTGCTCAATATTCATGGTGGTGACTTTTTAGGAGAATGCTAAGCATATTCCTATTCAAGGGCTTTTAATTTTATTTCGTACTATTTATTTACTCTTGATTTACCAATAATTTTGCTTTGTTGATTCTTCATTGCTTTAATTTTTCTGTTTTAATGCATGCTCATGCTGCAGATTTGAAATAATAATCCATTGAGGCCTAGTAACCACTGCATGAAGACCCTTGTCAGCATTGCAAAGCTATTCGATCCGCTAATGAACCCCCACTTGTGCATCCAGCAAAATAGAGGCACAGCTACCCAGGTATTTGCGCGGCGGGCCCTTCTATTTTACTTTCTAATTCTGTAGTGTTTCCTCTTATATTGCTATTCCAAGAACGCTATACCGCCTCTCCAAAATCGACACTATGATTCTACAGTATTTTAAGTTTTCTGATTTTGTTTGTGCTGCACACTTCGTAGTCATGGTTTTGCTTTCTTTGAGTGTAGTTAAACTTCAGTGATCCTTGCATGTAGATACACTGACCCATCTATTTTACTTGTGTTGTTCTCCCTTCTTCCGTTTCTACTCCAAGAAAACTAACATTTGAAAGAGAGACCTTACTTTCATGGTACGAGTAGTGCTACAAAATTTTCAAGTCAACCAGTGGGAGTAGATAAATATAAGTCTCTTGTTTGTGCTCTCATCAGCATCTATAGACTCTCATTTGGAAGTCTTATTTATATATTAGTTTGTCTGCTCATATAATAAGTATTAGTATTATTTTGGAGGCGGAGGTGGAGTCTCCGGACATGGTGCTTCAGGGCCATTTTGTCAGTAGGTTTCTTCGCTTTGAATGTAGTGTGTCAGTTCATGTTAAGCATCTTTGTTTCCTATTCAAGAAAAGTGTGATGGTATTATTCAAAGGTTTTGTGATAAGATAGAGGTCATGTTTTATTTAGAAATTGTCCTTTAAATCTTGGATACTTTGATGGATCAAACACTTTTGAGCTCGTTCTGTTGTCATTCTTATCCTTATACATTTGTTCATTCTCCACACTTCATTTCAGTCTGTTAATGTTAGGAAACCGAGTTGTGTTCCTTGCTCTATTTCCAATTTAGGGAAAGGGGTGTTGAATTTGTTAAAATAAAAACAATAGATAGATTTTTTTAATAAATTTTGAATTCTAAAACCATTGATAGTAACTGTTTGCTATTAATATAATAAAGGACACTACTTACTACTTAAAGGCATCTGCATGAATGTAGGCAAGTACTCACAATGAAAGCCTGAAGCTAAAAATGAATGCAGTAGTTTCTTCCGATCTATTGATAGATATGCTCTGAAGATGACGATTTGGATGGCCGATTACTCCTACAATCACGTGTAGAACGTGATTGCTTAAGTACATGGTCGAGAGGCATTGGACCTCGTTTAATGAGGAAACTGGCGGGGATGAAGTATGAATCCTTTACTAACTATACATCATAAGTGTATGATGCTGCTAGAATCGATCTTTTCGAATTGGTTTTTTAGATAGTATTAAGTTTGGGGAATTATATTTAATTTGCCTATGATGTTTTTGCAGGGTGATCAGTAGAAGCACTTGACAATAGGCCATCTGTTAGATAAGCCTTGCTTCCTAGGATTTGCTAGCTGTTAAGGTATTCCTTATGTTCTTTTTTCTTCTTTTTTTTTTTTTCAGTCTCAGATTAAATATAATGTTGTTGTTTATGTAGGCTCGTGCCTTAGATGGTTTTCATGCCAACACTCATACTCCCACGCGTGGTTGTTGCATCTCAAATGTGGTATGAAATCACAAGAGATCCATTGCATAACGTATTTGTTTCCTCATCAAAATCAAAAGGTTAATTTCTAAGATATGCGATGGACAAAATTAAAGATAAATTTGTTATGATAATCACATTTTTACCATTCTTCACTATCATCACGCATCGGAAATCAAAGAGCGTGAATTTGGAAAATTCTGCAAATTTTCAAGTCTTATAATAATATTCAACAAAAGGCTACCACACCTTTAAAACTTGAGATATTTCTACAACTTTTGGCTCTCAGGAAATTAGAACATTATTCATGGTACTTTGTTTTGGTGTTTTAATGTTATTTTTCTTTAATTTATATTTTCATATATTTTGATAAAAATAGCTTGTGTTCTTTCTTTGATTTTTTGGGATGCTAATCATATTAGCTCTTGGTTTTGTAGGCGGCTCAAAATATTGTACAAATTAAACAAGGCTTTCAGGTATTTTGGTTATGTGATTTTTTAATGCTTCTTGCTTTAATTTATGTTCTCGTATGTACATTTTGGTAGAGAGTTCTTGCTTTGATTGTTAGGAATAGTTCTTGGTTTTGTGCTTATATAGCCTAAAATATATTGTTAGCCAATACAATTTTCCACGTTTGTGTGCTCTGCAGGAAATTGAACCTTTTTATTTTAGAGTAGTAACATTTTCTTGATCAAGACTAATGTCATCTGATTGTCTATAATGATTTTATATGTAATGATCTTATCATCATAGTATCTTATGAAATATGGCTATTGTGGAATTAAAAATTAGCATGCAACAGACACCATCAAAGTTCTTACATTTTCTCCACTCCATCCTACACTTCAAATTTATAGTTTATTTTAGTTATGTTTTTTTCTAATAATTAACAAACCTATAAATCACTAATTCGAACCTAATGCCATTCCATAAAAATAAATAAGCATGAATCACATAGTTGCAAGGGAAGGATGATTTATAACTACTTATCTGGGTTTGAGGCTGAATTTCATCTTAATTTCAGTGTTTCTTTGTTTCAGGTTTATTGTTCATCTTGTAAGTATTTTTTTTTTTTTTTATCACAATTAGCTGTGTAAAGAAAGAAAAAGATCAAAGCACCCCTAATTCGTGGAGAAGGAGATTATATTACATGCAGTTTTTACTGTTTGTTACGATGTAATTTTAGGATATGCTCATGGCAGTAACTCTAGTCATCAACCCTTCTGTGTTGCTCTGCTAAATTTCTTGCTTCAAAGGTGAAAAAATATTTAAAACTTATTGATTTTCTGCATGCTGCCTTTATGACTAGGCCTCTAAATAGTTTATGTTTTTTTGAACTTTTTGTGCTTCAATAGTTTTTAATATCGTCTATTTAGTAAAATGTAAGACATGTTTGATTCATTTCTTGTTTATATATAATTAGTTTTACATTGTTTTTTTTACAGCAACAATGCCTATATACTATGCATTGAGAAGTGGAAAAACATATATGATGACTGGATATACTGAGTATGCAGTAGCAGGTCATATTATAACTCTATGTTGAAGGTGATTCTTTTTCTTTTTTTTTTTTGATAATAAAATATATCTTCATTTATATGATCTAGGTGAAAAAGTTTGCTTATTAGTTCCTAGAGGTATAGTGGTTATTTTTAAGATGCATTTTCAGTATACAAATATATGTTTTTTTTTTTTCTAGAGGAAAAACATGGCAAGTAATCAGTCCAGAGTATTTTTGAAAGACTGAGATCATGTAATAAAGCTAATTTTTTGATAGCTCTAGAAGGAAGTACTATGGTTTAGTAGAAATTTGGAGTTCTCTATTTTAGAATTGAATACCACCTCATACTCGATTGTTGAATTGTAGCTAGTGAGTGAATTTGGTTTAGATCATGTTACATTTATGCAAATTAACTTGTATTAACTTTTGAAAAAATACAAAAAATCACAATTAACCAATTTATTTTCATATGATTCGCGGGGCAATTATGGCAACACCGCGTTTTACGCGGTGTGAAATATCTAGTTGGAGCATAAAGATGAAGGCGTTATTGGGAGTTCACGGCGTGCGGGAAATCGTTGAGAATGGTTACGAGGAACCACAAGATAAGACCGGACTATCCCAACAACAAAGGGATAAGTTACGGGATGCGAGAAAGAGGGACAAGAAAACTCTCTATCTCATCTAATAAGCACTAGGGATGACGATTTTGAGAAAATCTCAAGCGCGAGCACTGCCAAAGAAGCATGGGAGAAGCTTCAAAATTCTTGCAAAGGAGCCAAGCAAGTAAAGAAGGTACATCTCCAAACTTTAAGAGGAGAATTTGAATCTTTGCATATGAAAGAGTCCGAGTCAGTTTCGGATTATTTTTCAAGAGTATTGGCGGTCTCAAATCAAATGAAAAGAACTGGTGAAAAATTGGAGGACGTAAGAATTATGGAGAAAATTTTGTGATCTCTAATTCCAAAATTTGAGCATATAGTGGTGACAATAGATGAGACTAAAAATCTAGAAGAAATGACTATCGATCTCTTATTAGGGTTGTTACGAGCATATGAGGAAAAATAAAAGAAAAATAAGAAATCGTAGAACAACTTTTAAAATTGCAAGTAAGCCAAAAGGGGAAAGAAAAAAGTTCTAGATCAAGTCAAGATCAATAAGGGAGAGGTCGTGGCCAAGGCCGAGATCGAGGAAGAGGTCATGGTCATGGACGTGGATACGGTCAAGGAGGTTTCACCAACAACGAAAGAAAAGAATTTTCAAGAAATGGTCGAGAAGGGAGCAATTTGCAGTCGAGGTACGATAAATCTTCAATAAAGTATTATAATTGTCATAGATTTGGGCACTATGTTTCTAAGTGCAGAGATGCAAAATCAAAAGTTGACGAGAAGGTTAATTACGCCAAGAACACAAGCGAAGCAAATGGCAATGTGCTTTTAGCGTATAAAGGAGAAGCCAAGAAGACACATGGTACCTCGACACCGGTGCAAGAAACCACATGTGCGGGAAGAGAAGCATGTTCGTAGAGCTCGATGAGTCGGTAAGTGGAAACGTCTCCTTTGGTGATGTATCTAAAGTTCTGGTCAAGAGAAAAGACAAGATTTTAATTCGTCTAAAGAATGGAGATCATGAGTTTATTTCAAATGTTTATTGTGTACCCAATATGAAAAATAATATTTTGAGCTTGGGACAACTCTTAGAGAAAGGTTATAATATTCACATGAGAGATTATAACCTTTCAATAAGAGATGGCAAAAATAATCTCATTGCCCGGGTGCCAATGTCTAAAAATAGAATATTCTTATTGAATATTCGAAATGACGTGGCTAAATGCTTGAAAGCTTGTTACCAAGATAAGTCTTGGTTATGGCACCTTTGGTTCGGGCACTTGAATTTTGGTGGATTAAAATTATTATCAAGTAAAGAGATGGTGAAAGGATTACCATCTATAAAGCATCCCGATCAACTATGCGAATGATGCCTACTCGGGAAGCAGTTCAAGAAGTCGTTCCCAAAGGAGTCAAGCTCAAGAGCTCAGAAGCCATTGGACTTAATTCATGCTGACATTTGTAGGCCAATCAAAGCCAAGCTCCCTCGGTAAAAATAATTATTTTCTACTTTTTATTGACGATTATTCTAGAAAAACATGGGTGTACTTCTTGAACCTGAAATCAGAAGGTTTTGAAGCCTTCAAGAAGTTTAAGGTTGCTGTCAAAAAGGATAGTGGGCTAGAAATCAAAGCTCTAAGGACCGATCAAGGGGGAGAATTTACATCCACGGAGTTTCTAGAGTTTTGCAAGCAACATGAAATTCAACGGCCTATGACAGTTCCAAGATCTCCCCAACAAAATGGAGTTGCAGAAAGGAAGAATACAACCATTGTGGAGATGGCACGGAGCATGCTTAAGACAAAGAATCTATCAAGAAAGTTTTGGGTTGAAGTAGTGGCGTGTGCAGTCTATCTAACCAACCGATCTCCAACACGAAGTGTTTGGGAAAAAACTCCACAAGAAGCATGGAGCGGTAGAAAGCCAGGAATTTCCCATCTCAGAGTGTTCGGGAGCAAAGCGTATACACACGTTCCAGATCAAACAAGGAATAAGCTGGATGATAAAAGTGAGCCTTTCATCTTCATCGGGTACGATTATAACTCTAAAGGCTACAAACTATACAATCCACCCATGCAGAAGAATGTGATAAGTTGAGATGTTGAGTTCGACGAAGAAGGGGCATGGGATTTTAGTTCCAACAATGACTCTACCTTCATCCCTTAACTCGAAGATCATAAGATGGTCGAGCAAGCGGAGGATGTACAACAAGAGCCAGCCACTCCCCACTTTACCTGTAGTAGGTGTTGAGGACTCACCACCTTCTTTCTTAAATGAAAGAGCCACACCACGTGCAAGGAGTCTAAACGAGATCTATGATGACACCGAAAGGTTAGAAAATCTTACCTTGTTCTGTCTATTTGCTGACTGTGAACCTGTTAGTTTCGATGAAACTGCGCAAAGTACAAAATGGCGAGATGCAATGGATGAAGAAATCAAGGCCATTGAAAAGAATGATATGTGGGAGCTTGCGACACTACCAAAAGGGCACAAAGCTATTGGAGTCAAGTGGGTGTATAAAATTAAGAAGAACTCCATAGGAGAAGTTAAAAGATATAAAATAAGGCTCATTGCAAAAGGATATAGCCAGAGAGCTGGAATCAACTATGATGAGTTATTCGCTCCAGTCGCACGCTTAGAAACTATTAGACTAATAATTTCTTTTGCAGCCCAAAATAGATGGAAAATATATCAAATGGATGTCAAGTCAGCCTTTTTGAACGGGGTTTTAGATAAAGATGTCTACATCAAACAGCCTAATGGCTATACGGTGAAGGGGCAAGAAGATAAAGTTCTGAAGGTAAGAAGGCCCTATACGGATTAAAGCAAGCACCAAGGGCGTGGAATAGCAGGATCGATAATTACTTGGAGGAAAATTATCACGCCCCGATTCCTGTGAACCAGGGTGTGACGGGGGTTGGATTAAAGAAGCGGGGAAGAAAGGGGATAATATTAATTTATGACCATTTTACGAGTATCTTACGTAAAATGAGATTATAAAGAAAATGGTGGGGTAAATCAACGTCAAGTAGCCAAGTGGAGTCGACCATCTACTACGACACATTGGAATTACCAAGAGTGAGTAGGAAATCGAGCTTCCAAGTGGAACCATTGCATGACACTCTCCACCCTGCATAAAATAAAAGATGGGATAAACCGGCTTTCAGTAAACTAGAGGAGGCGACATCCACTTCGAAAAATGGGATAACCATAATTGAGTGAGAATTCGAGCTTCCAAAAGGAACTGATACACGGCACTCTCCATCTAACAATAAGTAAAATGGGAAGAGAGAAATAAGTTTAGAAAATAAAGAAACCATATTATATAACTAGAGGGTTGGAAGATGATGCCCTCGACTTATTTATTATAAAAAAATAACCAGTAGTCTTGTTATCAGAGTTATAAGCAAAATAACATAGCGGAAACTTTATAAGGCCCTGCAACAACCTCAGCCTCAGCCTTGCTGCACATCACCTGCTTCCAGACCTGTAAACATTTAAAGAGTTTTGGGCTAAGTACTTGATGTACTTAGTGGTCATGCCCCTTTGGCAAGCATTTTGAAAACTAGCAATTTATCCATACATAGTATATCAAGAGGCTTGCAGAAAACAACTCTTGAAAATACAAATATCATTTTGGGGTGTGTGATGTTCATTCCTGGACTCAACCAAGGCTACAAATCACCTTTGGTTCATCTAGACCGGGTTAAGGGTCGAAACCCTAAATAATCCCAGTACTTGCAGAAAACCCGAGTCGAAACTCAAGGAATTCGTCATTAGTTAGCATACGACGTGATCAAGGCATCGTATGTAACCGGGGTGCGCACAATTCAAAGTTAGTATATCTTATACTAACAATGAATCTCGATCGATCCATAGAGTCATTTCTTGGAACATACACACAAAACATTTTTATGGATAATTACATTTTATAACATAAATTTAAACAACATTAAAAACAATGTCAAAACATTTTACCCACCTATAATCTGGAGCAACCTGAAGAATAACACTAACTTATAATATAACCTTCTCTTATTGGGCTTTAATAAAAAGAAAGGATAAGCTATTTTGCAGACTAAGGGAGTCGATGGAAAAACTAGAATTTAGACGAGATAGAGGTGATCGAGGCTTGGAGATGAAAAGTAAAGAACAACTTACGTTGCTATTTATAGGAGTATGAAATTGGTTAGTCACAATATAAAGCTTTGCTTAGTCATAGCTATAGCTTCGACTACTCACTCCTAGGTAAACTCAGTAAATAACAAGTGGCAAATAAATGACAACTTGCTATTTTAATAACATATTTATAGATAATGTTTGTTCAGTAAAAATTACACGTATCTACATAGCCTATATGCATGACAAATTAGTTACTCTTGATGAATTACATATCCATATTCATTGTTCCATGCATGCAAAACTTAAATTTATATAACTATGCACAATTACGTTATAATAGGTATACATATATAGATCCACTAGCTTGAATCTTTCTTTATTTTATTTTTTCATTATTATATTTTTATCAATACAAGTATTTTCGTATATTACATATATTAACTAATCACAATATATATACAATATATATATATATATATATATATATATATATATATTATCATACTTATATAAATTAAAAGATATACTTTCTATGATATATATATATATATATATATATATATATCTTTTACTAGTGATAAACTTATCAACTTAAATTCTAAAAATTCAGGATATTACAAAAATGGCTTCACCAAATGCCCACATGAACATGCCCTCTACATTAAAATCAAAGGCGGAGATATTTTAATTGTGTGCTTGTATGTAGATGATCTTATCTTCACAGGAAACAACCCAAGTATGTTCGAGGAATTTAAGAAAGCCATGACTAGAGAGTTTGAGATGACTGACATTAAGCTCATGGAGTACTATCTCGGTGTGGAAGTCAAGCAACTAGAAGATGGAATGTTTATCACTCAAGAAGGTTATGCAAAGGAAATCCTCAAGAAGTTCAAGATGGAGGACTGCAAAGAAGTCAACACACCAATGGAGTGCGGAATCAAGCTATCTAAGAATGATGGAGGAGAAAAAGTAGACCCGACATTATTCAAGAGTTTAGTTGGAAGCATGTGGTACTTAAGATGCATAAGACCATATATTCTTTATGCTACAGAGCTTGTGAGTCGCTATATGGAAAATCCTACTACGGATCACTTCAAAGCAACAAAAAGAATACCCCACTATCTCAAAGTTACGATTAACTTTGGCCTTGTCATGACCAGAGTTTGCTAATTGATAGCTAAGCTCGGTAACTCGTGACTATGGGTATTACTTATGAATAAATAATAAGGAAAAGGTATTTGGTGGGGAATTGGCTCATTCATCATGTTGAATCGTACTGTGTAAGGAAGACAGATTTAATAGTTAGGAATCGATCAAGGTACAAACATACATGTTGACAGCCTGACTCAAATTACAACGAGAACACATAGGGTATGACAAGTTTGAGTGTTTACAGCGGAAGGGAGAATGATGAAATACATGTATGGAGACATGTATTACCAAGAGACTTCTCGACACTACTACTATGACTACTTCTTTCTCGACAAAACACCGTCTGGCCACTCCGCTTCACCTTG
This sequence comes from Mentha longifolia, assembly GCA_001642375.2. Taxonomy (NCBI): domain Eukaryota; kingdom Viridiplantae; phylum Streptophyta; class Magnoliopsida; order Lamiales; family Lamiaceae; genus Mentha; species Mentha longifolia. The sequence goes on from CM038111.1 coordinate 21,206,080, forward strand.
CTCAACCTGCACATGGGAAATATGTACAGGGCATGAGTACAAAGTACTCAGTGGACACGTGCCCAAAACATTTGTCTTATTGTCAGCCATCTAAATGGTAATGCATAAGGTTTTACTTTAAAGAGCCTATGCTTACCAAAATATTTTATGATTCAAAGGTGCCTGCGCAGGCTAACTCATCTGTACCCTACCATATCTGGAAACATAAGTACCGAGAAGGTGGCCACCTTTCACGGCACCTGACTAGCCAACTGCCGTTGAGCGTAGTCGCACAGTGTACACTAGCCCTTGTAAGATAGACATCTTACTAGGACCCGAATTCGATTAACGAATTGGCACATCAAACTCAGATAGGTATCATACAAAAACTGATAACATTTATGGCGTGACAATAGTAAAAGAGCTAACACCTAATAAAACATGCTTTTGTTTTATAGAAAGCCCACCTCGTTGTTGTTCTCTACTGCAACGAGACTTGATATCTGGTTCTGCTACTGTTCTTCCTTCGTGTACCCTTCGATTAAAAATCGAGGTAAGATTCGTATTCTAACGAATAAAATCTTATCTAAGATTTTAGTTTTAATGTTGATCGGAGGTTATTCTAATTCCAGTAACATGGTTACTGTTATCGAAGCTCGAATTATGAATCCCGTTACGTAAACGGTTCATATAAATTTACATTAATAAATTAATCTTTGATTTATTGGGAAATTTGACTAATTTAATTCTAAGTGTGTAATTGATTAGCTAAATCAATTAATCTAAATTATAAATTCTTGGTTAATTAACTTATCTAAAGTTAATTATTAAAATCGTGAAATAATTCTTTACGAACTATCGTAATTTAATCAATGGTAGAGCACGATTTAATTATCAGACCAGTGTGGAAAGAACAATCAGATGAGTAGAAATGAAATGACAAAGGGTCGAAAGAGGGAGACTCTTTTGCCGATACTCCTCTGAATTCTGGTCTGCGAATGATTCTACCGAGATTGAGATTATGTGGAGTGGCCAGTTCCACATAAGCACATCCTTAGCATGAAACCGTCTGTCGTACTTTGGTGGCTTGGTCAAAGAACGATGAAAAGAAAGAAGTTTTCCTAACTTGTTATTTTTCTAAAGAAGAAGACTTTATTGGTTTCAAGGGGGTAAAAAAAAAGTACATGCCACATCATAAGGCATTTGTACATAAGGTTCTCCCTTAGGTTACCGCCTTTATGATTTCGTTAATTCTCCTCACCCACTAATCCTTACTGTAGGAGGTTGCTATCCCTTTATTTCTTGAGGGGAACTATACTGGCAATGGAACATGTTATCGTTGCTAATGACGCACACGTGTGGGTAGTAATATTGTCTTGCATTTAGTTCTAATTGTGAATTCTCAACTTCTAATTTATTTCCTTTTTCCAATGACGTCTCGTTGATCTACCACTTATGGCTTGAAAAGTGTAACGATATAGGACAATTAATCGTACTGGATATAGCTTAACCATCTTCAAAGAAGGATTCTTCTTCATATACCTATTTCTCATAAGAGTTACAACTTGGCTACAATATTTTAATGGATGAAATTATTCACTCCAAGTAGCACTGTGCCTTGTTCCTTTACTACTATAGTGTAGTCTACTCATGAAAATGTATCGACTTGCTTTCTTTCTTATTCTACTCTCATAACTTCTAACATCTGAACTTATCTCGTCTTTCCTTCTTTCCTTTATTGGGTTCTTCTTTTCTCTCCAAGTATGCAGTGACATCCTTGGGATTACAGTGGACTTATTTATTTTGCCACATTGTAGTTTAGTTGATTATACCACTGAGGTATGCTATTATTGAAGGCATTAGCAGCCTTGTTTCTAATCCGTTTCCTTGGCAAAGGGTGTCAACTGTTCAACTGGACTTGTCTCGACTTTCGTCGGCTCTTCTTGCATCTTGCAGTACTCCTTGTTTCTCCTTTGCTTGAACCGTGAAGAAAATAACTTCATTTTGATTCTACATTGAGCTTACTTTATCAAAGTAAGTGTCTAAAGCAACTATGTTCTCAAAATGAGTTCATTTATTTTTCTAAGTGATCTAAGAACTAGTTTCCACTAAGTTCTAAAGTCCAACTTGTAAATTTCTCTTTACCTTGTTGAGCATGATGCGTCGGAGTGCCGGGTTTTGTCGAAATGCTCTACTTAGTCTAGCGATACAAGTCTAGACTTTACTTTAAAGGAAAACTCTTGGATTTCAGAGCGAACCTCGCTCTGATACCACTCTGTCACGACCAGATTTTGCTAATTGATAGCTAAGCTCGGTAACTCGTGACTATAGGTATTAATTATGAATAAATAATAAGGAAAAGGTATTTGATGGGGAATTGGCTCATTCATCATGTTGAATCGTACTGTGTAAGGAAGACAGATTCAATAGTTAGGAATCGATCAAGGTACAAACATACATGTTGACAGCCTGACTCAAATTACAACGAAAACACATAGGGTATGACAAGTTTGAGTGTTTGCAGCGGAAGGGAGAATGATGAAATACATGTATGGAGACATGTATTACCAAGAGACTTCTCGACACTACTACTATGACTACTTCTTTCTCGACAAAACACTGTCTGGCCACTCAGCTTGACCTTGCTCAACCTGCACATGGGAAATATGTACAGGGCATGAGTACAAAGTACTCAGTGGACACATGCCCAAAACATTTATCTTATTGTCAGCCATCTAAACGGTAATGTATAGGGTTTTACTTTAAAGAGCCTATGCTTACCAAAATATTTTATGATTCAAAGGTGTCTGCGCAGGCTAACTCATCTATACCCTACCATACCTGGAAACATAAGTACCAAGAAGGTGGCCACCTTCCACGACACCTGACTAGCCAACTGCGTTGAGCGTAGTCGCACAGTATACACTAGCCCTTGTAAGATAGATATCTTACTAGGACCCAAATTCGATTAACAAATTGGCACATCCAACTCAAATAGGTATCATACAAAAACTGAAAAACATTTATGGCATGACAATAGTAAAAGAGCTAACATCTAATAAAATATGTTTTTGTTTTATAGAAAGCCCACCTCGTTGTTGTTCTCTACTGCAACGAGACTTGATATCTGCTTCTGCTACTATTCTTCCTTCATGTACCCTTCGATTAAAAATCGAGGTAAGATTCATATTCTAACGAATAAAATCTTATCTAAGATTTTAGTTTTAATGTTGATCGGAGGTTATTCTAATTCCAGTAACGTGGTTACTGTTATCTAAGCTCGAATTATGAATCCCGTTATGTAAACGGTTCATATAAATTTACATTAATAAATCAATCTTTGATTTATTGGGAAATTTGACTAATTTAATCTAAATTATAAATTCTTGGTTAATTAACTTATCTAAAGTTAATTATTGAAATCGTGAAATAATTCTTTACGAACTATCGTAATTTAATCGATGGTAGAGCATGATTAATTAGTCGCGTCTCGATTTATAATTTAATTAGGGATTGGGCTCATAATTGGGTAAATGGGCCCCGGCCCAATCAAAAGGCATCTCGGCCCATTTGCTTCTTGGCCCAAACCCATGATTTGAATCTGACCCGCGGGTCGACCCGACCCGGTCAACAAAAGAGACCAAGTCCTCCTTTCCCTTTCACTTCAAGTCTTCAACGCTGACCCGTCGCTCATCCCCCTCGACTCTCACCTCTGCGATTCTTCATCCCTCTAATCTTCTATAGACTTTCATCCCCAATTCAAAACCAATTTCGAAGGTTTGGGGCATCTCTCCTCCCTTCTCTTTAATCCGTTGAATTTCGCGAGGTTTGCCGCCTTGCGGCTCTCGCCGTCCGTCCAATTACGCTGAGGAGCAGCCACCATCGTCGTTGTGTAGGGAGGCCGCCACTAGCCGCACCACCGTCGATTCGCAAGTAGCGACGTGGGGTGGAAACGTCGGGCTTCTTCTTTCCCTCTCTGTTACCTGTTGGGTGCACCAATCGAGCACCCTAGTTGATTTTGGGGATTCTCAGCTCCGATCGAATCTTCGGTAAGATTCGCCGGTTCCGGCCTCCTGGATGGTGTTTCGACACTGCAGTGAGACGGCGCCGGCTGTAGAGGCGTCGCGTGGTCTCGAACCGCGTGCGTGTGTACTCGGTCCTCTCCGGTGGCCGACGCAACTCCCGTGGTTCTCGCGCCCTTCTTCTCTTGGATTTCTCCCTATATCGAAAACCCTACTTCATTTTGAATTAAGGGACATTCATCCCTTTTGTTTCCATTCTCGATTCCTTCTACATTTTATTGATTCAATGTTTTCAAATTTTGGTTTAATGCCAATTAAGGAAGGGTTTGATTTGGTACACACTAACTCTCTCTATCTCTGTTTCTAAATGCAGGATTTCGACAATGACGATGAGGCATCGCGGCTACTGCTGGCTGCCGTTTGCTGTTGGTCGTTGTGGCTCTGGCACCGGTCTGCTATCGTCGAGGCCTCGCCCTCGATTCTAAGCTAAGCTTTCGCTGCTTTGTTTTAATTATTACTCTGTGTTTGTGGGGGTAGGGAGTTCCTAGCATGGTGTTATTACTAGCTTCAGAGATTATCTACTTCAGAGCCTGTTTGGTTGATGATTCATGTGATGAGATTATCTAATTTCAATGGTTTTTGGAGGAAGGAAAGAATAGTAGCATGCTTGTTTATGCTTGTGTGTTCTGTAAGGCTGAATATCTAATTCATGCTTGGGATTTTGGTTGATTACCTTGAAGAAGATGAGTTGTTGTTGCTTGCTTCTTCTTTCTCCTTCTTCTGCTTCCTAGCTGCTTCTCCTTCACTTCTCTCACTCTCTAGTTGTTCTAAGTGTTGGTGTTTTGGGATGGTGTGAATCTGAATGAGTGAGGAAGGGGTGGTGTTATAGGAAATCGGTTGGAGTTCTAAGACTAGAAGAGAAAGTTGACTTTGGCTGATAGAGTGTATTCTTTCAAGGCTTCTATTTCCATACTAAGTTTGTTTCCTTTTGAATAATTTTGCAGAGTTTATTTTGTTGCCTTATTGCAAGTCTTGGTTCTTGTATCATTGCAGATTTTTAGCCCTCAATGCTTGTCGATTTCGTGGTTGATTTCTCTCCTTTCTTGCAAGTATCAAGAAGGGATGAAGTTGCTGCCTATACAGCTGTGCTAGGCTTCCTTCAAGACTGGTTTTCTTTCTTGTTTTAGACATAGGATCCTTGTCTCATTTTATAGATTTGAAATCCTTCTCCTCTTGTTTTATTTGCTGTTTTTACTTACTCTTTTGTAGGTAGCTAGAGGGATGCTAATTGTGCAGCTAACTTCTAAAGTTGAAAAGGGCTGCAGATTTCCTTCCCTTTTTAGAAGATTAGGAGTTTGGCTATTTGTCTACTAATGTATTGTAGTTTCAAAATTGTACTTTGAGAATCTTGCTCTGAATATGTGGGATTTGATCCCTGCTACCTTGTGTAATCACGTGACTCCCCTCTTTATTGAGGTGAACTTAGAGATCAACTAATCTCTTGTGGGCTATTGTAGTATGTATCCTATTCTTTTCTTTGTTTATAAATGAGGAAAAATATATATGTGCATCTATGTATATATATAGAATGCTAAAATATATATATATATATATATATATATATATATATATATATATATATGTCCGAGCCTAATCTCAAAAGAATGGGCGTGGGCCACTAGTACGGGAATTGGGCGTTGGCCCAAACGGTTATCTCTTACTCGAGCGATTCTAATTCGATCACATTTAGCTACTGTGATCGAGCATAATAACGATTCACTTATTCGAATACTAGTTACTTATTGAAAACAAAATAATATAGAAATCAAGTTGCTACTTGATTCTACCATCGCTTCTCAATCAATTTCTCGAAGAAATTAATTATAGAAGTTGAGTCGCTACTCCATTCAATTATTGCTCTCTACGCAATTGTTCTAGAAATCTCGGATACTAAAGTTGATAATATATCTCAACTATAGGGATTAACTAACTAATTTAGTTTAGTAAAATTACGGGGTGCTACAGGCCTATTCTATACAAGTACTAATGATTTTAAGCTTGGCGGGTATAGTGATAGCGACTGGACTGGAGATAATGATGCCGAAAAAGTACAAGCGGGTTCGTGTTCTTCATGGGAGATACTGCCTTCACCTGGATGTCGAAGAAGCAACCCATAGTCACGCTATCAACTTGTGAAGCAGAATATGTGGCTACTACATCTACTGTATGCCATACGGTTTGGCTTAGAAGTTTACTGTAGGAGCTCGGATGGCCACAAGGAGAGCCAACAACCATCTATGTTGATAACAAGTCGGCGATTGCGCTAGCAAAAAACTGGTATTTCATAATCGGAGCAAGCACATCGACACTCGTTTCCATTATATCAGAGAACATATAGCAAAGAAGAAGGTTCAAGCGGAGCATACGAAAATGCAAGATCGAGTTGCCGACATCTTCACCAAGCCACTAAAGTACAAAGACTTTGTCAAGTTCAAAAGTTTGCTCGGGATGACAAATCAAGTTTAAGGGGGAGTGTTGAAGAAAATAAATTTGATTTTTAGAGAAGATATTTTGTAATGAGAAATCTAGAAAACAAAGGAAATATCTAGACATAGAAATTAAAAGAGAAAGAAGTAGAGAATTCTAGAAGTAGCTACTAAGTGAAGGTAATTAGAAGAGAATTCTAGAAGTAGCTACTAAGTGAAGGTAATTAGAAGAGAATTCTAGAGAATCACTAATTAAGTCGGTTAGCACCACATGCACCGACATCAAGTACTATAAATATGTAATGTGCCATTTTCAATTTGTGAGTGAAGAAAAAGTGGAGAAAAAGTTATAAAAAGTCCACTTTCAATTTTTCCTTCTAATACACACACACGTCCACTTACATACACACACTAGCCATCACAAAATCTCCTCTAATTGATTTGTTAATTTCTCCATTCAAATATCCTTATATTCCAATAACTAATAAAGGCCGATAATTTCAAAAATAATAAAAAAATTTGGGCTTATAATAAAAAACGAAAATAAATAAGTCTCATCTCCAGCCCATGTCATTTTCAACTCTTGGTCCATGAGCTGAATCCGCTATCTACGCGGATGCCCGGATCAGAGCATAGGCTCACTAGGCTTGTGCCTAGGGGCCCAATATTTTTTTTTTAAATTTTGGTCGTTTAATCTTTTTTTTTTGTTAATTGATATTATTTTTATATATTTTATTTATTTTTGGTTTTTTAATCTTCTTTTTATTTATTGATATTGATAATGATCTAATTTTCAGGTTTTTTTTTTTTAATATATATATATATATTTGTTTTGTTACATTTGTTTCATTTGATTGAATTATATTTGTATTTTAATTATTGCGATCATTTGGATATTACCGCTGTTTTTTATTTTTTTTTGGACATAATTTTGCTACTTATAAACTTTTAAAACTCATATAAGGTATAGAGAAATTTGTTACGGACATTTTTTTATTTATTTTTCCCCTCTTTTGAAGGGCCTTTTTTTTATTTTCGCCTAGGACCACACGAAGTACAGGACCGGCCCTGTCAATGCGATTGACTAGTTAGCTCTGGAGTCTTTGGTTCATTCAAATATATAGATAATTCATCATTTGAAGTGTACTCACGGGAGCCTATATTTTGAATGAATCTTTGTAGTCTTTGGGTTTTTTGACTGCTACTTCTTGATCTTATATCATAAAAATTTCTAGGTATAGTGTTACGCTGTGAAGTAGTGTCTAAGTTCATCTTAAATACATCGGTTGAAGGCAATTTTAATCCTTCCCTACCTCTTTGGCCTACGAAATACATGTCAACTACTAAGTTATAGTAGAATTCTAGGAGCTCTTAAATGCCATTGAGTTTAATACTAGGACGTAAGGCTACTAAAAAGATGTCAGGAATAATGGTGAAGTATTTTAATCATTTCAGAATCATCATGGAAATCACATCAACCAATTCCGGACAATAACTACATTCTTCAAATTTAAGAGCAATAAAAACAAAGTGATATAGCACACATGGCGAAGTAGGATAATAAACACATGTATAAATTTTAGTAGCAACAGAAAAATCATGCATCAAACCAACAAGTTTTTGAGAATCGACCCAAAACGATTCGTATAAAATATGATTGTTCACCTTGTTTGAGAAAAATGCACACAAGTCCTCTTTATAGGCTTCAGTCTCTCTAGGAATTTCGTAAGTTGAGTTCCATCTAGTGCACACATCTATATTAAAGCTTATGTCTCCATCTCGATTTACAAAACTTAAACCACACTCTATAGAGTTTAGATTTATGTCTCAACATTAGTACAACCTTCCTAACAGGTGAGATAGAATTTTCAAGGAGTTTAATACCATCTTGAACACACAAATTGAAATTATTATGACAAATTCATCGATTATGAAAATATTTTCTGGCTCTTAGGTAGAGTTACATATAGCAATCAGTTGGGGCACACTAACAGTGTTCACAGAAACATTATCAAAGCTAACTGAAGAAATTATAGGATAGTCGTTAGTCGTTACTAGGGTTACTATTTGTTTAGCTAAAGAGACTTTTCCTCTACAACATGAATTTCTCGTAACTGTTTAATTACGTATAGAATTCCAAGATTTAGTGTTACAGATTCACTCAGGAGAATGCACGAATAGTTAGTTATTATGCTAGGTTTTCATTAGTTTAATTTAGTCCTCCTATCTTTTATGGTTTAGGTGTGGCAATAATACTAAAAGTAAACGCTAAAAATAACATAACATTAGTGGGAAATCCCATGCCTGCTAATTCATACATCTTTCATAACCAAAGAATTTGCCTAGGGTCCTTCACCTTCATCCTCCAATGTCCATCGCCAAACCTCGCCTCCTTCGCCCCTTCCCTATTTTTCCGAATCCGGCGTTCCATCTTCGGCGTCAACGCGCAGAACCGCTGCAGCTCCTCCGGCATCCCGTCGTACACGCGCCACCACCTCTCGTTTGCGGGGTCGCTCGCGAACTTCCGGTTCACCACCTTATCCCAATTGCAGTCGTAGCCCCTATAACACATCCACGGCTTCAACCCTAGGTAGTGCAGCGCGTACACATCAGGCGCCACCTTGCGCTCGTAGTCCGCCTCCCCCGACTCGAAGAACTTGAGGTGGTTCACCTTCTTCGGGAGGCGGTGCCACCACGGGAACATCTGGTTGAGGAACCCCTGGTCGCCGCCGTTGTACGAATTCACGAGCCACCGCCTCCGCATTAGGGTTCGGAACGTGCAGGCCGAAGGTTCTAGAAGCATGAGGCCCGAGTTGAAGATGTCCTTGTTGTTGGGGGCAGCGGAGATCTGCGGGTAGACGAAGAATCCGTCGAGGTTCCGCGTGACGATGAGGTCAGAGTCGATGAACATGACCTTGTGGTAGTCGAGGAGCTGCCATAGGCGGAGCTTGCTGTAGTTCCACTCGTTGTAGGAGTTCTTCTTCGACTGGGGGCTCCGTATCCGTTGGATCCGCTTGATTTTCCAGCCCGACGATCGGAGGCCGTCGATTGATTCGGGGGAGATGTGATCATCGGCGAGTAGGATGAGGTCTTTGGTAGTGTTGGTTAGGAGTAAGCTATGCGCGAGGGCTATTGCTCCACATACGTAGGCTTCTGAAGAGTGTAGTATTGTGGCGTATGCTTCTCTTGGCGGCTTCTTCATGCTGTGGCCCTCGATCTGCCTCCATAATTCTTTGCCTGAAACCATATACCACATGCCTCAAATAATTTAGTGAAATTAAATGAAGTCTTGAAACTCAATTTTGTTATGGTTTTAGTTGGGAAAGGATCCCATGCTGCACCGCCTGCTGTGCATAAAACGGCATCCAATTACACAGGGAACGACAACCAATATTAGTTCTTAGCAATTATTTTATTTTATTTTAAGATATTAAAAGTATTAAAATTATTTATGAAATCATTTTATATTTTAATTATTGAAAGTCAACGATTTTTTTATGGTTCATTTTTCATAATTAGGGGCCATAAATATATTTAAGTTCCACGTTTACTTTTTAACTAATCATTAAACATTATTAATGCTATAAAAAAATATATTAGATGATTAAGTTAAAATAAACATAAATTGTCGTTCAATGTGTAATTGGGTGCCGTTTTATGCACAGCAGGCGGTGCTGTAAGTGCACACCATGGGATCCTTTTCCGTTTAAGTTCTCTATGGATTTAAAAAGATACAAGGATATCTGTTTTTTAACAGAATAAACATACTTAAAAAGTACACTTCCTTCCCACCTGTAAGTGGCTCACTTATGTTCCGTCTGGATCCTTTGTTATATTTTGGTGTTGTATCTCTTATTGTACCATCGGATGCTCGACATGTATTAAAATATTTCCTAAATTGGCATTTCTATTTCATTAATTAATGAAACATAAATATTTTTAACAAATGTCAACATTGAAATATCTCAGAATATCTGAATAGACTTCTTTGAGCACGGTATTTAACGAGGATATATAAATTATAAGAAAATAATAGGGTCCAAACCTTTTTGAAGAGTTATTTTTTGTTATTTTAGGAATAGAGAATTTATATTATTTTTATATTATTTTTTATAAAAATAAAAATACTATAATATACTCCGTAGTAAATTATAATAGACATTTATAATAAAAAAAATTGAAACTTTTTAACATCATATACTTTAGTTTTTGAATTTATCAACTTTAATATACTAATAAACGTGAAATTAAATGCTTAAAATAATCAAAAACCCTAATAGGGATGGATGAACCCTTGAAAATAATCATAAAATTAAACTAAATCATTATAAAATAAATTTATTGAAAAAATAACATAAAACTAATAAAAATTAAATTTTAGGACGCGATTGAGACACTAAAATTGGGACGGAGGATCCCAAGTCGTCGACTACTCTTCTAAAGTCTGCTAGAATATTGCTTTTATGAGCGAGATTATTCAACCAAATTTATGAAATGAAATCCTATTTTAAATTATGGGCCAGAATCTGGGAGATGAAAATTTTTGTTTCGATATGAAGTTATGATTAATTTACTAATTTAGGAATCAGTTTAACAGCTCTTTTTAAAAGAAATTTTTAGCTTAGGATACATCTAGGTTTGTAATTAAGAAATGACGAAGCTAGGTATTAACCTTAATTAATATCTTTTTTGGATAAAACTAACGTTATTTCTTAGAAAACCCGTGATGATCAACTTTCGGATTAAAATGAGGGGAATGCACAATTTCTAAAAATGCATGTATAACAATTTTAGGCTAGACTCCGGGGTGTTTGGCTAAGTTTATAAACTCCTTAAAATAGTTTATAAGTTATTTGATTGTTTATAAACTCTTCAAAAATATTTACAAAATAAGTTTCTTAAGAGTTTATAAGTTGAAATAAGCTCCTCAACTTCAACTTATTTTTTCAAATTTATTTTTTTTATTTCTTATATACTTCCATTTGATTTATACAAAATTGTCTATCTCAAAATTTTCATTTTTCGATTTTTTTTTAATTTTATGATTTTAAACTTTTTAGTTTTGAACTTATACCACCATACGTTTTATAAGCTATTGGAACATCTTATAAGCATTTAGAGCTTATAAGCTTTTTAAAATAAGTTTAGTCAAACACCCCTTGTAAGATGAACTTATATAATATAATACTCAAATATGATAAACTGAATTTCATGACAATTTTAGCATTAACTTAACCTAATATATAATTCAAGCTTAATAAATTAAAAATTTTGACAGTTTTAACTTTATATTGTATGTTTCGACACCAAAGATCACTTAAAGTCGCAAAGTTTTGAGTTACGGGGTTCGAATTTTGTACTAAGTTGAGTTCAGGCTCAAATTATCAAAAAGTGAATAATGATATATAGTAAACTAAATTTTGTGACAATTTTAACAGTAACTTACTTTAATATAAAATTTAAACCTCTTAAGTTAAATATTGTGATAATTTTATCCTTTTATCATACTTAAAGTCACAAAATTTAAGCAATGGTGGTAAAAAATAGTGTATATCTTTCTGTATATATGGGCTTAATTAGAAATTACCAACTCCATGAAAAAACAATATATATTTTGTAGCTTACCGGATTCTGCAAAGGGAGGGCTGACTTGGCAAGTTCCGATCGGCATGAGCACTTTCTGTTTCAACTTCCTCAATTGAGGTTTATAAATCCAAGAATCACCGACATGCAACACAAGATCATCACATGTAAAAATCTCCCACATCGGACCACAACACCCTTTAAACACCGCATAAACCGGTCTCTCACTTTCCATTCTCCCACTTCTCACCAACAAATTAGCCACCACCAAATTCACATGCAGCCTAGAAACGTCCCTCCATCCACTCTCATCACATCCGTTACAAGGAACCCTAGCTACCACCACATCTAGCTCCTCGTACTTTCCGAACTCCGGCATCGGAAGCTCCGGACATCCGGTGGTCGAGCTCTCGTTGACCCACTCCGGAAAGAATGTCGACCACTGCAGTCCCTCGTCCACTCGCCTAAAATCTACCTTAACGATCTTCCCTTTCGTGGGGACCTCTTCAAACGTCGTCGTATCGTCCATGTTCACGAGCCCGATGTTGATCCTCTCGTCTTGGAGCTCCCGTGCAACAACGTCGAACCATTTAGGGTTTCTTGATTGTTTAGGGTAGCTTATTGCGTTTTGGAAGTCATCGTGGATTTGTGTTAGGGAGTAGATGGTGAAAAGTAGGAGGGCTGTCAAGAGCAGAATGAAGGAAGAGGTGAAGGGCTTCGGCCTAGAGGGATTCGACGCCATTGATGAAGTAATGGTGGCCTAACTTTTGGTGTTTTTGCTATATTGGATAGTTAACTATATGCATGTTACAACATGTAGGTAGATTGTAAGAACAAGAGCCGAGTGTATGGATGGATGTTACAATATTATATTTATATTATTCCTTGTCTATTCCGTTTTGGCAGATGTATAGTATTGCTTAGCTTTTCCACAATGCGGGTGGCATGTACGAGTTTTGAATATTAATCTCTACCAACTAAAAAATCTTGATTAGATATATATTTAATTATTACTGGCATGAGTAACGTGCATTCGCACGTTAAAAGAGTAATTTTAATATCTAAAATTTATAAATATTTTTATATTTACTACTATCATTTATATTTTATTAAAACTTTATAGTTTTTGAGTGCTCTCAAAAAGTTGTGTTATTCATTATTCGAAAATTACGCAAACTATAGTAACTAAAATCATACATTTTCAAATTCGGTATTTAAAGTTAACATTTTACTTTAAGGGTGTGTTTGGTAGACCAGATATCATAGTTGAGATAGGCTTATCTGAAGCTATTCGGGTGTTTGGTATCACAGATTGCCTTATCTTGAAGGCCCGTGATTTAAGAGCAGCCCGGGCTACTTACACTGTTCCTCTTTAGTAATGCTATTGGAGCTCCCCCCTGCGATATGGTTTCTCTCTTGAACAGTCAGTGGCGACTCCAGGAATTATAATTCGGGGGTGTGAAAAATAATTACTCCTTATGTCCCACCGAAATAACATTATTTTCTTATTATACTCCTTACATATGTTCAAGAAGGAAGATCATTTCAGCGGGATAGAGTGAGTATATAACATTAATAGTACCATTTTACAGAATATATACATAATACTAGTATTTTTTGTTAATATATATACATAATACATAATACTAGTAAAAAATTAATTTTTTTTTTGGGGGTACAGCTGTACCCCCAATGCTGCATGCTGGAGTCGCCAGTGTGAACAGTATCTACACTTTCTCCATCTCGCCCCTTTTTGCCCTTTCCATCTTCCTCCTCCTTCCTCCATCTTTCCGGCAGGTTCTTGTCGCTCGATGGTCGGCGGCGCCGGCAGCACCTACTACGCCTTCCTTCAGATTTCCTCCTCCTTTATCTCTCCTCACTTCTCTTCTCTCTCTCTTCTTTTTTTTTTTTTTCAAATTTCTTGTTGTCTCCAACAAGCTCCAGCTTGGCCCCCTGCTCTCACTTCAATTCATTTACGTCAACAAATTGGAGGAGGACGCCCCCTTCCCTTGCTTCGCAGTGCGTGCTCCCGCGAAGGTTCACCTCAGGAAATACTGTGCGTGCGGCGGCGGTGGATTGTTAGATTCCGATTCGTCTTGCCGGAGAAGCGAGGTAGATTCAGATTTCAATTGTTGGTTGATGAACACAAGTTACACCAATTGTTGAATTTTTATTTTTGAATTTTTGGTTGATTGAACAGAGACAATTTTATTTTTGGTTGATGAACTTTAGGCAATTTTATTGTTGGTTGATTGTTGGTTGATGAACACAGTTTCACCGCCGCCCCTTTGCTCTCTCCTCTTTCCCAAATTGCCTGAGCTTGGTTTTGAGAGGGTTGATTTAGTAATTTTCATTTTTCTATCATGTTATAATCCTTACTACCAAACAAACAACAAATATCCACTTTAAAAATCCAATCTTGACATTATCTCAAGGTTCACTATTTCTCCCCAAAAATTTTGCTTATCTTGACATGGCTACCAAACAGGCACTAACTTTTTTGTGTGTGATTATAAAAGTACTACTCCATCAGTCCCATAATAGTAGTCCGTCTTTTCACTTTGAGTTGTCTCAATGTAGTAGTCTTATTTTCTAAAATAAATTATTTGGTCACTCATCGTTTAATCCTAACATTGCACGTACTTCAATATAATCTAAATTGTAAGAGTTTAAATTATTATAACATGTTGGTTTGTTTTCTTACTTCTACAATTTTTATGTCAAATTAAAGGGCTTAATATATTCTTATATTTAAGATCAATCATCAATATATTTTTATGGGTTTATAATGTTTTATTTTGAAAAAAATGCATTAAAGTGCTAAACACTATACTTTATCTTTAAATAAGGTCTCCTAAAATATTGTATCGAAAAGTTTTAGAACTACTATAATAAGATAGAGGGAGTACTTAGATTGACATTTAATTGATTATGTCAATATAAAGTATTTGTACTTACTAAAATAGGACTTGACACTCTAATAATATATGATATTAATTTTCTTACAAGTATTTATGAAATAGTCAAAATTATATAACACAATTTAATTTTTTTTATTGACCTTTCAATAATTACGAGAAGTATAGGTAAAAATGTATTACATTAGTTAAAATCAGTAGTTAAAATATATAAGAGGAAAGAAAAAATGGAGAGATGGATGAAAGATGAAAATGGAGAGAATTTAGTAGATGTTTTAAGATTTGTTATTTCACACGACGAGAATGTTTCTTCTTGTATTTTCAGATTCGTGAATGAACCAAACAAAGCTCGTTTTTTCAGCTGCAAAGAGAATTCGAAGGTACAAAGAGTCAATGAATCAAATACGAGAAGGAAAAAGATTTTAAGCTCGTTGGTTATACAAACAACGATTGGGCCAATTCAATTGACGATCGTAAAAGCACTTCCGGAACATTTTCTGTCTTGGCACAAATATTATCTCTTGGAATTCGAGGAAACAAAAATCTGTTGCGGTATCTTCTGCCAAAGTAGCTTGAATATATCGTAGCCACGGAAGCAGCATGTGAAGCAATTTGGCTAAGAAGAATTTCGGAGAATTTAAGGATCAAGCAACGAGAGAGAACCACAATCTATTGCGATAACATGTCTGCAATAAGCCAATAACCACCATGACGAAAAATCTTGTGTTTCATGCTAGGTCCAAGGAGAAGGTGAATCAAGGAGAGATTTTGATATCATTTAATTCGAGAGAAGGAGAAATTTTGATGGATTTCATCAACACAAATGATCAACCTGCAGATTTCTTGACAAAGGTTGTGACAATCGGTAAGTTCGAAAAGTTCAAGAAGCAACTCAAAATTTACAAATTAAGATAAAATAATTTGACTCTTGATCTTGAGTTGGAAGGATGCTACGTATCAGAGAAGTCCAAGCATTACTGCTTGGATAACTCAAAAGTTAGATTCATAAATAAAGTATTTTGAGAGTCACTTCTACTATTTTTATTTATTTTTTTATCTCTCTTTAATATATTTATAATGAATCTCTAGGTCTATCCATTGCCATGTATAAATAGTTGTCATAGTTGTATGTACCATCAAAAGTGAAGTAAGGAAAAACAATTGTAAGAACACTGTGTTGTACCAACTCAAAGTAAAATTTACCCTAATTTTTTTGTTCATTTTTCTTCCCTACCATCGCTTCCGTACCAACAAATTAGGTATCAAGAGCCATATTTTATACACAAATCTCTACACCATCTCAACAAATCTATCTACCCGGTTGTTTGCATTTTCATCTAGCCAAGTTCCAATTTTTGAAAGAGAACGTTACGATGATTCCATGGAGCTATCAGACATATATAATTGATGGAGAGCTTCAAGAACCCAAAAAAGAAGATGAAGATTATCATGAACAACTGCAAAAGGAGTTCAAAAAGATGAATGATATGGCGGCGCCGCACCATCTCCTTCACCTTCACCCTCTGGTGTCCATCGTCAAACTTCGCCTCCTTCGCCATTCTTCCAAATCCGGCCATTCATCTTCGGCGGGACGCGCAGAACCGCTGTAGCTCCGCTGGCATCCCGTCGTACACGCGCCACCACCTCTCGTACACGGAGTTGCTCGCGTACTCCCGAGTCTCCTCCTTATCCCAATTGCAGTCGTAGCCCCTATAACACTTCCACGGCTTCAACCCTAGGTAGTGCAGCGCGTACACATCAGGCACCACCCGGCGCTCGTAGTCCTCCAACCCCAACTCGTAAAACTTGAGGTGGTTCACCTTCTTCGGGAGGCGGTGCCACCACGGGAACATCTGGTTGAGGAACCCCTGGTCGCCGCCGTTGTACGACTTTACGAGCCAGCGCCTCCGCATCAGGGTCCGGAACGTGCAGGCCGAAGGTTCTAGAAGCATGAGGCCCGAGTTGAAGATGTCCTTGCTGTTCGGGGCGGCGGAGATTTGAGGGTAGATGAAGAATCCGTCGAGGTTCCGCGTCACGATGAGGTCGGAGTCGATGAACATGACCTTGTCGTAGTCGAGGAGTTGCCATAGGCGGAGCTTGCTGTAGTTCCACTCGTTGTAGGAATACTTTATCGACTGGGGGCTCCGTATCCGTTGGATCCGCTTGATTTTCCAGCCCGACGATCGGAGGGCGTGGATAGATTCGGAGGAGATGTGATCGTCGGCGAGTAAGATGAGGTCTTTGGCGGTGTTGGTTTGGAGTAAGCTATGTGCGAGAGCTATTGCTCCACATACGTAGGATTCCGAAGAGTGTAGTATTGTGGCGTATGCTTCTCTTGGTGGCTTCTTCATGACATGCCCCTCGCTCTGCCTCCATAATTCTTCGCCTGAAACCACCACACGCAACAAATTAATAATTTACTCAAATTACACCAAGAATAATTAAAACTGAATAGTGAATACTATCTAAACTTTTATGAATTAATTTCCTTTTGATCTGAGTTAGGCTGTTTGGTTAAGTTTATTTGAAAGAGCTTATAAACACTATTAGCTTATAAGATGTGTAAAAAACTTATAAGATGTAAAAATAAGTTGGGGTAGAAGAGCTTATTTATAAACAGTTTAATTATAAGGTCTTATGGCTTAGTTTTTATGCTTATAAGCTCTTTGATAGCTTATTTTGCCAAACACATTTCGATAGCTTATAAGCTCTTAAACAACTTATAAGTTGTTTAAAAGAGCTTAATAAGCTCAGCCAAACACCCCATTAGTGAACATTGTATTAAGTTCTATGGATTTCGAAAGCTAAAAGGATATATATTTTTTAAAGGAAGAAACAAAGATAAAATGTACTCCCTTCGTCCACGATCTTTAAACCTTATTATTATATTGGAATGTCTAACATCTTTGGATCCTTCAATTTTTGGTAGTAGGCCCCACAATAAAACACTTTAACACTTTAACATTTTAATACAACTAAAAATATTATAATTATTCTACTTTAACACTTTAACTTATTAACACATCATTAAAATATATTAAACTTCGTGTTGAAATTTTTTGGTCCAAAAATTATGAACGGAGGGAGTAGTACATAAAATTTTGCGACATGCCGTAGAGATTCTTTTTAATAACGTCAAGTGGATATTGCTTTTTGTGGGCGAATTCAGATCATCCAACCAATTTTATGAAATAGAATCCTATTTAGGTATAATCCAATCAAGAATATTGGGAGATAAAGATTCTCCCCGTCCACGAATCACGATATACTTGTCTAAGTTGTCTTGATACCGGCGGACACAAATATTCATTGGTTGTATTATGAATGAAATGTATTTCATAAGTATAATCATAAATTATTTAAATGGAATAAAGGTCTCCCTTTAATTAAAATGATAAGTTGAGGTAAGATCAACAATAACAAATTATGTAAATAAAAGGTATTAGAAATTAATTATTAAATATATTAATTTTGTGTGGGTTAATTATATGTAAAAATAAAAATAAAAAAAAAAAAAAAATTAGTAAACTTTTTATTGACTAACCAAAAATGCCAAATAAACAAGTATTTATAGTAGACAGAGGGAGCAATATTTTAATATAAAGTCGTGATTAATTTACTGATTTATTATTCATGGACCGATCAACATCTCTGTTTGAAAGGAAAACATGCGCATCATCCAAGTAATATAATTATTAACCACACAAATCTAGGTTCATACAAATCAAAGCTAAGTATCAACTATCTAATTAACGTGAGGGAAAGTACCCAATTTTAGTCCTATAATTCATTTATGACGGCTTTAGTTGGAATTTGCCTAATACAATATTTAAACCCACTAAATTGAATGTGACTGTTTTAACTTAATTTTAATTGAACATAGCATACGAGCTTCTTGATTGATTCTATGACAATTTTAATTACTCCATGAAAAAAAAAAAAAAAACAAACAATTAATGTATAGTATTTTGTAGCTCACCGGATTCTGCAAAGGGAGGGCTGACTTGGCAAGTTCCGACCGGCATGAGCACTTTCTGCTTAATCTTCCTCAATTGAGGCTTATAAATCCTAGAACCATCAACATGCAACACAAGATCATCACATGTAAAAATCTCCCACATCGGTCCACAACACCCTATAAACACAGCATAAACTGGTCTCCCGCTTTCCATTCTCCCACTTCTCACCAACAAATTAGCCACCACCAGATTCACATGCAGCCTAGAAACATCCCTCCACCCACTCTCATCACACCCATTACAAGGGACCCTAGCAACCACCACATCTAGCTCCTCGTACTTTCCGAACTCTGGCATCGGGAGCTCCGGACACCCGGTGGTCGAGCTCTCGTTGACCCACTCCGGAAAGAATTCCGACCACTGCAGTCCCTCGTCCACCCGCCTAAAATCCACCTTAACGATCTTCCCTTTCGTGGGGACCTCTTCAAACAACGTAGTATCCGCGATGTTTACGAGGCCGATGTTGATCCTCTCGTCTCGGAGCTCTCGTGCAACAACATCGAACCATTTAGGGTTTTTCGATTTTTTAGGTACGGTTACCGCATTTTGGAACTCGTCGTGGATCTGCCTTACGTAGTAGATGGTGAAGAGTAGGAGGCCTATCAAGAAGAGAACGAAGGATGAGAAGAAGGGCTTCGGCTTCGAGGGATTCGACACCATTTGATGAAGGACTGGCAACCTAAATTTTGGGTTTTTCTTTTCTTGCTATATTGGAAAGAGTTTAATATAGTTAACTACATGTTAGAAAATGTAGGTGGATTGATTGTAAGAGGAAGAGCCAAAGTGCATGGATGCACGTTGCAATACTATAGTATTATATTATGCCTTGTCTTATCCGTTTTGGCAGATTTATAATTAGCTGCTGACCACAATGCGGGAGGCATGTAAGAGTTCTGAATATTCTCTACCAACTAAATTTTTCACCACTTGGAAGAAATCTTGATTAGGTGTATAGATTCTATTATGGTATGTTTCTGAATAATATTAATTAATTAATTAATTGATTGATTGATTGATTAGTGACAATGATGAGATACTAGATCATCTCGAGTATGAGTTGAGGTTTGAAAATATTTGATCTGATTGGTAAATGCGTAAAAAGTGAGAAAAACTATGTTGATTAATTTCCAAATTCGGGTATTAATTAGAATGCAAGCGTGACTATATTGCATCTCCTTTTGGTATTATATAGTTCGTACCTCAATTTTTCAAAAAAAGAAAAAGAAAGAAAGAGTACTATAGATTTATAAGACAAATTAATAAACACCCTTTTATTATTCCGCCTTTCCAGATAAAGCAAATCAATCATTTCTCTTTCCAACATGGAATGCAGAAATCAACTTAGGACACCCACATCTTACAAAATTTATGTAAATAAAATTTTTAATTTAATTACAATTTTTAATTATACAATTTAAATGACAATAAAAAAAAGTTAAATGAAATTCAGATTAAGCAAAAACAAAAACCCCCCAAAAAAAAGAACGCAAAACACAAAAAAAAAAAAAAAAAAAAAAATGGGGCTCGGAGGGGTCGCAAGGAGTCTCGCCAGCACGGAGCCGGGCTCGCTCACGGCAGCGAGCCCGCGAACCCCGGCCCGTTGCGGATGGCCTTATCCTTTCGATGTTAAGAAACTTTCATGCACGTGCAACATTTCATTCTTTTTCCCCAAGTTTCAAGAAAATGAAAATAAATGTAAAATTAAAACTCACAAACTTTATTACATAACAGAGAATATGAGCATGAACGTTTAAGACATTATTCATTAGATTGAGTCATCTATGAAAGCACCAACTCTCCTAATGTGGTTTTCCATTACTCATAATTCAAAGAATAAGATGAATAAAATCTCACGAATCATTTAGTTTATCTTCAACATGAACAACCCACAAGTCGGATATTTATGATATAAATATAATGGTAAGATATAATTTTCAAGAGTCACTCGAAACATCGTTAAGTGGTCTCTCATTCTCATTGTTCAAAAGTCGTAAGAATCATAAACGAATAAGAGGAGCATAATCTACATTACTCTACATTTATTCCTCAACTTACGATTATTTTTTATACAATGAAACACGGGGCTGCAGGTAACCTACAAACATAAATCTCAAATAAAAATCACAACTGATCACTCCTATCAACTTTGAGGGGATGATCCACATAATAGTCAACTATCAATTTTATCCTTCAGAACCTAGAGTCGAAAGTCAACAAAAGCTCCTACTTTCCAACTGTCGATATCACGTACCATGCTTATTCGATTATAGAACAATTCATTCAAGTTTAAACTACAACTAGAGGTAATTAATTGAGAAAACGAGCAAAATATTAAGTATGAACAAATAAAATACAAAATAAAACAAAGAATCAACTAAAACCTCCCCTATACTTAATCTAAGCTATGTTCCTATTGCACAATTAAGAAGAGAGAAAAAATAGAAACTTCTCTAAAATGACGAACATTTGGCAACATATCGATTTAGCTCCAAAAACCAAAGCAGCTTAAAACCAGAACCAATACACTAAAAAAAAAAAAGGAAACAAAGAACATAAAGTAAGTATACAAAATATGGGTTGTCTCCCATGAAGTACTCGTTCTAAAGTCATGAGCTCGACTTAACACTTAAACTCATTTGATAAGATCGTCGAGCCAATTGACTTGACTTCTCCTTTCAAACTCGAACCTCCATCGTCATCAAGCACCTAAACAACATCATGCAAAAAAACTTTCTCAGCCAACGGATCAAAAGCATCAACAGGAGGAAAAAATAAAAAATAAAAAATACCTTGGGTTTACAAAAATAGACAAGCATATAATGTTATCTAAGGCAGAAATTTGGCAAGTACCTTTCTTAAAATCAATAAGAGCATTTGCAATAGCCATAAATAGATGATCTAACAAAATAGTATGCTCTTTCACTTTTATTGATACAGTAGAGAAACCACTAGGGTTCGAACACACAACCTTCAAGTAAGGAGGCAGAAGTCATCTCCACTTCACCAAATAACATACTACCTCCATCTCACTATATTAGTCCCGCTTTGACTTTTGACTTTTCGGTACGTATTTCCACCGAAACCTAGTACGGGTTTTAAAATATAATTTTGATTTTTTTTTTTACGGGATACTATGAGTAAGGTAGTATTTGTCACATTCTACATACATATACATAGGTAATTATTATAAGAAGTTCAGGGTGGTCCAGTGAACCCTTCCCTATATATATATATATATATATATATATATATATATATATTGGATTAGATATATAAAGGATCTCGTCCGTCTTTCATTATAGAAACTCAAGTACTATTGTATGACCCCACACATTAAGTCTTAAAGTTAACCAACCTAATGATGTCACTCATTACTTGTAGAATTATATAAAAAAATATAAGATGGAATGGGTAAAAGATCGAACTAACAAATAATTAAAAATTAATAACATAACGTAAAGACGTGCCATATACACGCTTTCTCTCTTTGTGAGCGGCACTTTGTCGTTGATTTGAATTGAATCATTCGCATATATCAACAATCTATTACTGATTTTGATATGAGATAATACACCTTTTTGTCCACTTTTACATTTTAAAATTAATTTTTACTTTGCAATATAATTTGATTAAATTTTACCCATATTTTGGTTTGGAGGACAAAAATGTCCCTCCTTCCCCCTTAGGGTTGGTAGTAGCTTAGCCCAGCCCATCCCATCCCGGCCCGGCCCAGTTGGCCCGGCCCGTCGGCCCGACCTGCCCGGTAAACAGTACTAACTGAACATAAACGTATTGCGTAATCAGTTACAATTTGATATTATCCATTTACCACTTACCACTTACCAGTAAACAGTACTCGTATAAAAAAATGGAAATTTTTTTGGGCCGGGCTGGGCTGATCGGATCGGGTCGGGCTTCCGTGTCGGGTCGGGTCGGGTTGTCAGGGTTGGGCTGTCGGGTCGGGTTGCCGGGCCGGGCCGGGCTGGGGCTGGGGCTGGGCCTAGGTTGGGTTGGGAGAGAGGAAGGGAAGAGAGTAGGGCAAGGGTATTATTGTCCACCCTATCAAAATATAGGTAAAATTTGTGTTTTTTATATTCCAAGACAAAATTTGATTTTATAATGTGTTTTTAGGTATTTTATTTTTTTGCCTCTTTTGATATTATCTTTTAATGATATTGTATTTTATAGACTTCTTCTAATTAGTTCGTTCTATCTGTATTTTTAAATAGTTTCTTTGTATTATGCATCGTGATTTTATTATATTATAAGAGATTACCTTATTATAATTTAATACTAAATTTTTGGAAGGGGTCATTGTGAAATCATGTACATCATTCTCCTTCCCCAAATAAAATAAATATTAGATTCAACTCAAATACTTTATCGATAAAATAAGAAAATAAAAGGAGAAAATGATGTTTTTACTTTTATTCATGTACTTAATTTTCTATAATTATGTTTACTAATACAATTGGGCGAGGCTTTGGTGACTGAACTTGGACCTAACTATTTACAAATAATTGCGAGGAGTTTCACCAATTGCAAAAATTGGTAAATGCATAAATAAAATAATAAGTACATGGGACTGAACTCGGATAAACTGAGAAGGATACAATCGAAACCGGGGCCAGCGACGGGGGTGGGGAAAACAGAAAGCAGTACATATGTTAAAACACACAATGCTCAAGAATAGCTTTTACTTCCGTGACCAACGGAAGTCGTCGATGACATAAACCAAATTAAGAGGGAGAGAGAGAACGAGGTGCACCTAGAGGTAGCAAAATGTAGGTTCGGTTCCACCAAATCGGACTCGTACATCCTAATCGTCGTATAGGCGGGTACGGGTATAATTTAGGGTACGACAGGTGCGGGTACGAGTATGAATACAATTTTGGGTACGACTGTTTTGGCATGAACCTAGTTTTTTGAAATTTGATCTCCAAACGCCAAGCCTCGTTATTCATTAAAACCTCATTGGCGAAAATTCTTCAAAAAAGAAAGAATTCTTCAAAAATCCATTTTAAAACCCATCATTGAGAAGCGTGGAAAAGCGTGCCAGAAAAGCTAAAAAGAAAGGTGTCAATATAGACGAAATGGAGGGAGTATTTATGTAGTTCATTTGCTATTACCAGGAAAAAGACACGCGATTCTCACGCGCTGTGCTTAATACTGAGTAATAACGCTCTGATTAGTCAATAATAACGCCTATCTGAAACTTCCGAATATACCCCTCATCTTCTCCTCGTCCACTCTCTCTCTCCCCGAGTCCAACCAACGATAAACAATCTCTCTCTCTCTCCCCTTTCTCTCTCTAAAAATCAGCTAGATTTTCACTAAACACGAAGCAAATCAAAATCAAAGAAAAAAAAAACTCCGAAACTAAAAAAAATACCGGACAGAGGATAATACATCACCGAATAAGCTAGGGTTTCAAATCCTCCCCCAATCATAATTCCATTTCCCTCAATCTCCCATTACTACCGGGAGATTGATTTCCCCTTCGGATCATAATTTGCTACAGAAAAATACCTTTGGCTTTCCGGAGAATATCATTCTCAGAATTCGATCAACAATTTTCCCGGGAGAAATTCAGGTTCGTATTTTTTGACTCCTGAATTACACTTGCACGAACACATAATTCATGATATATCTCATGTCTACATAAAATATAAAAATAAAAAAACGGAAAAATATCGTAGGATTTTGTTTGAGCGTTTTCTCGGTCATGTGTTTGCAGGGAATTTGCGGCGATTGATTTTTTTTTTTTTATCCGGAACCATCGGTTTCTTTTTTCTTGATTGAGGAGTAGAGGGGAAAATTCATGCATAACCTGAAGGGAAGTTTATTAATATATATACGGGTGGAGGAGTTGGAGCTTTTGAATTCTGAATTTGTTTAGAATTTTATTTTTATAGTTCTTCGTGTAAAAAAGTTGATAATTTGGGCTAAATTGTGAGGTTCTGGGGCTTGAGCTGCGTTGGATGTGTATTGGCCCATGGAGTCGGATGATTTGCCCCAATCGAGGAGCGATTTGAAATGTTGCGACTGTGGGTGCAGCTGTACAAAGATGAACACGACATTATCTGAGGGGTGTCTTCGGTCTGTGAAGCGTAAACTTGATGATGTCGAGGAAGAAAAAAAGTTCACTATCCCAGGACTTGTTGTTCCGCAGAATGCCCGTGTGGAGATAGATGTTGAATGCATGGCACTGCGTGAAACAGTCAGCAGTCAGCAGCAGACTATCCAGGACCTCATTATGGAATTGGAAGAGGAAAGAAATGCCTCTTCTTCGGCTGCAAATGAGGCCATGTCTATGATTCTGAGGCTGCAGAGGGAGAAGGCAGAGGTTCAGATGGAGGCAAGGCAGTTTAAGAGGTTTGCTGAGGAGAAAATGGCACATGATATGCAGGAGTCAATGGTGCTGGAGGATTTGTTGTATAAGAGGGAACAGACGCTTCAGTCACTTACTTGTGAGGTTCAGGCCTATAAACACAGGATGATGAGTTATGGTCTCACAGAGTCTGAAGCTGATGGAGAAAAGGTCACAAGCCAAAACGCAGGCATGACTGAGAACCTAGAAGGACAATATGAGTTTCCTGAATACGAGATTTACCCACCTCTCAAGTGCAATATAAATGAATCCCACGCTTACCCATATGGTGACGATGAAAGTGCTGACATTGAGAAATATCCATTTGAGGAAACTCCACGTTCTAGGTATCAACTGAAGGATTTTGAGTACAGGCTCAATGAACTGGAGCAAAGTCCTAGAACCATTGAACTAGATGGGGGTTACTTTGGTACAAGAAATATGCCTGAAAAGGTAGTTGTTGGTCAATCTCCAAGGCGGCCTAAGCATCATAAAAATTTATCTACTGATAGCTCAATGGTTAAGGAAATGGGTCCTGAGTTTGCCACAGATTCCCCAAGATTTGGTGCCAGTTTCAAGAAGACTGTATTTTCCCATTTGGATTTGAATCCTAATTTCAGGAAAGTGGATAATGCATCGGAAGTTGGAGAGGACGTGAATGACAGAGTTTACACGATAGATTCTGTCCATCAAGGACCTGCAATTAATGGTGTCCCGGATCATAAGGCTTCTGCTGGCTCCGTATATGATGATTATACAAAAAGTCCAAGGGATTCGCTAAACCATTCTGATGTTATGGACCTGGAGGTGCAGAAGCTGTATGCAAGGCTTCAGGCTCTTGAAGCTGATAGAGAATCAATGAGGCAGGCTATTATTTCTGTTGGGACTGATAAAGCACAATTGGCATTGTTGAAGGAGATAGCTCAGAACCTGTGCAAGGAGATGGCACCATCAAGGCCAATGCCAATCCAGAAGAAGCCAGCGACTAAGAGTGTTAGCTTCATTTCATTATTCAAGGTAATGATAGTTATAGCTACTTGAATTATTTCTAGTTTACCTAAACAAATGAAAGAGATATCTTCCCCTTTTTCTGATGTGCCTTATTATCTGCAACTGCTCCTTGGTTCAAACAATTTGTTGGTCCGGAGACAATATATCCTAACACAATTAGTATCTGCAAAAACTTGATTATTATGTGGGATTATTCAATCTAACATTCAGGAGCTTGATAGTGTGGCTATGCCTCATACAGTGGATAGCCCTGAATATTCAAATCTGTAGACAATTTGGTATTTTCTCTCTTGTTCAATAGCCTTGTGTTTCGCATGAGCACTTGTGAAGTCAAATATCTCTAAAATTGTTGGTGGGGAAAAAAACAGTTAGACTTTAGATGCTTTTAGTTTCTTTTAGTAAATACTGTATATATTAGAATGAAGATCTATCTTTCCACATATGGGCTTGCATTATGATGTACCGTGTAGACTACATGTTATCAACTTCTCCCATTTCCAACTTTTTTCGAACTTGGAATCATCCTCTGGCTGTCAGTCTATCACTACAAATGTTATTTATTTTCCTCCCTCGAATGAAAGTAAAAGGCATTCATGCTCTCGAAAATTCAGCAAAACAGATCTGTTCTCTAGAATAAGAATCTGTTATTGCTTCCTCCTGAAGTTATTATTTTTCTCAAATATCATGTAATGCACTGGTTGCATGTAAAGCTGTTTCTTAAACTTTGATTGCAGGAACTTTGTTTTGCCCACATTTATAATTCTCGTAAATAAGCTTCATAAATGCTCACGATGTATTTCTTTTTGTTCAGTGGGTTTTATCTTTTGTCTTCTGGAGAAGAAAAGCACGCAGAAGCAGGTACACATACAATACCATGAAAACATCTGAATAACTTGAAGATTATTGAATATCAGAAATATTTGCTTTACTCTTTTTTGCTGTAATACTTGACAGAGTATTCCTTAGCCCATTGGTATTGCCTGGTCATGTAGCTGAGCACCATTTTTGGCTGCATGTCCATCATCTGAGTTATTCCTACTGATCCTTTTAAGTACAAAGTAGTAACATAATATTGTCTATATATCTGAGAACTAAGCCCATGCCAAATGTAAATCAAGGAGCTCATAATAATACTTCCTCCGTCCCCCATGTCCGTGTGATTATTACCTCTTTGGGACGTCCCCCATATTAGTGTATATACCCAAAATGGAAAGATTCCCTCCGCAATTGACATTTTTACCCTTCAGCTTTTACATTATTTTCCCACTTTCTACCTACTTTTCCCATTTTCTCCCTATTTTTTTAACTTTCTTTTACTTTTCCCACTTCCTACCTATTTTTTCCTTAAAACATGTGCCACTTCTCTCCCCACACCAATATGAGGGACGGATGGAGTAGTTACTCTCAAAGTAATAAAAGATTATAAGTGAAATAAGAGCTAACAGTAGTGGAGAAGATGAAGATCACTTATTGAGATAAGAGATAGATCAAATGATCAATATGCAAATTTGCAGCCAAACATGTTCTTGGGAACCAGTTAGCAAAACAATAGAAGAGATTACACATTATATGTGAGGAAATCCAAGCAGATGACTATGATTTTTGCCATTATTCACTCTTTTGTTTATTTTCCTGAATGTCTCAGGTACATGTTTGGGAAATCTGCTAAAAATGAAGGTTTGCTAATGCTCTTAGACCGAGGTCCTCGTGTAGGACAGCGCAGGGTTGTGTCAACAGTAAACTTAGGAATCTGAGATTGATCGGTTTGTCTCAATCCCTGAAGCCTGTTTGAACGCTGAGTGGTTTTAAGCTTTTGTCATGTGTGGATTATGCGTGAAGGTATTTTCTGTGAATTTGTTGCTAAGGGATTGGCATTACTTCAATTGTGGCATAATAACATACATACATCTAGAACATATCCATCTGGTTGATGAGCCAATTTGGGCATTGGGTTTGTGCAAATTTAGTCCTAAATGTGCCTCTTTAGTTAGTTCTCTGCTGTATATTACCAATTCTTCTTTGGGCTTTTCTTTTCTTCCTTTATTCAACACTTTAATGTTCATTTGCTATTTTCCTTGTACCCCAATTTTCATATAATTCCCATTCTGGTTTTTGTTGGGATACAACATTGGGCATCCTTTGCCTTTCTCTATGTAAGTGTTGGTTGATACACGTTCAAATCCTATTCAAGCTTGATCTTGTAATTGCTGGATAATATAATCGAGATACAGTATATGTATATATCATTTTTCGATATGTAGCTCCTCCTCTCTCTCTCTCTCTCTCTCTCTCTCTCTCTCTCTCTCTCTCTCTCTCTCTCTCTCTCTCAAGTTTGGAAAATGTAGCTGAACAAACTACTACTTACAAACTTTACTTTGTTGTGATGGTTTCTAGGTATTACATAATGAAATGATAATATTTTTTAGGCCTCTTTATTATTCATTCCGACATTCCAAGGTTTTTAGAGGATTTAATATAAATATCTATCTCTAGATTTTATCTTTTGAAATTAATATACTCCGTATTAGCTATTCGAAGTCAATTACTATTACGCGTTTATTTCACAAAATATGTCACCCATATATATATACGTTTTATTTTTTGTGGATTCCGCCAAGGGTGATGCTAAATGGCTCAATTTGATCCGGATCAAATGCATTAATTGCCATAAACGAAATGTTAAAAAGACAAGTTTGCCCCTATTTATTTTTGGCTCCAATACTTCCTCATCTTTCTATGGTAATTATATACATATATGTTGGAAATAACAAACTAAATAAATATTCCATTATCATAAAAATTAGCTAATTCCGTTTTCTTCTTAAATCAAATTGAACGTCACTTTATATCTTATTATAGCTCGACATCCATGGACGCATTCAGTCTGATGGCAATTACTATATCATTCTAATTTTGTTTGTGTTAAGTATAATATAAAGATGTGCCCAAATGAAAATCATAAGTATAATTAAATTGCTGGAACACTTAACTTAAGAGAAAACCGCCAGTATAATCAAAAGCCAGAATAATTAAAAATAAAGTGTCGTTCTTGCACTCTTTCGATTCCGAATAATTTAACTCGTAGATGAGATAAATAAGGATAAAATTAATAATAATCCATTGCCATTTGGATATATTTTATACTAATATATATGGATTCAATACTCATTCATAATATATTAATAGGAATAATTAATTCTTTAAATTAGTATAGTGTAAGCATATGTTATAATATGGAATACTTCCAAACAATTTTATTGCAAAAGTATTGAAGATGTTGTAATTATTTAAAAAATAATAATGTTGAATTTTACAATTTCTAACTTTCATGTACGACATATATAATTCTGTATACCGGTATCATAGAAAGTGTTAAGCAGTAATACTCTATATATAAAGTGTGTGAGCTATAATACTATATATATATATATATATAACTTTATTGTTCAAATACTCCACCTTTATTTTTACTATTTGAATAATATTTAATTAATACATATTCAATTAATAAAATAGAATATGCATATAGAGTAAGTGGTTAAATAGATTTATATTATAAAGTATATACTCCATACTCATTCTAAAGTACTCCCTCCGTCCCCTTTGATTTGGCTGCATTTCTTATGTGGGCTGTCCCAGCCCATTTGGCTGGTTTCCTCTTTTGGGCCTGTTTAAGCCCTAATGATCTGCTTAACCCAATACTAACCCCCCCCCACTATCCCTAACCCTAACAACTGCTTCTCTCATTTCCCTTACAACGGCTCTTTCTCTCTCTCGATTGTTCCGCCGTTTTCTCTCTAGATCCTTCATTCTCTCCCCCATCGAAACCCTAGATCCCCGACGTGGCCTCCGCCCCTTTTTCTGCCCCCGGCTGCCCTCATCACCGATTCATCCGCCATGATGAGTTTCTCACCTTCGATTCCCCCTCCCGACACCGAAACCCCCACATCTATTCCTTTATTCGGGTTTTCTGTCTCCGATTTCATTCTAGAGACGGAGCTACAGCCCGATCTCTTTCCAATTTCGGCCTATGTCTCAGATTCCTCCGACGACGATGAATCTGATCGGCGTGGTCAAATCCACTCCAATAACCGGTTAAAGCGCGCTGCGGAGCGTAGAAGAAGGCTGGCGGAGCGGGTTGCGCGAGATCTGGATGCGGAGCAGGAAATCTTCATGGCAGAGCACCGCCTTGAAAGAGAGAGTCTCCGGGAATCTTGAATCATAGTGAGAGCTTGAAGGAGATCCACTGGATCTTCCTCCCTCGGCTTTTTGAAGATCCCCCTAACGCTGTGAGATCTTTCTTTGTTCTGCATGTTTGGATTTTGTTACATTTATGCCTATTTAGTGATGTTCGGTTGTGGATGTTGGATCTGTGTTGGTTGATTGTTGGCTTATTGAGGTTGGATCTGTGATCTGTTGGCTTTGTTGTTGGCTTTTTCATGTTGGATATGTGCTGGTTTATTGTTGGTTGTTGGGTAGTTGCGATGATGAAATCATGCACACACTTCTTGCCTCTATTTAGTGAGGGTCCCATTCTCTGTGATGAATTACTATTTCTGATTGGCATGAAAATGATTGTGTCCGAAAGCCTAGTTTCCTTGATTTCATTGTGCCGATTTATTTTAATTGGTCTTGAATTAAGGATAATTTCTTAATTATCTGATGGTTAAATTAAGCCAAATGATGAAGTTTTTGCATTGTCACCTTGCATGTATCATAACCTGTGATAATCTGATGCCTCTTATTGGGGCAAATGATGTGCACATTCAAAAATTATTTTCCATTTGTGACTAATGTGATGATCTCTGAATCTGAAATAATGTGTGTACACAGAGCTGGTCACCTTTATGATTTGTATTGGTAATTGGCTTGTTTGTGCATAATTAAACTCTCTCTGTCCCCTTTGATTTGGCTGGATTTCCTCTTTGGGCACTTTGTGTTGTGATTATGTTCTGATGGCTTTCTCAGTGCCAAATGATGATGTTTTTGAAGTTCAATATGTGCATATGTGCATTCATTTATAAACTGATGCCTAAATTTCAGGCAAATGATGTCATTCTTCAAAAACTTTAGTCCTTACAAAAAGATTTGTTCCCTTTCAATTTTGTCCTTCCCAAAAACTGCCTTTACATACATTTTCATACACAAAAACATAACAACCAATACTTATCCTGAATTACTCTAGGAAACCTAATCTATACATCATCAATTCAATACCATCTACATCTCCTGCTTGTATTAGATGATGAATGCTTTCTGTGACTAGATCTAGAGTAACATCCAAGTCCTTTGGTAGATTGCCTTCCCTAATCAATGCAGCCTTCTTCATGTGAGGTTGCTTATAGCAGTTTTGACCTTTTACCTTCATGATCTCCACTAGAGTTTGTTGTAGGCTTAAAAACACATTGTTAAGTGTTGCTGCAGTCAGCTCTTCAAAGTTGTTCTTCACTGCAGCAACCAAGTCATCAGCATTGTTGCATGCATATTGACTTTGTGGACTTTGTATTGAAACAAAAAAGCCTAAGTCATTAGCATTGCAATCTGGGCTGTTTGGTGGTTGTTGCATGAGATGGATGTTGAATCCATCTGCACTTGCTGCAGCCCTAAAAGCAGGATCTTCATATTTGATGTGAGGCCTTGCATTATCCTGTTGGATGAAAATTATTTTTGATAAGTGTGCTGGCCACTTTGCCTTGATTGCAGGCAGTATCTGCATGAAAATAGAGTTGTTAGGTTATGCATGTTTGTTCAATAAAAATATGATTCCTGAAAAACATGAAGAAGAATGTTATTCTGAGGTTTTGAGTATACCTGCTGAAGCATGCATTCTCTGATCACATCTTTGTTGATTGAATCAATTGGCTGTGTGATCCATGTACCTTTCTTTCTGTTTATGCTATCTCTCTTTGCTTGGACCTGCTTTGTAAATGGGAAGATTCTTATCTTCCCATCAAAAAGCACAGTCCCGTCTCTTGCAAAGATAGGCCTAGCTACTGCACACATGAACATTATCTTTGGGATAAAGGCCTTGCTTTTTGATGTTCTATGTGACCCAACTTCATTTGGAGTTAGATACATTCTGTTTCTTTTTTGAGTGATGAAAAACCAATTCTCATTGTTTCACCCAAAATAGTGCTAGCAATAGGACTAGGTCTATCATAGTACTAGTAAGATGAACCCTAAGTCGAATCTCAAGCAAAGCTTAACAGGGAAACCAATTGTGTGATTATCTACCCTAAGAAAGCAAGTAAAAATTGGGGGTTTTGAGTTTTGATTAAATCCTAGGCTTTAAAATAAATAAAGCAAATAAATTAAACTAGACTTGAAAGTAAATAAAAGCAAGTAGAAAGCACTCCCGTCTGTCACCCGAGATAATAAATTAAACTAGAAGAAAGCAGTAAATCTACCTAGGCATGAATTAAAAAGAAAACAATTAAATCTAAACTAGAGCAAATAAATCTTAACATGGATCTAATGTAAATTAAAGCAAATAAATTTAAACTAAATAAAGTGATTAGAGAAAGCAAGTAAAATTAATCTAAGAGCACAAATTAAACTTACAAATCAAAGATGAAAGAAAGAACAAAGAACTTGAATTAAATCTTGAATCCAAAGCTATAATCTTCAAAGCAATAACTAAAAACTAATATAAACTAATCTAGAGTTTTAAGGGCTAAAAACTAGGAAGAAAGATGTCTCTCACGTTCACAATAGTTTTCATATATATAGATCTCAAAAACCTACTCAAATAAGGAATATAACATAACAAGTCGGCCCGGCCTAGCGGCCCGCTAGGGTTCAGCAGCCCGCTGAATATCCCTCTCGCGTTTTTCTTGAAACTGACGGGCCCAGCGGCCCGCTGCGCGCAACTTTTTTGTTTCGGCCATATCTCCTTCGTCCGAACTCGAAATTGACCGCCGTTTTTTCCTATGCGCTCCTATCGAACTCCTCTTCGATATTATGCTTTTAGTTCATCCCAAATTGATCTTCACTTTTTGCTCATTTCTTCGTTCTTGTGCTCCTTTTCTCTCTTCTCTTCCAAAACTCCTTACGAACCCAACTTTGACTAAAACACACGAAACAAACACATAAAAATGAGCAAAACATACGAAAACAAACTCAAACCAAACTACAAAAATCACACAAAAATACATTAAACACTCATCAATATGGATGATGTTCTGCATATCTCTGAACTTCATTTCATTTTTTTGCCTATTATACATGATGGAATCTAAACAAAATCTCAGCCTTTTGAGCTTGTTAGCTGCTGTTGAGAAAGGTTTTAGGGCAGAAGTGTGTGCTTTGAGCAGCCCCAACTTAATCCATCTAAAAATTGTACCTCTACTAACATCTAGGGATTCAGCTAATCTCCTAATAGTGTTTCTCTTGCGCATTTCTAGGGTTTTGATTTTAGCATAATCAGGGAAGAGTTTCTTCACTCTCTTAGGATACAGATTTTTTTATTTCAAACTGATAACATTACCTTGATCTCTCTGCAGCTTGGCTTTGGCCCACATTCTGGAAATGGTCCTTGAAGATGAATCCCACTTCAAGACAGCAGCCTTCATCTTCCCATATGCAGGCTTTCCTTGCTTCGAACCTTCAAGCAAGAATTGGATTATGTGACTCCTCTCTGCTGTAGTGAAATTATGTTTCCTCATTCTGTTTTTTTTTTTCCTTTCTGAAACTTTGTGGATTGAAAACTGTGGATATATGAATCCTGTGAAGGATATTTATAGGTTGATGATCAACTTAGAATTTGAATTATGTAATTTAGAGGGAAATCCCCTCAATTTGAACTTATCCAGCTGTAATTTGGATGTGCTTTGCATTTGTATGTGTGTATGAGTTGATCACTACCGCCATTTACCTTCATGTGTTGAGTGTTTTTTTCTTTTGCATGTGCACTTATCCAGAATTTTCCTAGGGATTAGTTATCAGAAAAAGCTTAATTTTGAAGTCAAACACATTTTTTATTCTTAATTAATTCTGTCTTAAAAAATTTGCAAAAAGAAATGCTGCCAAATCAAAGGGGACGGAGGGAGTATAAAGTGCTTTAAAATAGATTTCATTGTTGAAGATAATCTAATTGCGAGATCATATGCATAAATTTCATTAAAAACAGTATGTACTTGTTGGACCTCTTTTCTAATGTGTAGAGTTGAAAATCGAGCTCATAATTGAAAGGGAGTTCGGATAATAATAATAATAATAATAATAATAATAATAATAATAATAATAATAATAATATATAAATAATCTATATGTGTTTGTGTTTTGGCTTCACAAATTTTATAAAAAATAATTTTGAAAGATATACTAAATAAAATATGTACCAATTTGTATTTCATGTTAGGAATTCACTCATTCGGGTACATTGCATATAAGGTTTTTATGTGACGCGATTAGCTATAAAATCAGCGTATTTGTAGTTAATGGTGGATAAAAATTTTAATTATGTAGTGGGAAAAAGAGAAAAATTAATAAATCTGTTGTAAAGTAAATATTGTAGAGCAGAATAAAGAACACCAGAAGAGAAAGAGAGAAGGGAGAAGACGGCGAGAATAGGGTTTTCTCATTAATCTCACAATATGTGTGTCACTTACAAATAGGGTTATGAGATATATATACAAGAGCGAAAACCCTAACTACTAAGTAATGTCCACAATAAATAAATATTTACAACACTCCCTCTTGGACATTACAACGTGATGTTCATGCCTCGTTAAAAACCTCTCCGAAAAAAAAACCCTGTGGGAAAAATTCGGTAGAGGAAAAGAGTACACGACATACACTTTACTCATATGTTGCATTAGTCGCCTCATTAAAAACCTTAACTAAGAAAACCCAATGGGAAAAACTCAGTAAGGGAAAAAGAATACAACTATTTGACCTTCAGGGCATAATCTTCGGGATTACATATTTCAATCTTCAGGACCAACTTTTCAAAATAATTTAAATATGTCGCTCCCCCTCAAAACAACAATCTTTCAATGCAATACATTCCAATATTCATGCATATATTTCTCATACATAGACGTGGGGAGGTCTAGTGAATAAATCTACAAGATTATCACTAGATATACAATAGTTCTTCCAGAACTCATATATGCAACACAAGATAATCATTATCCCTACATAGGATATTGGGAATTTTATCAATTTACCAGTCCGAAATTAAGCATTTTGGGGATCAAAATAAGTAACAATCATCCAAATAATCCATCAATATCAATATCTTATATAAAATTGACCAAGCTCCAGTCAACCTTGAAGATAACAAGCATCATCTTCAACATCATTCAAAATCATCTTCAACATCATTCAAAATATCTCATTGAGGAGAATCTTAAAATCTTTTAGAAAATAGACCAAGGTTTTTTATACCTTGAAGATAACAAAGAATGTGATTACCATCATATAAGTATATCTCCTTCTAGGAGAAATTTTTCATCTTGCTAGCAATTTAAAGTTAATGGTATCAGGCCTCAACCTCAACCTCTTTCATTTTCACCAAGTGCTTCTGGCACAATAATATCATATTTCTTCTTGGATCTAGATCATCATATCAAACTCATACCAGTAATAGTTGAGGTAAAGATTGTCGACAATTATAGCATTTCTATATGTTTTTCATGAATTGTCTTCATGACAATACACAACCAATAGTAACCAGATTTATCCATTATTTCCCAATAATAAATTTAATCTGGTCGTTCCGTAATCCCAATGTCCCAGTGTTATGATTATTTAGTGCACTTACAAATGTACTGAGATTCTTGTCTGCAGAACGATCCTCTTCAGGAGGTTCTATATATGGAGTGATATCATCTGGAATTCTTGTCTACAGGACGATCCTCTTCGGGAGGTTTGCTAGAGTAATATCATTTGATGATTTGATATTACTACCACGGATTTTATATTTAACACCAAAATAGTTTCCACGCTTCAGGCGTTGAAAGCATAAATTAATTTATCTAGTTCATAGAGAACTTCAATTTACTACGGTGCATATACAACAAGTATATAAAATCACTCCATTTGCAGTCAATAAGTATTTGAACTTTCAGTTCATCTTGTGTAGTGCATGAATTAATATTTTAATCCAACAAGAATTTTGCGGCATTCATTCATTCATATCTCCCCCTAATGCCGTGAAATGATTTGGCAGGATTATAAGAATAACGTACCAATTAATCAAACGATTCCTATTAATTGGCTCTATCAAACATTCATTTCTTGACAGAGGGTAAACATATTTTTCCTTAGAGCCATATAGGTACGTTTTGGTGGTGATGATTAAAATTAGCAGATAGGAAAATGATGATTTTTATTATCACGCACTAATTATAAGGGGAATGACCCAAACACCCATGCCTTAATAACTTTTGAGAATAATTTGGGTATTTTCAATTCATCGCAACATGATTTTTAGTTATACTACTTTTTCAAAGAGGAAAACAATCAACTTCTCAATAAGGAAATGAAGCTCTTCTAGAGCTGACTTCGTTTGGATTATGAAAATTCTCTCCCTCTTTTTATTGAGAGTTAAGAAATAATATTCTATGTAATATTCTCCAAAATTTTATTTTGATACTCTAGTTTTAGAGTGTGTTAACAATCAAGTTTGCTTCAGGCAAAAACTAATTGATGCAATTCACAATCTTCATAGTCATGGGCTGTATAGGTGAAAAATTATATTCATGACCTCAATGCTCACATTCATTTCACCACATTAGGACCAACAAAATTTTTCTTAGATCATCTCTCTCGAGTGCTTCTATAAGTAGAAGCATGTGCTTCAGGCATCATTTGATAACTACGAATGACTTCTATAAATACTTAGGATCAATCCTTACATATAATTTATTTTAGCCATTTACTACTTCTGGAGTACACAATTTAAAAATATATATGAGTTCAAACAATTATAATTAAGAGAGAACTACGATAATTTTATCGTGATCCTTCAGGGATTGCCATAAAAAATAAATTATATATTTTTCATGTACTACTACTGGAGTATAAGAGTAGAAGAAGTATTTCAATCATGTTTAAAAAAAATTATGGCAATTAATTCGATCATGATCCTTCAGGGATATGACACTTGAAACGAGATATAATAATCTTATATAAGTCCCTTATCAAGTACGTAGTAATACCTAGCTATGATCAATCGATAGGTAAATAATGATTCGGTAACATAATTGTACATATGGTCGATAAAATTAGAGACGTAATAAACTCAAAATAGATTCAATTCTACTACCAAGCCTGGATGATTCTATTATACAACACAAGATGCAAGATAATCAAGCAGAACAAATATGTGACAGAAAATATAATCTTACCTTAGACGATATAGGCATACTACTCTATTGGAGAAATTGAGGTACACAATAAGACTAATTCAGAGTAATAGGAGTTCAATATTTACAGAGAAAACCACTAAAAAGGAATCATGAAAACGATGATATATTTTTCAAAAAAAACCTCTAGCGTTGTATCATATATATTGAAACATTCACACAAAATAAATTTATTAACAGCGATATATATGACTCTTTGTATCCGATACACTATTCTTCTATATAAAACAAATAATTAATGTAATCTCATGAAAAAAAATATCGATTAAGTCCTTCAATCACAAAGCCAATATATATAAATATTACCTTTCAAGGAGAAAGAAACGAATAGTACATACCTTTCTATATGTTTCAGTCTAGCTTGTGCAAACACTACTCCGCATACCTCCATTAATTATTCACTTGAGCAGTGGATTAAAGACGTGTGCTTGATCTCTCCTCGATCATATTATTGTTATAAACGATGTATCATGTGCTTCAAGCACTACTTGAATAAATAAATTGAACTTGCATTATGACATTTCAGAAAAAACTTATTATTATTTTAAGCTTTGTACTGCCGATGAAGTACAATTACTGAAAGTGCAAGTCGATCAAACGTGAGGGAGAAATATGATCATTTGCTGATCGTAATCAGTCCTTTCAAGGATTTCCATAAAACAATAATATCTCCCAATAAGATACTAAGTTTTAAGCCCTAATAATATGACACAAAATTTATGTCTCCTGGACACAAATAATTGAAGAATCTATAACCTCATTTCACTTGGGTCACATAAATATATATAAATATATCCAAATATGAATTACTCTTCACGAGTATTTTATATTCTTCAGGAATATTAATTGTGCTACCTTAGGAGCAACAATGACAATATAAAATTATTTGTGCTTATGAATTGCTCCTTAAGAGCATGGAATATTCTTCAGGATTATCAATTGTGCTACTTCAGGCGCAACAATTTGAATCGTAATAACGATGCAATTTGATAACGCAATAATAATCTCTAGGATTATTAAAGATTGAAATTTTTTGTTTCTTCAGGAAACATTGATTATTATATCATCATGATATAAGATATGCAAATTACATATGCAAATCAAATACAATACATAATTGCAATATGATATTATCAATCGAAAACCATAAATTAATATTCATAAAAAACATAGCTAACATAATCAAATTCAATAGTAAGTGATATACATATAATGATATAATAGGACTAGATCTATAGCAACGGCTCCATGATAATCTACATTATTCTAACAGTTCACGAATCAAAATCGGAAAAATCAACCGGATGAAAAACTTATATCATGGGATGGAACATAGTATTAATTGATTTAGTATTATATTAATGATTGTAGACGCATCAAAGTCGAAGAATCAGTAATACCAATTGATTCAGCAAATAAAACTTTAGTAATAGAATAACAATAAGTTGGGAAACCCCATCATCAAACATCAGATCTGTTTAAAACACCCATTTTATATTTTCATTAGTATAATCGATCAGATGCATATATCAAACGATGCTAACAATTGCACTAACAAATATAAACATGTGCAGATCCATTACCAAAGCTTGACAATTAGAAACGAAAATAAACTCATAACAAATTTCTAGATCTATGATAATGAAAATTACATACGGCCAACATATAAATCATTATTACGAATTCAATTGGCAATTAATTAGTATATATAAAATATAATCGAAACTTCATAGAAACAATTTCACAATCTTTACCCATGAACTTTGAAAGTAGAACAATCGTGCTGATAACGTGTTGTAAAGTAAATATTGTAGAGCAGAATAAAGAAGACCAGAAGAGAAAGAGAGAAGGGAGAAGACGGCGAGAATAGGGTTTTCTCATTAATCTCACAATATGTGTGTCACTTACAAATAGGGTTATGAGATATATATACAATAAAGAAAACTCTAACTACTAAGTAATGTCCACA
Source organism: Mentha longifolia (assembly GCA_001642375.2). Classification (NCBI taxonomy): domain Eukaryota; kingdom Viridiplantae; phylum Streptophyta; class Magnoliopsida; order Lamiales; family Lamiaceae; genus Mentha; species Mentha longifolia. Next base: position 21,245,809 of record CM038111.1, read on the forward strand.
ATAAATAAATATTTACAACAGAATCTTCTAATTTAAAATTTTCAAAATTTCTAAACATTTATTAGGGGCAATTTAGGTATTACACATTATTACTTTCAGCAAATTGACAATTATGCCCCCATTTGATCCGGATCAAATTGATCCGAATAGATTTACTTTCCGGTAATTCTATTGATTTGTTATAATTCCATGTAGGGCTCGTTTGGTTGACAGGAAAGTAATGTTGTCAGGCTAAATGATTATGAGAAATGTGATTCTGGGGAAAATAAAACAAGAAAGTAAAGTTGTTATAGAATATGATTATAAGGAATATTATTCTGAGGAAAATGAATCCTAATTAATCAACTATTCAGTGTTTAGATATTATCAATAAAATTGTCTAGATTCTAATATGAAATCAAGTTATCGTTTACATTGAAAAAATATCAATTTCATAATATCAAATTTCATTATTATTATTATTATTATTTTATTTTTTTTGTTTTTTTTTTGTTTTTGTTTTTATTACTATTATTTTTTGGTTTTTATTATTATTTTTTGAATTTTGTTTTTGTTATTATTATTATTATTATTATTATTATTATTATTATTATTATTATTATTATTATTATTATTATTATTATTTATATTATTATTTTAAATTATTATTATTATTATTATTATTATTATTATTATTATTATTATTATTATTATTATTATTATTATTATTATTATTATTATTATCCATGTATCAAGGAAAAAGAATACTTAGGTTGGAGTAGAGAATAAGAATCCTTGAATTTTGAACTAATTTTCCTTGATGTCAGGATTATTATTACTTTCCTGAATTTTATAAAATTTAAAACAAACACAGGAATTTAATTTTTTTGAATCTGATTACTTTTCCTGAGACACCAAACATAGGAAATTTAATAATTTGGAATCAGATTACTTTCTCAGAGCAGAATCTCGCCAACCAAACGAGCCCGTAGAGTTTAATTAACAGATTTTGTTGATTGATTTATTTCTATTTTATAGGCTTTATAAATTTATAGTTAAAAACAAATGAACCTTAAGTAATTAAAAAAGCAATCCAATGGCAGATACATCTTCAACCAATAGTTCACTTTAACCAATAATTAATTAAGGAGTAAACCTTAATTAATTAAAAACTCATGACAGTCTCAGGACATATATATCAAAGGAGAAGCATCAAAGGAAAGATGCATAATGAGTCAATAGATATAATCATAAACTCCATTCTTAATTCGCATTAAAATGAAGCAAGATAAAAAAAAACCAAGGCGACTAACAGAGTAACAGTAGTCCCGCTACTAAGAGAAAGCATTTGTATGCATATGTTAAACAAGAAAGAAATTGTAAAACCAACAGGTATGTAGTAAGAGAGCAACGACTAGTAAGAGTGCACGAAGAACATACCATTAAACCACAATATTACAGCACCTCCTAGTTCAAACATGCATGTACACAATTATAATGGTTTTACTATCTATTAAAAAGTTGTATATATATATAAATGAATACATGTACAAAAACACATACTAATATAGGTTACATTGACTATGACATTAAGGAGGAGGTGGTGAAGAGATAAATGAGATTACAGCGAGAATCTAGCTCCACTTTGTATTACAATCAAATTGTCTGTTGGCACATTTCAGTGCTTATCCCAAATCTATACACTATAACTTTGAAAGAAGATGTTTGTTGTTGTAGCTTGTGCGAACATCCATTCCCCTTGGCTTTCCAAGAGTGTCGAAGGCTAGCTCCGGGAATACAGTCTGTTCACTGTAGCTTGTGCGAACATCCATTCCCCTTGGCTTTCCAAGAGTGTCGAAGGCTAGCTCCGGGAATACAGTCTGTTAGCGGTAGCCAATGTTGAGTTCCCTGGTGACCTTCTAGTGGAGGTCGCATTGATTTGGGCGGTTGATAAAACCTTGACCGCCAACCTTCATTTTTGCTTTTTTCTTTTTATCTAATCATGACACATGACATTATTTGATTGGCTCGTCAAATTTTATTTGGATATTCTGATTAAATTATCATATCTTTTACATAATACTCTATATTAAAAAAAAATAATTACACCAAAATTCATAACTTTTTTTCCTCTATAAATAGAGACCAAATTTTATATATTTCTGCACACACAAAAAAACTCATATTTTACTACAATTTCCTTTTTTTACTACAATTGTATTCTTTCAATGGATCCCAATGATAATTCCTTCTCAAATTACCAAGATTTTTTCTCTTTTCAAGGTTATTGTCCTAACCTTGACAATATCCAAAACTCTGAAGAATTCCAAAATTTCAAAACTGGTTTGAATTCATAAGTTTCCACATCATTCCACTTAATCTCCTATCTCTGAAAATTACCAACCTACTCAAAATATGTCTCAAAATCCGCTCAAAATGTTTAGCAAACATAAACAAACACTTCAAAAAAAAATAAAAAAAAAATGACAACTAATAAAGACATAGCGCTTATGTCTTAATATTGTAGAATCAGTGAGAATCCAATTGTTGGAGCTGATCAAAAGATGCTGCGTTTTGGAGCTATTCAAAACATGTGGAAGAGAAAATCCAAGAGTGATGTTGGATCTTGATAGAACTTATGTCTCGCCAAGAAATCGTTATAAGCGACTTAATCAGAATGTAACCAGAAAGATAAATTGTTTGCCCAACATCAAGAAGCTGCCCAAAAAGATGTTGAGGGGGCATTTGGCATTCTACAAGCTCGTTTCTCTTTTATCAAACGTCCATGCTTTCTGTGGGATCGTGATAAGATGGCAAAAATCATGATTGCTGGCATCATTATGCACAATATAATAGTGGAAGGTGAAAGAAACACTTATCTAAACTATCATGATCCGACATAATTTATGGAAAATCAACCTACTCAAAATAATACTCACTCCGTCCCCATTTAGTGAACCAAAATGCTGGACACATGATTTTATGCATTTTGATAATTTATTAATAAATTAATGTGTTAAAGTGGAATAATTGTGGTCCCATCAAATTTTTTTAATGGTATTAAAGTCTTAAAGTGTTAAAAAGTAGAGTGATAAAATGTTAAAGTGTTATAGTGACTGTGGGACCTACGCCCCAAAATGGAAAGGTTCGGTAAATGGGGGACGTCCATATATAGTAATAGTACTCCCTCCGTCCCGCAACAATTGTCCACAGGGAGGAATATATATGAGGTATAAAATAATAAAAGTGAACAATTGCCGCGGGATGGAGCGAGTATCAGTAAATGGGGGACAAAGAGTAGTCAAAATGAAGATGTAGAAGAAACTGATGATGAAACTTTCGTATTTTCTACAGAAATGATTGCAAGCTTGAAGAGATACATGACAAGTAGGACTCAACTTCGTGATAAACAAGCTCACAACGCTCTTCCAAATGACTTGATCGAGCATATATGGCAGAAATTCGGTGATGATAATTAAATGTGTAATTTTCATATTATGTTTATTTTATTTTCGTATTTCAATTGTTGTAATTTCCGTGTTGATTTGAGACAGCTGAATTAATACTAGTTTGTATTTTTTTGAAATTTTTATATTTAAGTATATTTTAATTATTAATTTTTTGTTATATACAATTATGTTGTATATAAAAATCATATTAAATAATATTCCCTCCGTCCCATTTAAACTGTCCTGCTTTCCTAATCGGGTTGTCCCACATCAATAGTCTTGTTTCCAGAAAAGGAAAGAATTGGACCAATTAGAAAGCATTAAACCTTAGTGGACCCCTTCTTCCTCTAACAAAACATACTCTCATAAAATCTCGTGACGAAAAGAAACATGACAGTTTAAATGGGACGAAGAGAGTAATAAATAATATTGTGCTTGGGTGGTTGGAATGGTTACGGATATATCTATAAAAGCATGGATAAATTTATATAAGTAAAGATGGTTGGTTAGAGATTAATAGTGAATTAATAGAAGAGACACAAATTAATTTAATAATGTAGAGATTGATTGATTGGGTATAAAAAGATGTTGCTGGTAAACATAGCCTAAGGACATAAATGCAAGTAGTAACATGTTTTGGATTAGATGTTGGGCTCTCAAAGTATTCATAAATCCTCAAACTTAAATTGCTAGCCCCGCTCACCATTCAATTCAAGAGTCCTGCCACATCCAGTCTTACTCAAGTCTATCCGTGAGTGTGCATGAATATAAATATATTAATCAAATAAGTCACCGAACATATGTATTCATTCATGAAATTCAAGATACTCACTCCGTCCAACTATATTAGTCTCATTTGTCATTTTTGTCCGTCCTATTTATTAGTCTCATTTTTTTATATGATAAAAAAATATTTGACTACAATTAACTCTCTTTTCTTAGAATTAATTATAGCCACGTATTCCCTCTTTCCTTGGTTCCTGTGCCCGATCAAAATGGGACTAAATAATGGAACGGAAGGAGTATTAAATTGGCGGCAGCTTCGGATCCACGGCGGCAGCGGCAAATCGGCGGCGGGAGAGGTGGGTTGTAGTCGCCCGTTTGATCTTGGGCTGACGAGAGGCAAATTTCCAAAATGCCGCGTTTGATCGTGGGAAGGCGAGATTTGTGTATGAGTTTTTTTATTTATATTTCGCAAAGTAACATATTAAAATTCTACAGATTTTTAGATGGATATATAGAAACAATAATTGAATACTAACATATTTATAAAGGCTTTTTAATATTTGAATTGAATACCTAAATTAAATCCAAAAAGATTGATATTTTAAAAAAAATGACTATTTTGTAACATGGAAAAAAATAAATGTACAATACCCATTTTAAGTTTTTGTTTTTGTTTTTTTTCCCTGGGCTGCATACTCAATCTGCTGACGTGGGGTTGGTACTAGTTTTAAAGCCTTTGGGGCTTTGCTGCTTCTCCTCCCACCGCCTCCGCCTCCAGCCCACCAAAACTCCGCCATTGTTCAAAATGCTGAGCTCCAGAAATCTACTGCTCAACCGTAGATCGAAGAAATCTAAAAAATCCCACCTAGCCATTTCCAAAAGGCCGAACTCAATCACAAAGAAACCGAAGCTTGAATCCAAAAATCAAGAAGCAGCCTTGGCAGCGCCGCCGCATTCATCAGCGGAGGACGACGAATACGAGCAAACTGAAGAAGGTAAATTCAGCTTGAAAAACTCATCCCAATCCCACTCTCACGGCGTCCAACCATTGGGGAATCTCTACTTCAGCTCTTCATCCACCAATTCAAGAAACACGGGCCTCGGTAATCTGCAAATCCTCACAGACGAGCTCGTTATTGAGATTCTTGCACTTTTCAGTGGGACCCAATTGGGGGTTTTATCATCTGTGAGCAAATCTTTCGATGTTTTCTGCAATCAAGAGCCTCTCTGGAGGAATATTGTTCTTGACACTTGTCAAAATGGATTCTTGTATAATGGCTCATGGAAAAATACTTTCATTAGTTCTTACAAACCCTCGTTCAAGATTGTTAGCCGTGGTATTAAAGTTAGGGACTTTTATTCAGATTACTTGTTCCAGAGTTGGCTCTGTGCTAATCTTGAAATGAAACCCGAGTGGCTTGAGAGGGATAACATAGTTAGGAAAAGGGGAATTTCTGTTGAAGAGTTTATATCAAACTTTGAGGAGCCGAATAAACCAGTGTTGTTAGAAGGGTGTCTTGAAAAATGGCCTGCAATGGAGAAATGGGATAGAGATTATCTGGTTGAAATTTGTAGTGATGCTCAGTTCTCAGTAGGACCAGTGCAGATGAAACTCGAGGAATACTTTTTATACTCGGATCAAGTGAGGGAGGAGAGGCCGTTATATCTCTTCGATCCTAAGTTTGCAGAGAAAGTTCCTCAGTTGGGGATGGATTATGAAGTACCTGAATACTTTAGTGAGGATCTTTTTAGTGTTTTGGGAAGTGAGAGGCCGGATTACAGATGGATTATAATCGGGCCATCAGGGTCAGGATCGTCGTTCCACATTGATCCTAACTCGACCTCTGCTTGGAATGCGGTGGTTAGAGGTTCCAAGAAATGGGTGTTGTTTCCTCCAGAGGTGGTGCCGCCTGGGGTGCATCCGAGCCCAGATGGTGCAGAGGTCGCCTGCCCTGTTTCCATAACAGAGTGGTTTATGAACTTCTATAGTGCTACGAAGAGTTGGGAAAAGAGGCCCATTGAATGTGTTTGTAAAGCAGGAGAAGTGATATTTGTGCCTAATGGATGGTGGCATCTGGTTATTAATCTGGAAGATTCCGTGGCCATCACACAAAATTTTGTTAGCAGGTATAATCTCTCTCAATTGGTACCTTTTGTTTTCTTGCTTTTTTTCTGCTGCATCATATCATTGATTAATGCTGAGTTCTTTATAGTTTTCCTGCTCTCTTGGTTTGGTTTTAGTGAAGTGATTTATTGATGGTTTATCTGAGTAATCTTTGGTGTTGAATCATTTTGTTTATGGAATAATTTTCTTGTAGGAGAATATTTTAACAATCTTCATGTTAGTTTAATTGAACATCCTATGCTTTCTTTTCGACCATGAAATTATATGAATGCCATAGATATGAACAAATATCCAGCAATCCATAGTCATTTTGTCCAACAACACTATTGAAAGACCCGGGGGTGGAGCTATGATTTTAAAAGTGGACATACGAGAGAGTATGTTTGTAACAAGTTTTGACAGGCAAGATTACATTAGTGGAAGATAATATACAAATTCTATCTAAATATAGTTAAAAAAATTATTTTCACCCCGATGGTCATTGGGGTCGCCTGGCTTCGCCCCTGGAAAGGCCTCCACCAAACTGCCAATCCCAATGATCTTTCTCCGATGGAAGAAAATGCAAGCATTAAACTTGTTAGATTGAAATAGCATTGGTAATATTGATGGATAGCAAAAAATAAAATATAGGAAGAGAAAAGTGACAAAATCGGGGGATAGTGGATGGATACAACTCTGTTGTGGTTTTGGAAATTCAAGTTAGCGAGGGAGAGAGACAATGACGAGAGACGTCTTGGAATGCTATAACAAAACCAGAAATGTCTAGTTTCTAGTTACATCATAATCTTCGTTATGCTGCAAAACTGGAGTTTTAATTCAGTGTTCCTTTTATTGGCAGGAGGAATTTGTTGAATGTTTTGGATTTTCTAAAGAGGCCTAATGCAAGCACGCTTGTCTCGGGCACAAGAGATAGAGTGAATTTGCACGACAAATTCAAGAATGCTATAAACACAGCTCTACCTGGAACCCTAGATGAGCTGATATCGGAAGCAGAGGAAAAGAAGAAGCAGCCGAAGAAACTTTCTTTCTGGGAGTCTGTTACTGATTCCAAGGTGGGTGCTTTCAAGTTTTCGTTTTAGGTATACAACTGATGAAGAATTACTCCATATCTAAAATTAGTCATTAAACATAAACTGGGCTAAAGTTTATTCCAAAATTTTGCATCAAATTAATGAAAAACAGCTTTATTGATGATGGATCATCTCATTAGTTTTTACTCCAATAGTACTTGCTGACTATTTATTCATGTGGTCATTAATTTTGATTGCGATTTTCTACTTATTTTAACGTCTTGAATTGACGGTATGATGCTTAGTAATTCTTAGATGTAGTTTCTCTCATAACCTTCATTCAGATTGCGTGAATCTGGGATGAGTTTATCATTACAAAATACTCCAATAGCTTAAGGATTCCTCCAGGTTCTTGATTTTATTTCCAGAGATCGTAATGAAGGGATAGAGTCGTAGAGACGAGTCCCGAGACAAGCGCCAAACTCAAGCTTGGCTCATTTATTATTGAACTCGAGCATCTATTTTTGTTTAATACATCTCTTTTATTTTCATTCGGGCCTGAGCGGAGCCTTTAAATTTAGATGTACGTTTGAAATATTAACTATTTTCTCTTGAAAATACATAATTTGTTCACCAAAACATAATATATTTACTAAAGTTCATTACTCTCTTGTAACAAATATTAAAGGGATAATTGCTACTACGCATACGAATTAATTTCGACCAATTTTTAATTTGATCTTGAACTTTAAAATTTGAATTCAAATATATAACCCTTCGATTTTATCAGATTTTGCTCATGAAATCAGTTTGGGAGGAAAGTGGAAATTGATGTGACAATTATAAATCGAGTCAGCAATAAATTATTTTTATTTTTATGTTAATAAACGTGGGGTTTATCACATATCAGTTTTAGTTCCCTGCATCAATCAAGTAAAATCGAAAGATTACATATTTTAAATTCAGATTTTAAAGCTCACGATGAAAACAAGAATTCATCGAAAGTTTGTGTAATGATAACTATCTCTATATTTAATTAGCTTCACAATTAGAGGCAAAAAATAAAATAAAATACCACTTTAGGATAGTGAGACCAATATATACACTTACTTTTCAGATCATGTTTCCATCTTTGCCCACTTTTTTTTTTCTCACCTCTCAATTTACACATTTTCTTTTCTCTCTCTATAGATTTGCACACTCTTTTCTCTCTCTTCTCTTAATTTGCACACTATATATCAAGCTCAGATTTTTTTGTTTATCTAATCGGGCTAATATTTTGTATCATAACCTAATTTTTTTTATTCACATCCCTACATACCACTATATGTATATACCAACACTATAACTATTCTATTCAATAATATCACGCTGTACATCCAATTATTGAACCCATCTACTCTAGTATCTAAGTGGAGAACATAATATCATGCTACATATATGTGTATTATATGCAATCAAAGAAAGCATTTACCCTTTTTAGCGAGCAAATAAATTGATGTTTAGTTGTGTAGGCACCATTGATGGTCCTATTTGTTTCATCCCTATATATATATTGGTAATAGTAATAAATATATAACGTACAAGAAATGCTCCCCTACCACGAGTGGGCACGTTTAATGTATCCACCGCTGATATGGCAATGTCATGTCGTAAATTTTAAGAATAGCGGTTATTAAAATCAACCATAGCGGTTTTTAAACTGTTCGATTAATATTACCGTTATAACGGGTAAATAATAAATAGGTTCGGTTAACCAATTGGTAAATGGTTAACCATAACAACAAAGATTTAGAAGTTTTTATTTATTTATATTATGGAAAAATATCAATTAAAACAGATATATATGTATAACACATAAATTTTAAAAAAAGTATAAATAATAATTGGATTAAAAAAAAATTGGGTTATCTGAAATAAAATATATGTATGCAGGGAATGATTCATATATAAATAAATCCTAGTATGAGAAATAAAATTTACATGTTTATTGTGTTTTGTAATTATGCTCAAATTAATGAAAGTCAATAAGTCATATATCAAAATAAGATCAATGATTTAGATCTATTTTTGTTTCTCACACCAGAACTTATTTCTATATGAACTAAATTCTATGTAAATATACATAGTTTGGTATAATCACTACTAGAAAATAAGGTTTTTACTACACTGCATACACTACATTTTTTTTCAAAATCCCGTAGTGTATTTGTATAGACTACGGGTTTTATTTGAAACCGTAGTGTATGTGCATCATACAGTTACATAGACTACAGGTTTGTTAGAAACCGTAGTGTATGATAGCATATAGACTACGGTTGTGATATTAACCGTAGTCTATGAGCGTATTTTTTATAGACTACAGTTTTTTTAAACCGTAGACTATGTGCGTATGTCTATATAGACTACAGTTCGTTACAAAAAGCGTAGTGTATGAACGTCTTATTGCATAGATTACGAAATTTTATACCCGTAGTGTATGGGCGTAGTCATTAAAGACTACAGTTACCTTAAAAAGCGTAGTGTATGTATAAAAATTAATAAATAAAAGAGAGAAAATAAATAAATAAAATGAAAATTGCTTTTCGGAGTCGAACTCTCGTCAATGTAAATGCAGAAGCGTCTCGCTGTCTCTTTCTCATCCTCCCCTTCCCTCTTCCTCAACTATTCTCGGCCGGTTGCGAGAACTGACCATTGTTACCGCCTAACGCCGCCACCATCACGGCGGTTCTTAGCCCTTTCTCTTCCTCCCCAATTTAAGGTACTGCTATAAACCCTAATTTTAGCCATGGATTTTTTATCTTCTTTTCTTCTTCCGGCAAGAACTCCCACCACCATCGCCACCATCTTCAACGGTATCGTCTCCCTCAGTTTCCTAAAATGCCATCGCACCTAGTCCCGCTGCCTATTACTGTCGCCGTCGCGACGGCAGGAGTTAGTCACCACTGCGAGTTCCGGCACCATCTCATTGGCTTTGTCTCCGCCCTCCCCCCTTCCTTCTACGCCTCGCGCTCTCGGATCTTCATTCACACCAGCACCACCACCTTGTTCCGGCTGAACATCCCAGCAGCAGGGGACGAGCTCAAGCTCTTCCGTTCAATGAATAAGTTATAGAATTCCCTCAAACCCTCTCCCTTGTTTTTATTTGCGTACCTTGATTTCAGTTTCAATTAAATTGTAGGTTTAAAAAAACCTGTACTTGTGTTCATGTGAAGCAATATGTTGCAGATTCTAGGTTTATGCATATCTATGTGTTCATTATTCTGTTTCAAGTTGTACTAGGAGGTAGAGCATATATTCGGTCATATTGCAGCAGTCCTAGAATTTCGGTTTCATGCTTGTATTTCTTGATTTTATTCTTGCTTGATGTGGTTTTGCAGTTTAAGAGATGTGAATATGTTTTCATTTTCCGTTCTCTATAATTTCAGAGCATAAGCATTTAAGTTTGAGGAGAAGTTGCAGTAGATATTTTAACTGCTTAAAAGATGAAGCCATAACAATTGGAAAGCGGGGGTGGGAAATGATTGAAACTGGCTTGGAGGGTGATTTTTCTTGGTCATAGTTATTTTCCTAATACACTAGAGATGGTTTATTATGGTAAAAAAATTGATACCTGGAATGCCTTCTCGTCTTTCTCTTTTGATGCTTCTTAACTTAGTTTTTCTTGTGGAGGAGCTTTACACTGATATTCTTGTCATAATTTTTTTTTTTCTTTCTAATCCTTTTTTTCTTAATATAAAATTAAGCTTAGTTCGGTACAGTTACAATGCCTAGTTTGTATTTTAGCTTGAAAGAGTTGTGGTGCAACGACTTGGTATTTGAATTTGAGGCATTCAAATGCAAATTTGAATGGCATAATGGCATATCATCCCTTTCTTTGATGTTGTAGTCTGCATAACCTTTTTTGATGTTGATTATTAGTATCTTCTTTTATGTTTTGAGATTTGAGCAGAATAAAGTAACGGTTTTGGAGGAGGAGAAAATAGTTTTGGACAATTTACCTGAAGCTCAGGCTAGAAGAGAAGCTCTCAATCCTTGGCAGAGTCAAGACCGGAAAGCTAAGTTAATACTCCCTATTTTACTTCCGCATATTATGCTAGAGAAACAAATGCTACCAAACAATGTTCTATATACATATGGAGTTATTACTGATTATCTAGCTATTACTCCTTTGTTGCAGTTTTTCTGTTGAATCCAACTTGGTACTGATTGCCTTTAGTTTTTGTTGGATGAAGATTTGAATCTTATGTTTTGGAGAAATTGTGAAGTTCTTATTCTGGCAGTAATATAGTGAAATTCGGAGGATTTCCCTCAATTAGCCATGTCAGGTTTCATCTTTTCATGTTAATTTGATGCAAATTATACTAAAATGTGGTGATACTGTGTGTATTTCTTATCTTCTTCCCTTGTATTATGTTTATTATTCTTATATACTAATATATACTCCCTCCATTTCGCTTAACTTGGCTCAAAACTTTTTGGCTTGTGCTGGCACGGTTTTCCACGCTTCTTGATGATGGGTTTTAAAATGGATTTTTGAAGAATTATTTTTTGTACGGGATACTACGACAGTCGTAGTATCCCGTACAAAAAATAATTCTTCAAAAATCCATTTTAAAACCCAACATCAAGAAGCGTGGAAAAGCGTGCCAGAAAAGCCACTATTCAAATGAGCCAAGTTAAGCGAAATGGAGGGAGTATTTGGTTTCATAAATTAATCAAGTGGCAATAGTGGAGATGTTATTAAGGGTTCTGAGATTGGCCTCAATGAAGCATCATCGCTTCCCGGATCTTAGAGGTATATATGTTTCCTTGTTTATGCATGTTTAATTTAATTGCATGTTATTAGTACTTGGAGACTTTCCTAATGACGTTCCTAATTAACTATTAGCTAGAGTTGTTACATTAATTATTGTTTCAAGTTTGTATTGTGCAGTTGAAAAAAATCACAACTCTATGGAAGTATTGGTAAGCCCAAATATGTTTTCTCTCTACTATTACTAGATTATGGTTCTTAATTAACTACATTTCTTGTTTTTATTTTATTTTATATAATTTATAGATACAACTGATTCATGAACAGAAGCTTGTGGAAGAAAGTGGTAAAATTTTGAAGATTGTATTTTAAATTGATTCAAGTAGAAGGAACTACACTCTTTTGTAATTATGGATTTAACTAAATTGATATTGTATTACAACTTTTAAGTGGTAATGAATATTGCTTTTTTTGTTCTCATTATTGCTATTACAATTTCCTATATTTGAATTTTGAATATAAAAGTGCTTTCTCTACAGAACTTCTCTCTACGGTTTGAAATTCTTAAACACTACGGTTCAAAACCGTAGAGTATAATGCTCATAGACTACGGTGTTGGACTGTAGACTATGCAAAATTGTTTCTCTACAGGCCTTTTCACTACGTTTGATTCCATTAAAGACTACAGTTTTCAACCGTAGTGCATGACGAGTATAGACTACGGTTTTGACCGTAGTGTATACTATTTACCTATCTCTACACCTGCCTACACTACAGTTTTTTTACAGTATACACTACGGGTTTTAACCGTAGTGTATGACGAGTATAGACTACGGTTCTGAACCGTAGTCTGTACTAGGTACCTTTCTCTACACCTTCCTACACTACGGTTGGTTTATAGCATACATTTAACCGTAGTGTATGAGCGAATTTCTAGTAGTGAATGTTAATTGTTCATAAATGTTTTATATTAACAAAGTGAAGTAACATGAATCATGTAATGAAAAATGAGACTATTGTATAATCTAAAGGACAAATCCAGACCAATCTAGTAAAAGGATAAAAATTAAATATAGAATTTATATAATATATAATTAATAAATATAATTTTAATTATTTAATACTCCCTCCATTTCGCTTAACTTGGCTCAAAACTTTTTGGCTTGTGCTGGCACGGTTTTCCACGCTTCTTGATGATGGGTTTTAAAATGGATTTTTGAAGAATTATTTTTTTACGGGATACTATGACTGTCGTAGTATCCCGTAAAAAAAATAATTCTTCAAAAATCCATTTTAAAACCCATCATCAAGAAGCGTGGAAAAGCGTGCCAGAAAAGCCACTATTCAAATGAGTCAAGTTAAGCGAAATGGAGGGAGTAGATCCTAACTAATTCGGCCTGGTTAATGACCGTTGATTTTGTTACATAAAAACAAAAAACCGAACCAGTACCTCCACCTTTTAAAATTAAAAAAATAAACCTTTCTCGTTTGTTCAGTAAATTATATTTTTCGTTCGGTTTCAGCTCGGTTTTGGCTCGGTCGGTCGGATGGTCCGATTTTCCATTTTCTATGACCGCCCTATTAAAGACCTAGTCATAAATGAGGGACATTTTCAGCTTTTATCTTCTCTCTCTCTATATATATCCATGACAATTGTGTGGACATAGTTCTGCGTAAATTATGTACGTTCAATTAGTTTGTTTGGATGCATGAAAATTTTCACGCGAAAGTCCACACTCTCTCTCACATCGCTCGACCTAATTTTCCTAATCGCTACAAGACATTTTCTTCCTTTTTCTTTTCTCTTGTCCTCTTTTCCTTTTATTTCATTTTCATAAATAGCTACATCTAATTTGTAAAAACGACAGCAAATAAAGATGTTTTTATTTTTATTTTTATTTATTGTTAATTTTGCTTATTTCATTTTCATGACATTAACTCTCAAGCTGTCTCATAAGATGAGGGTAATGCCATCTTATATCGAATTGACGAAAAGCTTATTATTAGTACTATTATCTTATGAAAAGTGATGAAAATGTTAATTTATAAATTTATGAATCTACGTATGTGTGTGATTGGATGCAATGGCCAACTTATGATTAGTGAATTTTAACCACTATGGTATGACCTATCCAAAGTAGGGGTGAATATAAAATGGGTAAATAGTAAGAAACTTCTATGTGTTTTGCGAAACAAACACAAAATATTCATGTATTTTTTAATTTGCATAAAACACACATGTGTTTCGATAAACCATACGCGTTATACCCAAACCGTGAGCACCTATCGCCGTTTGCTCACTTTAGCATTATTTTGTTCTATTTTATTCGATTGTTTTATATTCTAATACCATAGAAATTAATATTGAAATCATTAAACCTACGAAATACGGAGTACATAATAATTGACATTCGATTTGTTATTTTGCCGTCAAACTTAAAAAAAATGAATAATATGACAAATCGAATGTTGATTATTATATATTTCGTAGGTCTAATAATTTCAATATTAATTTTTAAGGTACTAGGATATAAAACAATCGAAAAAATAGAACAAAATAATGCTGAAGTGAGCAAACGGCGATAGGTGCTCACAATTTGGGTATAACACGCAAGGTTTATCGAAACACACGGATGTTTTATGCAAATTAAAAAATACAAAAATATTTTGTGTTTGTTTCGCAAAACACATGAAATTTTCTAGCTATTTACCCAATATAAAATACGGAAAAATCGAATCAACCGATAAATTGCGCTAAAACTGTACCGGAAATCATTAAATTGAACTGATGGATACAGTTTATTTTTTAATTTTATTCAGAAAACTTATATACTGTTATATATAAATATTTTATTAGGTACTTTTTCATTTTTTAACATTTTTATATATTTTGTTTACATGTGTTTATTATTTCTTCTTTCTAGATTACGCATTAGGCTCCTTTTCGTCCCAAAATACACGGCACTTCATATAAACTATAAACTTAAACTGATTTATAAAAGTATATGTATGTGTATAGATCGACTTTTTTCTAGAATTGAATTGATCGAAATTTAATTCATTCGATATCTTTACAAATAACGGTCTATCCTATAAAATTGTAATCTTGAAAAGAAAAATATTAGAGAAAACAAGTAAATGGAGACAATCATTCATTATAAACTTGGGATTACTCATCATGAATAAAATGGCCGGGCTATTAAAGTTGAGCTAATGAGATAAGTGTTTGAATCTCCATATATACGCAAATGAAAATAAAAATAGAACAAATTAAAAGTGAAACATGAAAGCCATGAATGAAACAAAAACGATAAATAGGGGGGAGAGAGAGAGAGAGAGAGGGAAAAGGAATGTAAAAATTAGTCATAATAATGTAGTAATCATCAGAGAATCGTGATAGTGTGGGTAGACGTGGCAGCGGTAAAAAGACAGTAATAGATACTTGCTTGGCACCACGTGTGATGACAAGTGTGGTGGATCGAAGCTGTGTCCAGCCCACTGTCCGCCGTCCCCACCGCCGTCTCTATCACGTGCTTTGGCCGGCACCGCCACACCACATCCGAGATCTGCACTACTTCATTTATTCCCACATTATCAATATAACTACGGTAAAATATACTGTACCTAGTACTACACTTCTGCTATATGACAATTTTATATTTGGAAATTTAAAGACTAGTTGAAAATAAAGATCGAAGAGGTATGTCCATGTAGATGTTTGTGCTATTTCTAGTGTTCCCTTTTTCATAAATAAATAAATAAATAAATAAATAAAATAAAATAAAAATAAAAAAGTGTTTCCTTTGATATGCTTCATATGCATGTTTATTCGTTAATTAATTTACGACGTCGATTTGAACTCGTAGAAAATGTGATTTATGCTATAAATGGCGAAATTCATAAATTCCGTTTGAAGTTGGATACAAGTACAGAACTAAAAGGAAGTCGAAGTGTTTATTTAAAAAAAAAATATATATTAGCATATGAAAGGTGTAAATGTATTAGGATATTAATACTTTGTAAAGAAAAACTTTTTTTTATATTTTTTTTTTGGAATCGTTTTGATTTCTCAAGTTATTGTGATTTGATTTGATTCAAAAATTCTTAAGTGGTCCTTTTGAAAAGATAATGCTTATTAGTAGTTTATAGGTCAAAATTTGTTGGTCCCGTTTAGAGCAAGTTTTCACACGTTTTGTTGGTCAGTGATGACTTTTCGACTTTTAAGCGTTCTTAATTCTGCTTGTTTCAGTGCACGCTGAGTTATCAGCAGATTGAAGATATAATGCACTGAGGTGTGAGATGTTGAACTTAGCTTGCTGACGTTTTAATTCCGAGGTCAGCAACATGTTCTCAACATCGTGAGTGTGTGCGGAAGTGTGGTACCTATGTCTACTTAACTTTAAGCTTGCTGAAAAGAGTTTTTCCTTTAATGCAAAATGTATGAGTACAAGTTTGTGCATGAAAGAATGGCTAGTCGCTGAAAGTGTTTAGGGACTAATTTTTTTGTGTAAACTATGTTGTTAATGAAAAGCAGTTTGTTTGGGTGCTTAATCTAAAAACATAAAAAAAATATAGACACGTAATTTTTAAAGTGGTTCGGCCCGAACCAGGCTTACATCCACTGTCCTCCCGTCGAAGGTGAATTCTTATAAATTCTTTGAGGATTTCTGTTGGCACCTCAGAGCTCTACGATGTGGGTTTCAATCGGCATCCACAAAGCCAAACTGTGAGCAGTTACAGGCGCTCATGAGATCTGAGCAAGGATACCTTTCAGTGGGCAGCTACCATGCCAAACACAGATCTTCTTTCTTTAGAGAAAAAAATTGGTTTTCCAACTAATGAGACATCCCTTTACATTGAAGCTCAATACTAAATATAGGGATGCTCGACTAAGCTATGATAAGCGTGAGGCTTAGTTTCTAGTGGAAAAACCTAAGGCTAGATCTATGAAGACATGAACACTCGAAGAAGGTGAGTGTACAATGAATGAATCTTGAAGAACTGGAGATCTTAGAGAAACGTGAAATATCTTCAGCGCGAGACTTCAATAGAGTCTTCTTTTCTTGGCACATCTGCTCTCTCTTCTCTGATGGAGAGGCTTTGGCTTTTATAGTGCGGGAGTCAAATGTAACCGTTGGAAGTAATTACCCCTTAATCATCGCTTTAGTGACCAATCTCCGTTAATTACTCTTCGATTTTCAATACGGAAGTAACCGTTGAGAGACTGCAAAGTGTGGCAGTGACCGGTCTTGTCGGGTGCAGGCGAGGCAGCTTTACGGCGGGATTTCTGGGATTTTGACTGCTTCGCCTCTTTCCAACGCACTTTATTCTGCAGCTACACTTCTTGAGGCAGTCATTTCTTCGTCGTGCAGCTTCTGACTTGTACTCTCTTCTTGCTGAACTTTTTTTCCCATTGGAGACTGTGCTGATGATGATAACTTGTTTCTGTTCCGAGTCTCCTTTCTTGAGTGTCAGCATTTGTCCTCATCGTCTGTTCTGATGAGGAGTTTGACTTGGATATCAGCATCTGCTTGATCAGCAAAGTGATCAACAGTTCTTCGAAGCACTTTCTTTAGCTTTGGCTCTGATCTTCACTCCAGGGTCAGGCTAGTTCACTACGACACTATTGCTTGATTCCATAATATGAACCTTGCTGAACTATTTCTTCTCTTGTCTTAGGTTGAATATGGGATAATTATTCTAAGATGTTTTGGGATGAGTTTTGGAATTTCATCAAAATCACAAACACCCCGTTAAGTTCCTCTTCACAAATTATCCTAACATTATATCCCAACAAAATTTATCATTGTTCTACACTGTAAATGATTACCCTAGTTGGACAAATTATCTAAATCCAAAATAAAGTCTACTCGAGTGTTAGTTTTTGTTTAAGTGAGGATTTATAGTTTGACACTTGTGATATTTATAATATTTCTCAAGAATCAAAGTTAAGAGTGATCGTCCGATGACAAGTTAATCATACACGTGTAGAGGGGCACATGCGTTGTCCTGTGATAACTTTTCAATTATTTCCGTTTCAGCCTTTACTGTGCACGCTGAACTATCAACTTAGAGTAAACATGGTACACTGAGTTGTAAGACACTGATCGTGAACACTGATTACTTGTGACTTGTGAGGAGTCAACATTATAGTGATTAGTATTTGTGAGTGCGCAGAAGTGTAAACCCTTATTTATACTTGTCTTTCTTTATCTAAAATTGTTTTCCTTAGATGCAAAGAAATGTGCACATGCAAGTGAGTGTGTCAATGTATGCAGGAGTTACTGACTTGGTGTCAGCTTCTCAAAACACATAGAAAAATAATGTTATTTAATTTAAAAGATGCAGTTTGTATGATGACAGTTAAAGTGCATAACCTAAAGAATACATTGACACACAATATTTTTTTTATAATAGTTCGGTCAACTCGACCTACGCCCACTTTCACTCATAATTCTTTGGGGTTTAAAACGGACACCCAACAGTCTAATTGTGAGTTTACAGCGGGCACTCACGAGTCTATCTGTGAGTTTACAACGAGCACTCACGAGCCTTACAAAATTATAGCTTTATGGGTAGCTACAACCTAACAACCTTTACTCACTCTCAAACTCCATAAACTGTCGATTTTATCTGGTTTTGGGTAAGAACAATTTTCTAGCTAAAATGAATCATTTTACATTGGAGAACTATGAAAGGATATTGATTCTCGACTAAGCTAGGATATAGAAGTGTGGGCTTAGTAAGATATACTTGAAAGATAAGATCTCGAATGATTAGAACACTCGAAAGGATTGAGTGTTCTTAACTTGAAAAATTAGAGATCTTGAGAGGAGGTGCTTGCATGTTTCTTTCGACTCTGGACTTCTTGTGTCTTTCATGGCTTATTCTCTCTCGTTTGTTGCTTGAATTCCTTAAGGTGTTTATAGTGTGGAACCAGGATGTAAATGTTGGAGAGTTACACTTGGATTCCACTTTATACAGTAGGTTACAAAGATATGTATTTGAATACTTCTTCAATGCGGCAGGTAACCATTTATCCACTTCCCATGAGAAGGGAATAGCTATATGACGCGGCAGTGGTCAACATGCAACTTCTCTCTTGATACGTTATAAACTGAGTCTATTAGTTGATTCAATTTTTCGGGCTCTAACTTATCAAGTCAGCTAATGGGCATGGTCAGCAAGACTCCTTGGAGTTCTTTTACTCTTTCGGGCTCTTAATCAAAAGCTAAATCTTCTTGTGTGCTGACGCCCATTGTTTAGCGCATGGATGACACTTACTCTGATCAGTGTGATTCTTGAGTTTAAACGTGTATCTCTGATCAATGTCCTAAAACGTTGACTCTAGTCTTCATACTTCAATCTTGTATCTATAACTAAAGAGGTTACCGTAACATGTAAGATTACCGCTCTATGCTAGAGTGGTTTGACAACATCTTTTTAGGGGACTAAACTAATGGGTTTTGGAATCTGTTAAGTTCCCATTTACATTATATCCTAATAGTGAGGATTTGGTTCTATGTTATCAGTTGTAAAACTTTTGATTTGAGCTATCGTGGTTGTGAGAAGTCAAGTCACTTTTTCTTGGAAATATAAAACAATGAATATTGCGTGAAGTTATTCATCTCCTTGTGAGTTAAGAATGAATATATGTAGTTTAGTTAATCGAACCCCTATAAATTTTTTCCCTTTTGGACCAACAAACCTCACTTATTAAATGTAAATAAACTTAATAAGGTGGGGTACCACTTTTTGCTTGATAGGGAATAACTATTTAAAAATAATTAAATAAGGTGGGGCCACCACATTTTACTCTAATTTACCATTTTTCAAATATTGTGCCTAAAAGAAAAGTGGCCAAATTGGGTGGGATGAAGAGAGTATTAGTTAGTGCCTGACTAGTCAATAAATCTAAAAACAGACAGGTACTTATGCGATTGGTCGAACTGGACAATCATGGAATTTTATTAAAAATGTTTTTTTTTCTTGGGTTTCAATTTGATTATCAAATCTCAAATTTACGGGATTACATCCACTGAGAAGTTCTTGTATGGGTGTAGGTGTACTACATCCACACTCACATCATAATATTTTAATAATATAATTTATATTAATAAAATAATATAATTTATATTAATAAAATAATATAGTATTAGGAGTGGGTGTAGCACATGTACACACATAGTAAAAGACAAAACCGGCACCCACTAAGGCCATCCACAGAACCACAGCCATGGCCCCAACATTGTTCTCTCTCACTTTTCAGGTGGAAAAAGCCCCACCCCAAAATCGCCCCCAATGCATAGGTTCTCTCTGATTTTTTTTCTTTTCATTTATTCAATTTTTTTATTCAATATAGTTTCATTTAATGAATTAAAAAATAATATTATATAATAATTAAAATATGAATTAAAGATATTTATTATGGGCAAAATGTGTCCATAATTCTTCGATCAAATCACCTTCAAGTAGGGTGTGCACTCTCGCATCGCGTAACGTGATTCTGAAACGAAAGTGTCCATCCTCGAGACATTGGTTGATTCCTCGGAGTAGTCGCTTGAAGAGGTTGATTAAGATATATTGATTTTATGAAATTTTTGGAGAGAAAGATGGAAAAATTGAGGATAAATATGTAGAAAATGAAGATAATTTTGATTAGAATTGTGTGACAATTTAGGTGAGGAAGTAGAGTATTTATAAAAAAAAATATTTGCACATGACCATTCATGCCCAACGGTTATTTTAATTGTTTTTTTTTTGTTGAATATATAATTTTCAAAAATAAAATTCAAAAATGACGTTATGAATGTTGTTACTCCTGTTTCGCAAGGGGGCTCTCTCCAAGTCTCGGCAGCGGGCCCCGAGCTCCCAAGGAAGGCTCACAAGCGGCAGCGAGCCCGCAAGCTCAGGGGCACTGTGGATAGCCTAATAGGTGATATAATTTATTTTAATAGAATATATATTTGATTGATCTTGTTTTCGTAGGTAATTAATGAATGCCAATAAACACGAAAGTAAAAGGAACATAAAGGAATTACATGGTTCGATCTATCGGAATAGATCTACGTCCACGGGGAGGAAAGAGTATGGATATTATTGTTAGTATGAGTATTGGTTACAAGATTGTTCCCCCCCCTCTCATTCTATTCTAAGCCCCTATTTATAGATGCTCATATGGAGCTTGATTCTAATACAAAGTCTATTCCTATAAGGACTCTTTGGGCTTATCTCTATCTTCATAGTAGATATCCGAATCTTCTACACTCTATTGGAGTCTGAGTTGTAGTCGATCAAGAAATCATCCTTGCTTAGTGAAGGGGTCTCTTACTTGGGTCGAACTTACATAGGCCGAGCTTAATATCGGGGCCCATTTATATTGAGCTTGATGTTTGGGCCTAATAGTTAGGCCATATCCTATCACATCCCCTCCTCCCCAAAAAAAGGGTGTAGAAATGAGGATGTGATTTAGGGGAATAGCTGAGTGAGGAGAGATGTAAAAGAAATGTCCTTTGCCCTGTCGAAAAATGATAATGAAGTTAAATGTATACCGTCCCGTCAAAAGATGAGGTAAATAAGAAATGCCTTGCCCTGTCGAAAAATAAATTTGACGAAGTGAAAAGCATACCGTCCCGTCAAAAGACGAGGTAAATAAGAAATGCCTTGCCCGGTCGAAAAATAAATTTGACGAAGTTAAATGTATACCGTCCCATCAAAAACGAGGTAAAGGAAAGGTGACTTGCTTCGTCAAAAATGAATTTGACGAAGTGGAGTGCGTATCGTCTCCACCGTATGTGTCAGTTACTTTTAATTAATGCGCCGGTTGGATTCCCGATAAAGTAGGGCACGATTGTGATGTGGGGGGAAGACGAAAAGGCGGAACATGAATATAACTTCCTTGAGACGCTATCCCATCACATTTTCCAAAATTTCAAACTTCTTTCGAGTTTTTCTGCGATTTTCATCATCGGCGTCTCTGCCATTCCTGTCGTCGCCGTTCTTTCTCCGTCGGAATCTCTACCGTTGCTGTAGCTGATTCCAGTTTCCATTTGCAAAAACAAGTAAGTTATTTTATTCATGGCTTCCTTCTCTCGTGTCAGTCATTCTCACGGCGATGAAGGCTGTGAGGAGTCCGTTTCGCCATCGAGTTCTCCGGCGGTGACATTTAGTCAGTCGCCTTTTGTAGATTTAGAGTGTTTTACTGTTGATTCCCCTATTCCTAGTGTATGTAGGGTTGCTATTTCTGCCATAGATAAGGATTCCGGTAGGGTTCTTGAATTTCCGTCGATTTTGGATGCATCTAGGGTCCAAAAAATCGCGGAAAAGTATTTATTTCCCAATTCCGCTCTTCTTATTGTTCCTCATCCGGAGGATAGGGCTTGTGCGCCTTCGGTGGGGTTTTTCACCGTCTACGAGGACTGCTTAAGTTGCGGTCTTCGTCTTCCCCTGCCTCCTATTTTTGCGGATTTGCAACGGAGGTTCGGCATCGCCCTAGGGCAAATTATGCCGAACTCCTTTAGGCAATTAGTTGGTCTCGGTATCGAGGCCGCTCGCCTCGGTTCTTCTCTTACCCTAGGGATGATCCTTAGGTTTTTCCAATTCAAACCGAGTTCGGGGTGGTATTACCTAACCCTTAGTCTCGGTTTTAGAGTTAAGACAAAATCAAAAATCTCGAACTGGCAGAAGAGATTTTTCTTTTGCCGATCTGAAGAGGTTCCCCAATTCGCCTGGAAGACAGATAGGTTAGGGGACCAAGGTACCGAAGAGAAATTGGGTGACCTTGAGAGGAGTCTGGGGAAGCTCGGCATCGTCTCTGAAGAATATTGTGAGGCCAAGCTTGCCAGGGTGGGGCTGAGCCCTTACGATCCTACTTCGATGGTGGATCCGGTGAAGGGTGGGGCCCTACTCTGTGTTTTGTGCTTTATCCTCTTTCGATTGTTGTGTTTATTTTAATCCGTTCTTTGCTTTGTTGCAGTGAACTTCGGCGCCAGCAAGAAGAAGAGGCCGAGGTTAGCTTTGGAACCGGAGAAGACGACATCCGAAGCGTCGTCGGAGAGGACCGTGGAAATTTCAGACTCTCCACGGTTAGGCTTGGGATCTCCTCCGCCTCATTCGGGCATGCATCCGAGCAAGGAAGCGTCGGTCTTCACTGTATCCTCCGGGGATGAGGGTACCATTGTTACTGACCAGCCCTCTGGCCAAGCATCGGCTCGTCTGCGGCCTTTTCCCGAGGTATTACACTGTCCAGTGTGCGTGCTATGTTGACTTTTAATGCCTTGTTTTGACGCCATTTAATGTTATCGCAGGGGGCTGAGTACATGGTTGCCGAGCTGGCAAACTTCCTCAACAATGGGGTCGTTCAATACCATAAGATGGCTCGAGTCGCTCAGGAGCTTGAAGTGGCCAAAGATGATTTGGCCAACAAAGTGGCCGCAGCCGAGGCGAAGGCCCGGGAGGCAGAAAAGAGGGAGGCTGCCGCGCTGGCGGCAACGGAACTGGCGAAGGCTTAGGTGGCCTCGCTGACGGATGAGGTTGCCTCGGTAAAGGCTGAGGTGGAGGCAGCTAGGCGCCGAGAAGCCGAGGCGGCTGCTTCGCAAGGGCAGGTACTCCGTGCTTTTGCGGAGAGGCTGTTCAGATCGGGGGTATTTTCTAAGCTGGCGAACGAGCTGGCCACCATCCTGAACACCTCCGTGGCGTCAGAGAAAATCGACGAGATAGCCGCGGATTACCCGGACTTGGAGAAATCCAAGTACGGGTATGAAGTGACTTCGGGCGAGGATCTGCTTCGCTCCTACGCGAGGGCCTTGACGGAGGGGATGTCGGCCTTCCCTGTGCTGAAGAAACTCACCTCCTTGTCCGCGGTGCTCAATGCTGAGGCGATCCGTTGTCCAAGGTGCTCACTGCTGAGGCGATCCGAACCTGTCCGGTGGATAGGGATGATCTACTCGAGGCTGTGATTGCTAGCCTTGATGCCGAGGTGGACAAATCAGTGAATGACAAACCGAAGAGAACCGGGGGCGAGCAGGAAGGACCTCATCAGGAGGATGAGGCTACTGGAGGGGTCAATTGATCCCCTTTTTCTTTATTTATTATTTATTTTTTATTTTTGTAGATGATATATACTACGGCATCACTAGGATGTCGCTTTTCACCGTGTCATTCAGGCCTTAATAAAACTTTCACTTTATTGAAAAATTCTTTCTCACCTTTGTGTAGTCGTCTCCCGAGCTTTTTGATGTATCTCCTTGGGTGAAACAAATCCATCAATTAACTCGTGCCCTCGAGGCAAAGTAGGCCACGTGCAGAACGAGGCTGATGTTAAACTTGTTGCCGCGCAAGAAAAATTCGAAGAGTTTCAAGCTCAGTGTTCGAGCAGCGAGAAAAGCTGGAGATCTGTCAAGAGGATGCCGAGCGGGTCCTCAAAGAACACAAGGAGTACGAGACGATTATCAGCCGAGCTGGCGGGCTCACCATTTCCGAAGTGGAAGAGAAGGTGAAAGAGTCCCTGGCTCGATGCAAAAGCTACAGAAAGCAATATGGAGCTGGCTCCTGGGAGCTTCAGGAGCAAGTGGATGAGCTGAAGCGAGTAGCCGGGGTATACAAGATAACCCTAGCTCGCCGTCCGAAGTTGGCTCGGCTTGTTTCTGAAGAGGCTGGGCCTTTGAGTTCGTCCAATCCCTGCTCCAGCTCGAGGATCGTCGATCGCCATCCTCAGGAATTCTTGTATCGAGAGCGGGAGCTGACGGTTGTACGAGGCCGAGGGGCTCAAACTGGTCGGGCCCGAGGTAGAGGAGTAATAGTAGGACGAAGTAGAGGTAGAGGTAGACTGAATATAGACGATATTTTGAATTTGAATACCGGTAAAGACTTTGCTAGAGATTGTCTTAATTTTAGTAAGTCTAGCCTCGGAGCCCTCCATCTTGATTTATGTAATTGTACTTCTCATCCTTTAATGAAATAAAATGGAAATTTTATTTGTGTGTGAGTCCTTGTAACACTTTCTCCTTGCAATAAACTACAGTATAATTACATAGCTCGTCCCCATATTAAAACGAAGGTATTTCGTCGTAATAAAATGGTAGTTCATCCTCGTTCAAAATGAAGGTAATTCATCCTCATTTTTAAACGAAGGTAGGTCGTCCTCGTTTTTAAACGAAGGTAGTTCGTCCTCACTCAAAACGAAAGTAATTCATCCTCGTTCAAAATGAAGGTAATTCATCCTCATACAAAATGAAGGTAGTTCGTCCTCGTATAAAATGAAGGTAGTTCATCCTCGTTTTTAAATGAAGGTAGTTCATCCTCGCTCAAAACGAAGGTAATTCGTCCTCGTATAAAATGAGGGTATGGGTTCCTTATTTGTCGAGAAGTATCGATAAGGGTGGTCCCCTTACGCGTGTTTATAGTTTACCCCAATTTGGGTTTCATTCATCCTCGAAAGGGTATTATGTCATCCTCGTAAGAGTATTTAATTATAAGGGCGAGATAATATGCATAAGTAGAAGAGAGAGATGTGCAAGATGAAGTATGCAAGACCAAACAATTAAAGGAAAAAAATAAATAAACACTTTATAGTAAAACTGGAGTTCGAAAAGGACAAGATAAAAAGACGATCTGACTTTCGACATAAGTAAAAAGTATAGTACAGGTGCTAAATGAACTAGATAGACTCGAACATTACTCTCGGCCACTTATGCAAAGTATCTCTTTAAATAAGTAATGTGCCATGCACGGGGTATTGGTTCACCGGATAAGTGGGCGAGCTTGTATGACCCTTTGCCGAGGACTTCTTCAACTCAATAAGGTCCTTCCCATGTGGCTTCTAGCTTGCCGAGCCTTGCTGCCTTGCTGACTTTGTTATTTCGAAGAACGAGGTCGCCTACTTGGAACTATTGGTATTTGACTCTCTAGTTATAATACCGAGCTACTTGTTGCTTGTACTTGGCTTCCCTTATGTAGGCGAGCTCTCGCTTTTCTTCCACCAGGTCTAGGCCGGTTCGGAGATTTTCTTCATTGTCTTCGGCTGAAAAATTAATAGTGCGAGGGCTCGGCAGGCCGATCTCTACCGGGATCACTACTTCGGTTCCATACACCAAACTGTAAGGTATTTCTCCGTTCGAGGTCCGGGGAATGGTGCGGTATGACCATAAAACTTGGGGTAAGTTCGCTACCCAGTCTCCTTTAGCTTTATCAAGGCGAGCTTTGAGTCCTTTGACGATCGTCCGGTTGGTGACTTTGGTCTGGCTGTTTGCTTGAGGATGGGCTACCGAGGTGAACTTTTGCTGAATATGAAGTTCTTCACACCATTCCCTAAACATTCTGTCTATGAACTGCGTCCCATTGTCCGAGAGGAGGATATGGGGTATGCCGAAGCAGCATACTATGTTCTTCCAGATGAAGTTGAGGGCGTTCTTGCTCGTAATTTTTGCCAAGGGTTCGGCTTGAACCCATTTGGTGAAGTAGTCGATGGCTACGATGAGAAACTGGAATTGGCCGGGAGCTTTGTCTAGTGGACTGACGATGTCTATCCCCCATTGCATGAATGGCCACGGACTTTGCTTGCTGGTGAGGTCGGTCTGAGGTAACCTCGGCACGGTCCCATGAATCTAGCATTTTGGATACTTCTTGACGAGGTCCACTGCATCTTGGAACATCGTAGGCGAATAGTATCCCCACCGCATGACTTTCTTTGATAGTGCTCTAGCTCCGATATGGCTCCCACATGACCCTTCGTATACTTCTTGCAGTGCGTAATCTGCTTGGTTCGGTCCTATGCACCTCAGGAGGGGTTGGAGGTATGATCTTCTGTAAAGCACTCCCTGTTCAAGAACATATTTTAGAGACTTGCTCAAGATTTTCCTAGCTTCGAGCTTATCGCTGGGTAGTTCGCTCTTCTCCAAGTAATTTCGAAGGAGAGTCATCCAGTTAGGCTCGTCGTCAGTTACTAGGTTGGCCTCGGCTTCGTCAATACTTTGGTGTTGGACTTCTTTCACTGGAGGGCTTGTGGATGATGATGCTAATTTGCTTAGGGCATCTGCTTGGCTATTCTGCCCCCTCGGGATGTGAACTAACTCGAAATACGAGAAGTATTGTCGTAGGCTCTTGGCTTTGTGGAGGTACCTTTTCATCCAATCGCTTTTAGCCTCGTAACCTCCTAGCATGTGGCTCACTATGACTTGAGAGTCGCTGTAAACTTGTACAACTCATATCTGGAAACCTTGAGCTAGGCGAAGTCCGGCGATTAAAGCTCCGTACTCCACTTCGTTGCTTGTTGTAAGGAAGTCGAACCGAAGTGCATAGGTTGTCTCCTATCCGTCTGGGCTGAAGAGTATGATGCCTGCCCCGCTTCCTGAATTTCCCGAAGCCCCGTCCACGTATACTTTCCAACAATCTTTAGGCGGTTCTTTTGCAGGTTCGGCTTCGGCGTTTTTCGAGGTAGGCTCAGATGGCTTCGGCCTAACTTAACCGCCCATTTTGCGATTCTTTCCGAAGCCTCTGGTTTCATTAGCACTTGCCGAAGTGGCAGGTCGGTGAGGACCTGTATGGGGTGTGTATGGAAATAGGGTCGCAGCCTCCTTACAGCGTTTACTAACACCAATGTGATCTTCTCTAGAGGTTGGTACCGTGTCTCTGGTCCTTTGAGTGCTCGGCTAATAAAGTAAATAAGAAGTTGCCGATGTTTTTCTTCTAATATAGAGAGAGTGTTTCACCTTCTTTCGGGACAGATAGGGTCGGAATCTTGGAGAGGTACTTTTTCAGATCGGCGAATGCTGATTTGTGTTCCTCTTCCCATTTGAAAACTGGGTTCTTCTTAAGAATTTTGAAGAACGGAAGTTGCTTCTCTACGGCTTTCGAAAGGAATCGACTCAGTGCAGCTAGGCAGCCCGTCAGTTTGTGCACGTCGTGGATACTTTCTGGGACCTTCATCTCCTGGACAGTTCGGACCTTGGATGGATTGGCTTTTAATCCTTCTTGAGAAACCCAACACCCCAGAAATTTTCCAGATCGAACCATGAATGTACACTTCTGGGGGTTTAGTTTAAGGTTTACCTTGCGTAGGAGGCCGAGGACGATCTTGAGGTTGTCAACACAAGTTGTCAACACAAGTGGCTTGCTCCTTACTTTTGACGACAATGTTGTCCACATACACCTCCACAATTTTGCCAATGTGAGGCTCGAATATCTTGTCGACCATCCTTTGATAGGTAGCCCCAGCGTTCTTGAGTTCGAGGGGCATTTTCTTGTACGCGTAGACGCCGAAGTCCGTGATGAAGGCTGTCTTCGGCGCGTCCTCGTCACTCATTAGGACTTGGTGGTACCCTTTGTACAAATCCAAGAAACTGAAAACTTTATGGCCGACCAAAGCTTCGACTTTCTTGTCGATGTTGGGGAGGGGTTAGCAGTCTTTAGGGCAGTGTTTGTTGAGATCGGTGTAATAGATGCACATCCTCCACCCTCCTCCTTGCTTCTTAACCATCACCGGGTTAGCTATCCACGTTGGATATTTGATCTCGAACAGTATATGTGCCTTCAAAAGTTGATGCACTTCGTCGTCTATGACTTTGTTCCATATGGTCGCGAATATCCGTTGCTTTTGCTTAACCGGTTTGATGCCCGGATTGATATTGAGCCGGTGAGTGATAATACTTGGTGATACCCCGGTCATGTTTAGGGGTAAACAAGCGAAGACGTCTCTGTATTCCCTTAGGAGTTGGACGATCTGCTTTCTTAGTTCGGGTCTGCCAGTGAAGCCTACTTTGACGATCTTGAGCGGGTCGTCTTCATACAGTGCGATGTCTTCTACTGGGTCGCTAGATGCAGACGACGTCTTTTCCAGCTCTAACTCGGGTTTCTGTAATTGTTATGCTTGTAAGTGCTGAGGTGGAGTCCCAGCACCTCGTAAACCAATCTGCATGCATTCCTTAACTCGTTTCTGATCCCCTCGAACCACGATCACTCCTCCCTTTGAAGGAATCTTTATTATTAAGTGGTACGCCGAGCATACCGCCTTCACCGCAACTAACCAATCTCTGCCCAAGATAATATTGTACGGAGAATGGGCTTTTACGACGAAGAAATGTACCACTTTAGTAGAGGACATCGGATGTTTCCCCACCGTAATAGGGAGTTTA
Source organism: Mentha longifolia (assembly GCA_001642375.2). Taxonomy (NCBI): domain Eukaryota; kingdom Viridiplantae; phylum Streptophyta; class Magnoliopsida; order Lamiales; family Lamiaceae; genus Mentha; species Mentha longifolia. The sequence continues at coordinate 21,274,983 of CM038111.1, forward strand.
ATGATCCCCTCTGTGTGCGTCTCTTGTTGTACGAAGCTTTTCAAGGGAAGTGGTGCTGGTGTAAGGCGTGCCTCCTCGATTTCTAACTTCTCAAAGCAACCTTTGAAGATGATGCTCACCGAAGCTCCACTGTCGATGAACACTCGCTGGACTAGCTTGTTGACGACCACTGCTTCAATCACGATTGCATCCTGGTGAGGTTACTATTGCTGGTACCGGATCCTTATTGGAAAAGGTGATGGCCTCGTTCTTTTTGAACCTCTTATGTGAGGGTTCGCCTGTTTGAGGACATCGGGCCTCAGCTTTGAGAGAGGACTTCGTAACACCTTAAGGGAGCCCTATAATGGCTGTTATAATTCCATCAAACTGAGGTTGGTCCTCATCCTCATCGTCTTCATCGCGCTTTGCCTTCTTGTCAGCATGGGGGCCACAGCTGTCTCTCCCCCTATCCTGCTTTCGCTTTTCTTTGCCCTGAGGGCGAGCTTCGTACTGGTCAGGTCGTCGGCCACGACTTTGGTACCTCTTAAGGGTGCCGTCGCGCACCAATTGCTCTATGTCCGCCGCGAGATTTCTGCACTCTTCTGTGTCGTGCCCATGGTCTTCATGGAAGCGACAATACTTCTCCTTGGATCGGCGTTTTCCGCCTCCCCTGACATAGGGCAAGGTTTTTCGAACATATCGGTGTGCAGTTTGTAAATCTCTGCCCTCGGCTTTGTCAATGGAGTAAACTGAGTTTGTTTTTAATTATGACAAGGTCCGAGTCTGGACTCTAGGGGTCCACGTTGTGGCCTTTCGAGGGCACTATGTCAACTTTGGCCTCGGTCATTCTGATCCTCTTTTTTTCTGTCAGACGGTTCGGCCTTGTTAGCTTCGCGCTTTCTCCTGTCAGCTTCGTCGGCTCTTGTGAACTGATCCGCTATGCTCCATAGTTGCTTCGCAGTACGAGGCTCATTTCTCACGATCTCCTTGTATAGGGCACCCAACTGGATAGCGTTTTGAAAGGCAGAGATAAGGACCTCATCAGTCAGGCGCTCGACTTTTAGACTTTCCTCGTTGAATCTAGTCATGAAGTCACTGATGGGTTCGGCTCGCCTTTGCTTTATAGTGAGGAGATGCGCCGAGGTGGTTTTTGCCTCGGCTTTCTGGAAAAACTTTCACTCGAAGGCGTCCATTAGCTCATCATACGATCCTATGCTGCGAGGTGGTAAGCTATCAAACCATATACGTGCATTGTCGATCAACAACTCTGGGAACACCTTGCACATGTAGACATCGTCATTGAGTCCTTGGTTGACCATATAGTATTGGTATTGGGACAGAAAGTTCCGTGGGTCGCACGATCCATTATATGGTTTGATCGGCGGCACCCTATATTTATCTGTGAGAGGAGTGTAGAGTATCCGGTTGGTGAAAGGGGTAGAGATCCTCCCGTATACGCCGAACCTACCTCCTCGATAGTCATCCTCATTGTTCCGAGGTGGGGCGCGATGGTCCTCCCCTTAACGATGAAGGTTAACACCAAATCGCCTAGGAGGAATATCAACATTTCGTGCGCCAATGATCCTGACGCTAGGGGATTTCTATCGCGGTTGCGATCTGGATATAACTTTGCACTCTCTATCATCGTTGCGCGAAGATTGGCCTTTTTCACGATTTTGAGCTTTTTGTTGTTTGGCGAACTGGAGAAAATCTCGCTTATTATGCGCGAGGTACTCCTTGACAGCATCGTCGAATTCGTCCGGTTGGAGATGGACGTTGTCCTCCTCCTGGCTACTATTGTGACCTTCTCCTTCTGGATAGATTGGATTGCCATGCTTATTCAACGGCACGCGCTCAACGTGTCCGTCTGGAGTCTGGCCTCTCGCGTGTTCCTCCTTGGGTCGTCGGTGTGTTGCAGGGTTCGGATCTTATGCCTGGCTTGCCTCGGCTTCGAGGATTTCTGCTCCTCGAACTGGTGGATTTTCTGCCGGACCATGTCCGGTTTGCTGAGTCTCCTTTTCCTTATTGGCAGCGGCAGCAACGATTGATCGTGTTGGCCTTCCTGTCATAACGGCAGATTACCCAGAAAACTTTTGATCGAAAATCACAAATTTAGAGTTCCCACAGACGGCACCAGTGATCGATCTTGTTTTCGTAGGTAATTAATGAACGCCAATAAGGAATAAATGAACACGAAAGTAAAAGGAACACAAAGGAATTGCGTGGTTCGATCTATCGGAATAGATCTACGTCCACGGGGCGGAAAGAGTATGGATATTATTGCTAGTATGAGTATTGGTTACAAGATTGTTCCCCCCTCTCATTCTATTCTAAGCCCCTATTTATAGATGCTCATATGAAGCTTGATTCTAATACAAAGTCTATTCCTATAAGGACTCTTTGAGCTTATCTCCATCTTCATAGTAGATATCCGAATCTTCTACACTCTATTGGAGTCTGAGTTGTAGTCGATCAAGAAATCTTCCTTGCTTGGTGAAGGGGTCTCTTACTTGGGTCGAACTTACATAGGCCAAGCTTAATATCGGGGCCCATTTATATTGGGCTTGATGCTTGGGCCTAATAGTTGGGTCATATCCTATCAATATTGATTTTCTAACAAAAAGATATACGATAAATTAATATATGTGGGCACGGTATCCATGGTTTATAATGCAGTATCATGTTAATATTATTTTTTATTGAGGGTGTAATTTTTTTAATAAGATTTAATTTTCTTGGCAGAGTTTATTCTAATGGTATATATTAGAGAAATGTTTCATGCCCACGGTGGGCATACTTAATGTGTCCACCGATGATGTGACAATACTATAAATAAGGAAATTAATTTAAATATATACCATAATAACTAAACCCTACCAAAAAAATAAAAATAAATAAACCCTACTGAAAAAAACTCAACCCTAAATAGAAAAAATTACTGACATGGTACTGCCAAATCAGCGATTAGTGTGCCCACGATGGGTAGGGAAGCATTTATGTATATTAACATATATTTTTTTAAAATACACTATACAAAAAAATACTCCCTCCGTCCCACCCATATAGGGATAACTTTTTTCCCGGCACGGGAATTAAGATGGAAGGGATTAGTAGTTGTTATATGTATTATCTCTATATGTATTAGGATTAGACTACATTGTTTATTTTTTTCCTTTGCTTATTTATATTTCTGATTAGTTTTTTTTAACAATTAAATTTGTGATTAATAATTAATTTTTGCATTATTATTAAAATAAAAAATACACAAAAATTAATAAAATAAAAGAAAATCAAACAAACATATTTGAATTGGGTTGCTCAGTAACTACAAAAGGTAGTTCAATCTGATTGAGATTAAAACTTCAAAAATTAAATTGAAGATAATCATGTTAGTCACATCAATTAAAAGTTGGCGGAAACTAAAATCTAAAACACGTTCAAAAGCTTCAAATCTAATTCAAATTTCCCTCTAAAACTACTTTAGCTACCCTATAAAACAACAACAACAACTCACTTTTCAAACAAACATCAAAACACGTGCAGAAATTCAATCTTCATAGCAGCTGCAGCAAAATGAGGAGGAAGGACATATCAACACATGAGAAGGGCACTCTTGTTAACTTCCTCCTGAGGAACTCAAAAAACGGCAAGATCGATGTTGCTGCGGAGCTTATTAATGTCTCAAGAACCACTGTCACTAGGGTTTGGGCAGCTGCAAAGTCACGAGAGAGCAGAGGTGAGCTCATGGTTGTTCCAAGTGCAAAAATCACAAAACAAAGAAGCAAAAGAAGAGCAATACCAGTTCACTTGCTCGAGAGCTTACCACTTCAAAACAGAGGTACTATTTGAGATGTTGCCATTGGATTAAAAATGAAAAAAACCACTGTGTGGAGACGGATTCAATCTGGGCACATTAGATCTCATACAAGTGCAATAAAACCAGATTTGACAGTTGCTAACAAGCTTCTAAGGCTTAGATTCTCATTAGAGGCCATAGAGTATGATAGATTTCTCAAGGTTCTGAAATTTAAAAGCATGTTTAACACTGTACACATAGATGAAAAATGGTTTGAGATGACTAAGGGGATACGTAGATTCTACATGGGGCCTGATGAGGCAGATCCTCATAGGACATGCCCCTCCAAAAACCATATTCCTAAAGTCATGTTTATGTGTGCTGTGAGTAGGCCAATTTTGGGCCCTTTAGGTGAAGTTATATTTGATGGGAAGATTGGTATTTGGCCGTTTACTTACAAAGCTAAGGCTCTAAGAGGATCAAAAAATAGACTCAAGGGAACAATGATCACAAAGCCAATAGAATCAATCACAAAGGATGTTATTAAAGACTGCCTCATCAATCAGTTTAGTTATATTTAAGATTTATGGTCTTCAATGCAATTTTTATTATTAAAGCTGTAGTTATTTCAGTCACTTTCTTAATTGATGACAGATAATCCCAGCTATCAAATCAAAATGGCCTTCATGTTTATCAAAGAACATCAACATCCAACAAGATAATGCAAGACCTCATATAAAAGATAGTGATGTGGATTTCAGAAAGGCTGCATCAAGTGATGGATTCAATATCAAATTAGTTCAGCAACCTCCTAATTCACCAGACACCAACATTAATGATTTAGGTTGGTTTAGGGCTCTTCAAAGCCTTCAGATCAAGTACAATACCAAGACTATTGATGAATTAGTAGCTGCAGTGCTTAAATCCTATGAGGAGATATGTCCTAAATCTCTAAACAATGTGTTTCTGAGTTTACAGTGATGTATGGTGGAGATTATGAAAGTTAAGGGTAAGAATTCCTATAAGACTCCACATATGACGAAAAGAGCATTAGAAAGGCAAGAAAGTCTACCAATTGATCTTCAAGTTTGTGATGCTTTGGTTCTAGAATGCATTACCTACTTGACTGAAGCTGGACATGCAGATGACATTGAAGTCTTAAAGGCACAGTTGGGGATGCAATCTAACTGAGTTGCAGGTTCAAACCAGATTTTGTGAAGGGGGATATCACTTTTTAGGCACTTAACTTCAGTTTTTGTATAGAGCATATCACCGAGCTCCTATTTTTGTATAGCCTAGCTGCATCATGTGATATATGGTTGCCTTATTTTGATGCATCAAATAGGCATTGATGCACCTTTTGTATTAACCTAACATAATATTTTTATTTGAAAGTAGACATCTTTTATGCAAGTTCATCCTCATAGTTGTTATACAGCCGCCACTCAGTTTCTTTTATGTAATCAATGTGTATGAGAGTATATCATCAGCTAATTCCCAAAATTAATGGATTCTCCAAAGAGACTTTCATAATCAGAGAGTGTGTTAGATGAAGAGATCTTACAAATTCAAGACAACCAGGGAAATAGAGTTCTGTGAACCAGTAGACAACTCTACCAACGGCCTCCTTCACTAGCAAATCAGTATCCTGTTGAACGACCGGCGCCATCCAGGCTTCCTCGGCTGCTCGCCACCATGGAGAGTCCTCAAATTCATCCAACAAGAGCTTTTCCACCTTAGGGGAAGACATTGAAGGGTGACGAGCCTGCTGAGAGAGGCGGCGCCGCTTACTACAGATCGGGTCTTCTGTAGCAGCGACGGAGACCTCATCTTCGCTATCTGGTACTGTCGTAAGAGCTATATCAGCCATATCCGATTCCAAAACAAAGGAATCTTTTGGATTTTGGCCGAATGGAAGAGGAGGAAAACTAGGGTTCTCTTCTTCGTAGGTGGAGGGTACAAAGGAATCAGAGAAATTCATGAAATTGGAAATGAGGGGCCGAGAGAGGCGGCGCCGCTTACTACAGATCGGGTCTTCTGCGTCGGCGACGGAGACCTCATCTTCACTATCAGGTACCGTCGTAAGAGCTGTGTCAGCAAGATCTGATTCCAAAACGAAGGAATCTTCTGGAATTTGATCGAATAGAAGAGGAGAGAAACTAGGGTTCTCTTCCTCGTAGGTGGAGAGTACAAAGGAATTCAAAAATTCATGAAACTGGAGATGAGGAGGGGCTGTGAGGGGCAGCGCGGCACGAGGAGGCAGTTGCGCCGGAGAAGTGTACAGAGAGGATGAAGGGTGAACAGGTTTCACAGAGAGGGGGAGTGTCGGAGAGAGAGAAAGAATGAAGCACAGTGGGTAAGGGCCAGAATTTAGGTGAGGTTAGTTTAGGGCCCAATTAGTGAGTTAATTGTATTGTTTAGGGCCCTTATTATTTTTCTGGATTAGACTAAATAGTTTCCATTTTGGGTAATATCCCTATATCAGTGGGACAGACAAAAATGGAACTTATCCCTATATAAGTGGGACGGAGGGAGTATATGAAAAGCATGTTTGCGCATCTAAGCCCAACAAATTTTGGAATGTTAAAAAACGCCTTTTGCCCTCACAGATGACAGAAAATTAAATGATAGAATAACTAAATCTTGCCTATAAATTGTGCATGCTTTTTATAGATCCAAACATATATAGTATGCTAGCTTAGAATTAAAAGGAGATAGTGGATATATATCGACAAGTTGTTCTCTTTAGCTCTTCTTAAGCAATATCGATTTAATTATTTTTTTAGATATATATGAGAGAAAAAAAAAAGATATATATTACACATCGACATGGTTTGCTTGGAGTTTCGTAATAATGTCGAAAAAAAAGAGAGAGGAATGAATTACATGCTGACCGCAACAATGATGAAACCATGACGAATAAAAAAATGTTAAACAATATATGGATAAAATCAAACTCAATGTAGATCATATTGTACCAAAAAATTAGTAGAAAACAAAAATTGACCATTTATATATCGTTGGAGTCGAAAGAAAAATTCCATATCTAAAAAGAAAAAAACAAAGAAAAAAATGTGGTACATGATTAAGAAAGATCCAAAGGCGATGCCCTAGCAAAGAGGCAAGCTAAGATGAAAGCATAGCCTCAAAATTTAGGAAGGAGGAAGGCTCCTCTTGCTTCAAGAGGCGGCATAGCAACTACTTAATGAGGTTAATCAACATTAATGCCAAAAGTTTTAGCATAGAGACACCTAGCCTAACTCACTCCATCTTTGATGAGACTTGTCTATATTCCAAAAAAAGAAAACAAGAAGAAAAAGCAGCGAAAAGAATGTGCGAGTGCTCGGCCAAACACTTGTACGGTGGAGGTTGATTGGAGTGACAAGGATGACGACCATAAAAGATTAGGGTTTTTGATTGCGAGAAGATGAATTAATACTTTGCCATTAACAAAGATACCCTTATTTCGAATCATTTCGGGAAAATAGTTATTCCGATAAACATTCTATGCTATCCTTGTTTATTGAAGCTCGAGTCTTGCAACAATTTAGCGTATCATCATATAATTTTAAGACCAGAAAGGATATGTAGTAAAGTAAGTACTCCCTCCGTTGCAACCATCATGACCATTTTATTATTACAATAGACTCACTAGCTTGCATAAAAAAAGGGTTAAGATGGTTAGGACGAAGGGAGTATCAAATAAGTAATTAGTGAGACCTATAATTTGTAGGAGTGTTCGACCGGACACTTGTACGATGGAGATGGATTGGAGTGAGCAGGATGAAGACCATCATTTGATTAGGATTTGTTTTAGAGGATGATTTGATTAGGGTTTTTAATTTGAGTGTTCAAATAATTCAATAATTAATACTTCTGATCACATAAATTAGAAATTGTTAATTTTGGAACATGAATGAAGCTTTAGAGTTGCTATAATTTTAACATATATTATAGTCTCTAAGACTAGACTAGAAAGGAGATCTGGTATCAAATACTCCCCCGTCATGTCGAAATGGCCTGATTTCTTGAATATATATGAGGTATAAAATATAAAAATAAAGTCATTTCGGCGGGATGAAAGTAGTAAGTAATAAGAGTACGTATACATATATAATTGGATTACCCCGAAATGAATATATCAAACCTTATATATATATATATATAGGGTTAGAAATCAGTAGTTAATTATCCATTAACGAGCGCACAAAACATCTAGTCTATATACTTATTTATAAATATCTAGTATAATAATATATTAATTATTCACGTAGCAGCATCTACGAAACTGTTCTTTCCATAATTAATGTTTGTAAATGTACGACGTCAACATTGAATGACTTGTGCATTTGTACGACTCCCAATAAATTTGGGATTCAATTGACTAAACATAGTCTTAAATATTGCCTGAGTTCAGAGAGAGGTATATATATATCATGCTACCTTCGTGTCATTCCATGTTTTCAATGTGGATGCATCATGAAATTTACATTAAATTAATATACGTAAATATTTGTTTATTGCTTAATAGTAGAGCTAGCGAGTACAACGATTTATTCAATGGAATTTTTGTAATAAAAGATATATACCGCAATTAATATAATAATCAATTATTGATATACTAGAATAAGAATAAGATAGGTGCGTTTATTTGAATAACCATGTTATCAGCGTTAATTCAAACACATCAAATATATTTGTGAATAATTACTCTTCATGTCCACATATACGTGTACAAATTTACAACTCTTATATAGGTGAAATATTATATACAAAATGTAGTTTCTGTAAGAAATAGGAAGTAATTTATATCCTTCATTTGTCAAGATATGCGGTTATTAAATAAAATTGATTTTAATAAATAAACATAACCGTTTTTCTAGATGAGGGTTAAAGATGTAATCTAATGCAATCCTACAATTATGGAATGAGTAAAATCCTAAAATCATGCTACTGCTTTCGTTTATATTACGGCAACATTATTTATTGTTTTATTCTAAAAATTTAATCACTAACCATTATTCAAATAATCCTTAAAAAAATTGTTCAAATATAAATTTGATAATTCTCTCATTCGTCTAATTTTTAAAATAGTTAAAATTGGACAAGTCGAACCATGCATTATACACATACACATGATTATAATGCATTATTCATATACATGTAATGCATAGTGCATCGAACTTTCATAATTAATTATCTTCAGTTTATAATGCATTATAAAAGATTAAAAAAAATGATGCATATCGCATATTGTAATTATCTTCAGTTTATAATGCATTATGGTATGCTTTGACTTTATTACGAAAATATTCTAACTTATTTTATTTATAATGATAAATTAGTACAAATCATTATTTACAATGCAAAATTAGTTATTATTAATTATCTTTTCTTGGAAGTAAGAAGTCATATTTTGCATTATACAAATAGTAATGCAATTTTCATAATGCATGTATCTAATGCATTATACATCAAAATGTTATATTTCATAATATATACTTTTTCCTAATGCATTACAAAATATAAAATAATGCATTATTCAACATATTGTAATGAATTAATCTTTTTCTAGAGATAACATTTATATAAATTACGGTTTTTTACTTGTAATGCATTATAACTTATGCTCTAATGCATTACATTTTTTAAAGTAAGTGCATTATAAGAACGGACTTTTTTAAATCTCGATTTTTAATATCAATTTCAAGTATTTATAGGTTGGTTTGATTTTATTTATTTTTCGGAAGATTTAAATAAAATCTTTCAAGATTTGTTTTTAGTGGGTTTCACCCATGTTGCCTAAAAGTCGCTACTTTTACATTTTTCCATACGCTTATTTTATTTTATTGTAATACACATGAAGAGTTTTATAATGCATTTTATTATTGCACTTATTAATTAATGCATTAAGCGAAGATTGCAATGCACAAAGTCCAAAGAAAGTAGAAATAATGCATTTTAGTAATGCACATGCATTATATTAGTACTTACGGGATTTATTCTTCAAATTAAGATTCTAACTTTTAAAACTAAATTATCTCTCCCATAGTTGCAACTCCGTAATTCTCGGCGGATAATAACTCATCCAAAAACTAAATATTCTTGGTTTTACGTTGTTGCCATTTTCGATAAGAGAAATAAACGGTTACTTCAATTTATTGATAGATTATATTAATTTACTCCAAATCCTAACGGTTGATTTTAGGTTAATCAAGGGTGCAAAATGTTTCTTATTTTTTACACTATTAGAGCTTTTCACCAGAACTCACCCCCTCTTATATAAACTATCTCTACAAAAATAGTAGCTTTCTTCTAAAGAAAGTTAATATTTGTCCACAAATCAATCCTTAAAAAATGCCAAATAGCTACATTCTTTACTGAGTAGGTGATTAATTGTGTGACAAATATTTTCAATGATGATCCTAAAATACTTTATAGAGTAAATTGCATGTGAAGTCCTAGCTAAAGTTTAGATAGCCTGCAATTATAACACTGGACTTTGACAAGTGAATATATATAGAGGTGCCCACCGGAACCAGAACCGGCGGTTCCGAACCGTCCCGAGGAACCGAAGGAACCGCCGGTTCGGTTTTGTTCTAAATCTTTGGAACCGAGAACCATCGGTTCGGAACCGAAAAGAATCATTTTTTTTATTTTTATTTTAAAATTCTAATTTTATTTTATGTTTCAATACTTCCTCTGTCTCACCCTAAATGACTCCTTTTATTAAAATATACCTCACATATGAATAAAAGAGGGGGTCATTTAGGGTGAGACGGAGGGAGTATTATACTTGTATTTGTATACTTATTTGATGTAACATTTGATTATTGATTTAGTGTGTTACACTTTTTTATATGAAAATGTTTATAATTGTAAAGTTAAATAGCTTTATCATTTAATTTATAATTCAAAATTTAATAAGCTAAAATAAAGAAGACTAGTACAAGAAAATCTCTGAATTAATAATAAACAATGTCACATGATGATAAAGAATTGAAGATGACAAATTACCTAATTCATATAAAAGATGTCATATTGTCATCAAACTGAAATTAATTGTAGATGCTTTTAAATACAAAAAATATTATGAAAAAATGTACTAAATATAAATAAAATTTATACACCGATGTAGAAACCGACACCGATGCCTCTGAAGAAATGGATGATTTCGACGACGATTTCGATTTTGACAATATGTAGTGGTCTCTTAAAATGCTTAGACTAGAACTCTTTTTCCTCACAGATGTTTTAAATGAGGCTCTGCCTTTGGTATCGACATGTGATATCCAAGGGTTTAGGATTAATAAATAAATAAAATTTAAACAATCTTACTTTCTCAAGTATTTTTTTACATTTCATAATTTGAATTGTCTTACAATTAAAATTGGATCGATAAACAACAAAGCATGGATCATAATTGAACGGAAAAACATAAAATAAAAATAAAGGCGGTTCTTTTCTTGTTCGAACCGGAACCGAAACCGAAACCGGTTCTTTTGGGTCTGTGATTTCCTCTGTGTTTGGCATGATTTGAGCGCCCGTTTTGAATTAATGTAGGAAATTTCCATGGGCTTCTTGAATTTTAACATTAATGTTTTGTCATTTTGTGCGAGAACAGGTGACTTTAAATCCATTTAATTATTTGTTGGTGAATGATGAAATGTGTTTAGAATTTCCCCCTTCATTAATGTTTGAATGCTACGGCTAAAATTGGTGGTTTAGGAGTCGAAAATTTTGAACTTTGGTAGCCAAATTATGTAGTTGCATTTTTGTTTTTCATTTTTTCTGGTATTGAGATTTGAATTGTTGTACACCTCAAGCCATGACATGTATGATGATCAATCGTAACTCTATATGTATAATTGATTAGATTTACTCTTTCTTTCCCTGGTTTGTATGCTGGAACGAAGAAAAAAAAATTACAGTATTTAATTATAAACAATACTTAATTCAATTAATTAACCACAAAAAAAAAATCAGAATATTAATTTCCAGAATTAATTCGAATATATATAAATATTGCTAAATACATAAACAACACTCCATCCCTAAACAATACACTTAAAACACTAAACACTCCCGTCTTAATTCTCGTGCCGAAAAGATAGGGCTCATTAATCTTGAACTAGAGGAAGTAATTCTTTTTTTTATATAAATAATGAGAAAATAGAAGTATAAAGTATAAAGGAGTGTGTAGAGTCATAAACTAAAATAAAAACATCTCACTTTTTGTGGACGTACGCATAGGGGTGAGCACGGGTCCATTTTACACCTAAAAAAACCGACCATGCGGTTTTATACCGGGTTGGTTAACCGTTATAAATTAAAAGAAATAAAGACTAAAAACCATAAAATCGGTTAACCTAAAAATCGGGCCGGTTAACCGTTTATCTAACGGTTAACCATAAATAAAAGAAATATTCTATTTTTTATAGTTCATAATAAGAAAATTCGAAAGAATTCATATCTTAGAATATACATGCAAATTAAATAATTTACAAAAATTAAAAAAACAATGAAATTAAATTACATAATCCTAATAGAATAAGCTATGCAATAACTTAAACTAACAATCGAGCTACCTTCAATTGCTTATTAATTTTTGGCTCCATCAATACTCAGAATCAGGTGATCTTCTCTCAAACTTTATTAGTAATATCTAATAATATATATATATATATATATATAATCATATATTAATTTAACTGGTACCGGTTCGGTTAATCGCTGGTTTTTTAGGCATAGAAACCAAAACCGAACCGTTAGAGTCGGGTTTTTGAAAATTAGAAATAAAAATCGAACCATACAGTTCGGTTACCCATATTTTCAGATCGGATTCAATCTGGATAGTCAGCCGGTTCAGTTTTTCGGTTTCTTATGCTCAGCCCTACATACGCAAATGACAAAAACACTACACTATTTGTGAATAGAATGAGTATTTATTTAAAAAGAAATAATAGAGAATTAATTAATCCCCACTTGGACCGTGGAGTCGTGCAAAGCCAACACTTGGTTCCATCATACCCTTTATCCTATCTTTTGCATTTATGTCTTGTATTTTTCATGATTAATTATCTCAAAGTTGAGGGGGCTCTCATGCAACTTTAATACTCTTCTCTAATTTCTCTATCGCCCTTTCTACCTATATATTACAAAATGCCTTTACATTTATAACCATAACTCAACAACTCCTCTCTCTTTCCCTCAAAAAAAAAAAAAAAAAAAACAACTCCTCTCTCTCTCTCTCTCTCTCTCTCTCTCTCTCTCTCTAAAATCTTTGTCCAAGCAAGTTGTAAGTCCAATCCAAATGTTCCTCCCTCACTTATTCACTTATTGCATGATTATATATTTATATATATATCACCCCGAAAATCATGGAGTCGATTTATTTATTCCGATATAAAAAAATATTAGTGCTATTCCATTTTTGCATGCATATTTGTTCAATTAATCTAAATTTTATCTCAGAAATATGGAGAAGACAACCAGTCTTATACGAACGAAATCCGACCAGCTGGTGGAGTCAATCGCGGCGGCGCTGGGCGCCATGAAGTCGCCGGCCTCGTCCGTCGACGCGGCGGCGGACGGCAGCGGCACGCTGTCGCGGATGTCGAGCCGGCGTCTGGCGACGGCGTCGCCCGGGCGGAGCAGCGGCAGCGTCGGGAGGAACACCCACATTCGGAAGTCGAGGAGCGCTCAGATGAAATTCGACCTCGACGACATGAACAGCGGCGCCGCCTTGAGCCGCGCCTCCAGCGCCAGCTTGGGCTTCTCCTTCTCCTTCACCGGCTTCACTGTTCCCGCCGACGACATAGCCGGCTCCAAGCCGTTCAGTGACGACGAAATCGGTAAGTCATCTAATATATACATTGCTTATTAAGCCTACTAATTTATTTAATTAATTTACCGTGGTTTTTTGCATGTATTCTCTTTTAATTCGATATTCGGATTTTGGTTCTTGTGTTTAAATTAAAACTCAAGTAATGATACCGATAGGGAATGGGATTTTTTTTCATGTTTAGGGAAATCAAATATCTTACTTTATTTGAGCAATCTCAAATTCTCAAGAGTTGGTTCGAAAATAAAATAAGCTTTTGGGATTTCCGTACGGCCAAAGAAGTATTTTGGATCACTAGTTTTTTCCCTCTCCCAAGGGCAATTTATACTAGCCAAGGAAAGGACTTAGCCTCCCCAAACTTTTTTTATACTAGCCAAGGAAAGGGCAATTTAAACTTGTTTGTATATTGGTATTTGCTACTAGTATTTTGGTAGTTAATCTAGTTGATGAACATTTTTAGTGGTATTATATTTATATATGATTCTATAGCCATTTCACAACAAATTTAGGTATACACTAAGTTTTTTTCTTTTGACAATTAACGATTATTTGGTTGCGAAAAGGTTTATAACCTAGAAGACTAAAAGGACGACCTCTCTCTCTCTCTCTCTCTCCCTCCTGTATGTGTGTGTGTGTGTGTGTGTGCATGGTTCCATAAAGAGAAAAGACCGAGAGTCATGCATGAATCATAAATTTATCTAAACCACTGATCACGTTATATCTTAAAAAAAAAAAAAAAAAAAAAAAAAAAAAAAAAAGTGGATTTATTTTTTATTTAATTTTTGGAGTCATTGATAGAAATAGAAGAGATGGGCGCTTTCTCTATGAGCGCTATCCTATTTTCTCCGTAGTTACAAGCAAAAAGACTTGCATGAAAATGAAATTATAGTATTTTATTCTGTTTTCATCTCTTTCCCAAATCTCGGCAGTTTCCTATTATTCTAAATGACATTTCATCTTCAATTCATTTTCTTAAATATGCTGTTTTTGTAAATAACTAATTTATATGATGAGGACGAACAATTATTTTCATGTTGTCTTGTATAGTAATTATTTTCTTGATCTTGACTATATATGAAATTATTAATAGGAAAGAAAATGTTGTCAATAATTAATATGCACGTAGATATAAAAAACAAAAGAAAAAAAAAGGTGGTGGTCACAATCGCGATTATTGGTACGTACGTGTGCAGTGTGACAAATGTTATAGGGCGAAAGAATTCATGAAAGTTTGATTGAGAAATAAAATAATTAAAATAAAGTTAGAGGAAGTGGGATTTTATGATTTGAGTATTGGGTGCGGGACACAAATTAATTTGTCCACCACTAAATGCAATCAAATAATAATGGAGTAAAAATAGTCCTATGTTCTATGTATATATACAACTGTCACCACTGCACACTGCTGCCTTTTTCCTAATAATAATAGTCTCTCTACAATTGTAAGGCACAAATTAGTTTGGTGACCTCGTGGGTCCCATCGATGCCCCTGTACTATTGGAACGACACCGTACCTTGCGTTCTCTTTCATTTTCATATCACACGTACACATTATATTATTTTCTAAATTCATGATGTCACTAATGACGCCATCTAAGATTCTGGTATAAATTCGTCGTAAAAGCCAAATACTAAAATATGAAACTTTTTCTTTATATTTATGTTTAATTTAATCAACAAAAACTACAACATTTGAGAAGTTAGATCGAAATGAAAAGATACATAATGTTGTAGTATTGGTTTGCGATTAAATCGTTATGAAGTTGCCCTTTCTTTGCCAATAATTTTGTCGCAGGGAACCTTTTTTTTTTTTCCTTTTCTTTTTCTTTTCTTTTTCTTTCATGTCGTGCATGGGACCTCTTAATCCCGATTTTCTGTACATCCTGAGTAAACTCTCGTGCACATAATACGGTAAACCACATTCGAGGTGACACATTGAAATTCATGTCCCAACTTTTCATCCTTACACAAGGAAAATCTCCACCGAGCTAAGAGACTTAAGATACAGAATTCATTTTTCAGTTCTTCCTAAAAGAAACCTTATAGGAATAGATCTTAACTAAAAAATTGTTATATAATATATAATCAGGTGAATTAGGGATTGTTTTAGTGCAAGTTCAATTAATATACCTATAGTTATTTTATACGGAACAGTATTTTATAAATGTGTTGTTCTGATAGATAATATAATGATGTAATATTGTCATTATAATTATTTTTTTGATCAGGAATTATCACTATGTTTATTAGTAATTATAATTATTTATTATTAATATGCTATCAAGATATTAAACTTATTTTATCTTTTTTTCCCTGTGACATACTATTGTTTGTGATGTTTTGGATACTCGTACAATGGTATACCATCATTACGAAAATAAATGACAATAGTAAGAACACTATATATATAATATATATCAAAATTAATTTAATTATTAATTGATCATTTATACTGAATTTAATTACTTGCTTATAAATGGAAGCAGCTGAAGACCTGGAGGCAGGCAGGCAAAAGAAGAGACTTCATGCAGAACCTACACTGCCTATCTACCTCAAGGTAAACACACACACAAATATATATATATTCGATAAAATCGGTCCGTTTCGTTTATCTTCAAAATAGAATACACGTACGTGTAATTAAAACCGCGACCAGACACGGCCTGTAACGTACTTTGTAGACGAGCCGAAGATTGATGCAATGATCTATTTGGACAGGGAGATTAAAGAGATGGAGGTTTATCAATCAATGCAACTCAAATGCATGATTATGCTATTAAGTCAGGTTCAGTCTTGTACAGAATCTCCACTTTCCATGGCATTTTTGTACAAGACTTTCCTACACAAACCTCTTCACTAAAACAACTTTAGATTAGACCATAAATAGAGACACTAGGTTAACAAAGATAGATACATGCAGTAGAGTACATATGTGTTAGTTTCTTGAATTTATTAACACATGAGATTAATTTTTGTGCCCTAAAAATGCAGTTCACAGATGTAACTTACAAGGTAATCCTAAAAGGGATGACGTCGACGATGGAGAAAGATATTTTGAATGGAATAAGTGGTTCTGTTGATCCAGGTGAAGTTTTGGCCCTTATGGGGCCATCTGGAAGTGGAAAGACTTCATTGCTGAGTCTACTTGGAGGGAGGGTGAGAGAACCCGCCCACGGTGGCTCCATTACATACAACCATGAACCGTACTTGAAATCCCTGAAGAGCAGGTAACTAAAGGGAGAGGTCTCGGGAGAGGTCCTCAGAGCTCTACCCTCCCTCAACTCAAAATAGGAAATAAAAAGTAGCGTGAATTACACTATATATCCTTAACTATTACCGTTTACCGTTTTATGTAGTAGTGCTATATGAAACAAATGCAAGAACTACCTTATTTTTTGAATCAAGCGATCTGCATCTAGGGATTTTTGCAAGTTTTTGATACTAGTTCGTACTCTGTATATTTCATTGTAGTTATCAATAGTTTGGACATTTTCGTTAAAATGAAAAAAAATGGTTCAGAATCGAAAGTGTAATTCATCCTAATATATAAAAGAATATATCTTGAATACTTTGATTCGGGATTCTTAGCATCAAGCAGGCCATAACATTAAAAATTTCACAGGATAGGATTCGTGACTCAAGACGATGTTCTATTTCCTCATCTTACTGTCAGGGAAACGCTGACTTACGCAGCTCGTCTACGACTTCCAAAGACATTGACGAAAGAGGAAAAAGATCAAAGAGCATCAGATGTTATATACGAGCTAGGACTCGAGAGGTAACTAGCTAGCTTCTATCCAAGGCTAATTCCAAAGAAAATTTTATAAAAATGGACCAACCTTTCAACAATGTACATATGTCACAGCTGCCAAGACACAATGATAGGCGGCTCCTTTGTCCGTGGAGTCTCGGGTGGAGAGAGAAAGCGCGTTTGCATTGGAAACGAGATAATAATCAACCCATCCCTCTTGTTCTTAGACGAACCCACCTCAGGCCTCGATTCCACAACTGCTTTGAGGATTGTGGACACGTTGCATGAAATAGCTGAGGTACATACAGAAAGCTACATGTTTGTTTCAATGAATAAAATTAAGGGGAAATAATACTTTATGGCCCGACCTTTAGAGCGAGTTTCAAAAATCTCCTGACCTTTGAATCAACTCATTGCATTCTTGCATGGAATGACATTGCTAAAGTGTGAGGTGGAACATCAAATATCCACCTCATTTCTTGTATATTCCATGCAAGAACTCAATGAGCTATTTCAGCTTTCCAAAGCCACAATTCCAAATGTGGCCATATTTGAAACTTTGGCCAGAGGTTGGGGGTTTTAAAATAAATCAAAGGGGTCAGACTGTTTTTTAAACTTGCTCCAACGGTCAGTCCATAATGTATAATTTACCCTTGAAATAAACAGATCGTACCTCTATGAAAATATACAATCAAAGGGCCCAACAATTTAAAATAATAAGATTAAGGACTTACGAGTTACCTTGTGTGGCAGGCTGGGAAAACGGTGGTAACCACGATTCACCAGCCATCGAGTAGACTTTTCCTCAAGTTCGACAAACTAATTCTTCTTGGAAAAGGGAGTCTTCTTTACTTTGGAAAGGTGTCTGAAGCAATGGTTTACTTCTCATCCATAGGATGCTCCCCTCTTATTGCAATGAACCCAGCAGAGTTCATGCTCGACCTTGCAAATGGAAATGTAACAGACATATCTGTACCTTCAGAACTGGAAGACAAAGTACAAATGGGAAACTCGACTACAGAAACAAAGAGTGGAAAACCAGCTCCAGCAGTTGTGCATGAGGTAAAACAAGATATTCAGCCACCAAAATCAATATCTGAAAACGAATAAACATAAAATATGATATGATATGATATGATATGTTTTAGAAAAAACCAACATCATTGTTTTCCTCATATTTTACCATTCTTGAGCAGTACCTAGTGGAGGCCTATGAGACCCGAGTAGCTGAAAGCGAGAAGAAGAAAATCAAATCTCCGATTCCCATTGATGATGAGACTAAGGCCAAAGTATGTTCTGCAAAGAGAGAATGGGGAGCAAGCTGGTGTGAACAGTACTCCATACTATTCTGTAGAGGACTAAAAGAAAGGAGGCATGACTATTTCAGCTGGTTGAGGGTAATTCAGGTTCTTGCAACTGCAACTATTTTGGGATTGCTATGGTGGCAATCTGGAAGCAGTAACCCTAATGAACTTCAAGATCAGGTATGCATGCATACTTTCATCTTCTAAACCTAAGTTGCATCGTAATTCCCAAACTTGTTGTATGATATAACCAATAATGATTTTTCCAAGCAAAAGTCAGTAGATGAATTTTATAACAGCCTATCCACACCAACTCTCTAAGGAATCACAGTTCTGTTTGCCTTTTCAAATCTAATCCTTAATGCTCTTCCAAAGAGAAAGCAGAGTAGATAAGGAGTACATTTTTTGAACTGCACAATTATAGCATGATGAAATATTTGCTGTAAGATATAGTGTTTTCAAATAAATATGGGTTGCATAGTGTTTTCTTTCTTAACAAAGTATAGAATTAAAATTAGATCTTAATGCAGAAAAAATATGAATGCAGGCAGGGTTACTCTTTTTCATTGCTGTGTTCTGGGGATTTTTCCCAGTCTTCACAGCCATCTTTACGTTTCCCCAAGAGAGAGCAATGCTGAACAAGGAAAGAGCAGCTGACATGTACAGATTGAGTGCATATTTTGTGGCAAGAACAACAAGCGACCTTCCACTCGACTTGATATTGCCAGTACTTTTCCTTGTGGTTGTGTATTTCATGGCAGGCTTAAGAATGAATGCTTGTTCCTTTTTCCTCACTGTGGTGACAGTTCTTCTCTGTATTATAGCAGCTCAGGTATCCCCTCTCTCCATTCATGAGATTATTGTATAAATTTAAGTACTTAACATAAATCAGTAACATAGAATAAACATTGATGGCAGGGGCTGGGGCTAGCCATTGGTGCTACGCTGATGGATTTAAAGAGGGCAACAACTCTGGCCTCAGTCACCGTAATGACCTTCATGTTGGCTGGAGGATTTTTTGTGAAGGTAAAAGCATAAATTACCTCAGTCAACAACTGATGCAGATAAATATTGGTAGGAAAAAATATGGATTACTATAATGTAGAGTTGAAAATTTTGCAGAATGTTCCGGTGTTCATATCATGGCTTCGGTATCTCTCTTTCAACTACCATACCTATAAACTTCTACTCAAAGTACAATATGAGCACATAAGTCACTCGATCAATGGAGTCAGAATAGACGATGGTTACAAGGAAGTTGGAGCACTGCTAGCAATGGTGGTAGGCTATAGAATACTAGCTTACCTGTCTTTGCGGAGGATGAAGCTCCAGCCAGGAGCTTAGCGGCCCAGAAAGCCATATTATTAACGGCTTTCATTAGCTAACAAGTCATCTGGCAACAAGAATATATTGAAACTCTTGCCTCTAAGAGAGGTAGTGCAAGTGTACAACCATAATTGGTTAAGATTAGCATAAACATCATTGCATGAATTTTCTCTCAAGATATTTTTGCAGGATTCACTGAAAAAGCATGTTTGCGGCAACAAATTCAAGCAGTGCCATGAAAGTTTTTCAACCTCTTTTCTAAGGCTATGTTTGGTTTTTGGATTGTATTGAGAAGAACACATAGAAAATAGTAGCTTTCCTTTTAGATGATTGTTGTATAAATTGCACTAAATGCTTGGTTCCAACACCCAAAATGACAATCAAATGTAATCTTCATTTGGGGTTTGGTCACAGTATGTCAATCTCATGAATCTACAAAGTATAACTAATTTGGGATGAAACTGTAGTACATCGCTTACAGCATCTACGTACCAAAGGTAAACTACTTGAATAGTTTACTGAAATAAACTCAAGGCAAAGTACCTCAATCTGGTTTCTTCACCACTCTATCAAGAAAGGAAAAAGTATCTAACAGAATTTGATGGCATCTTATTGCTCTTCACCACTGTTGATTTAGTATGATGCTTTTCCTATCAAGTCTCTGCATTTTTTGCTGACTCCTCATATGATGCTTCTCATGCTAAGGTCCTAACCAACCAAGTAGCTTAAGAAGAGCTGTATCAAGCACAGGGTTTTCTTCTCGAATCCTGCATGAAGTGTAAAAAGTAAAACAAAGTTCAAAAACATGAAAGAATTACATTCAATCATCATGATTTCATTTGATCATCGTGAATGTGCTAATAAGATGCCAAGTTAACAAAATTATTAAGTATATTTACTCACTCAATTGCAAATTTTCCATTAGTCGTTTACTAATAAAGTTTAGTGCTTCCTGCAATTTCTCAAAGACAAGTCTGATAGCAATCAGCATGTATGTGCAACTGATTGGGTGGGTAGTGGAGTCAAATTATAGATACCACTTAAAAAATGATAATGAATTATGGTTGAAAGAATTATTCAGAGTTGGCAACAATATGTGACTCCTCTAGAGCTTGCTTCTCATACGACTACCCTAGAGTCCTAGACTATACCAGACACATTGGCTGAAAATCATTCCTTCCCTTCTTATAATTACTTTTTTTTTTAAATCAAGAACTTTATTTCGTCTTGGCTTAAAAACATTTTATCAAAATTTTGCTGGAAAATAACCAAATTGAACAGAACTAATATTTTGCTCAATAAATAAATGCATCAAATACAACGGTAAGATCTACCTTACACGAATCTGAGCCAATTGTAGATAGTTTGAAGATATTGTATCAAGTACAGAGAAACAATTTTATAAGACTGACCTAAATCAGCTGCCACTCGATGTGCACACATAACTCCTGAAAAAGCTACAGCTATGACACCTTGCCCAGGAAAGCAACTATCTCCCACACAATACAAACCATCGATAGCCTGCAAACTCCATAAAAAGTAAACTAGATAAGTTGCAGAGGTGAAATTTAATAAAAACATGTCAAATTTACTGATTGAAATCAAAAGCGGTGATTCATATTTGGTTAATATACCGTTGTGTTGAAAGGCATCGCTAATAAGCCCTTTGGAATTTTCCGAGGCATTTGACCATATGTGCCACTATCACGGGCCAAATATCTTCTGTGTGTCTTTGGTGTCCCACCTGCCATATTCAGACACCTCTTAATAATTAATTAAAGTTCAGTGAACTACTGTAAAAGGAAAGTTCTAAGAGAGAGGAATGAGACGGTTAGATTTAATCTTTATGAATTCATTATTGAACTGGAAAATCAGTCTAGAAGTTTCAGACAAAAACATTAAGCATTAAGCACAAAACCAATGTTCTGGGGTAAGTAATATTCATACCTCCTGAAAACTATGGATGACTTTAGACCTGGAAATAATTTTTTTTCGAGTCTGTTGATTATTTCAACGGCCACCCGTTCCTTCTTTGCCTCATAATCTTTGCGCGACAGGCCCTGCAAAGAAATGGCCATTTGATAAAATCTAGAATTTTTTGAGAAAATTGCCAGTAAGAAAAACTAATGCTTTTAATAGAATGCGAAAACATAAACAAACCTCCCAGTCCTCAACCGAAGAAGTTGTGAAATGTGAAGAGTGTGATTTCCTTCAGGAGCCAATGATTTGTCAAGGACAGTTGGAATGCTCAGAATATACTTCCATAAGGGTCTTCCAGTTTTTTCCAATGATCCTAAATATTCATAATGCAACCACATAAAAAAATGGTATTTCAACAAATAATACGTAGTGGTGTATTCAAATGCTCAGAAACCACACTATACCTCTAAGATGAAATGATGGCAATCAGTATCTGGTGGTAAAACATCAGCTTTAACCCCCATGTGAATAGAAAGAAAGATGGTGCTTTAACATAAGCCTCCTGAAACCTTTTTCTTCCTCAGGTAGATTTTCTTTTTTCAAGAGCTTGCCTAAAGAAATAGTTTCAATGGTTTATGAAGAGAAAGAAAATATTCAAGCAATTCAGGAATGAGTTAAGGAAACTCACCAAAAGTATCCCATCTAGTGGCATTTGAAATTATGGTTTTAGCGTAGAGTTGCCTTCCATCTGATAGCTTCACTCCCACCTATAAAATGAGACAAGCGAACCCTGTTTTTTCTTCCTTACAGATCTCAAGAAAAAAAATACCATGACACTCAAATTGTACGGCATTTTGCAGTTAAACTTACGGCTGTTCCATTTTTTACAATAATGCTGGTTGCATTTGCCTTATAAAGTATCTCACTCCCCTGATTAGTCAAACCCTTTGCCAATGACTTTGCAATTTCTCCAACTCCACCAACAGGATAGTTGATTCCACCGAAATGTCTATCACATAAAACCTACCAAAAAGAGATATATCAGAACATGGGGCATGAACCAATTATAGAAATACAGCAAAAAATAAAAAAGAGATTACCATGCTTGCATTGATCATAGGTGTCCGCAAAGCATTAACCGTACTCACGATGAAACACTGAAAATAAAGAAAATAGGCAACACAAATT